>CM075807.1:2581219-2726105 GCA_037975025.1 Excoecaria agallocha | reverse complement strand
ATATAGTGAGGGCTATTAATTCGCAATAAAATAGTGGGAGTAAATGGATTAATTAAAGACCTTATTAATGCATACATATATATGAACATACTCTCATATCTTTTCTTTTTCACATCTATGTCATCATCATGAGCACATCAAATACACGATCAATCTTGGATAACAAACTGGTTGGCAACAACTATTCTGACTGGATCAAGCAAGTGAGAATTGTTCTCAGAGCTGAAAAGATCAATTATGTCTTGGATAAAGATCCACCACCACTTCCATCAGATGATGCCATTGATGAGATCAAAGGCACTCATCGAAAATACATGGAGGATAGTGAAGCAGCAGCATGTCTGATGCTGGGTGCTATGTCCTCAGAGCTTCAGAAGCAACATGAGATAATGGATGGTGGGATTTCCAAGAAAAAGGTTGCCAAGAAAGAGAATCCCAAAGGGACTTGCTTCCATTGTGGAAAGGATGGTCATTGGAAGCGTAACTGCAAGGCCTATCTAGATTCTCTTAAGGAGAAGAAGCAAGTTGTTGCATCTACTTCAGGTATTCATATGATTGAAATTAATACTTATTCTATTGCTTCAAAACAATCTTGGGTATTAGATACCGGATGTGGATCTCATTTATGTAATGATCTACAGGGGCTTAGAAGCTTTAGAAGAGTTGGAAAGGCAGAGATTTGTTTGCAGTCAGCTACTGGACAAAACATCTCTACAACTGTTGTGGGGACTTATCATTTGCCTCTTCCGAGTGGATTAGTACTGGAATTAAATAATTGTTATTATGTTCCAGCTTTGTCCAAGAGTATTATTTCTTTCAGTTGTTTGATGAACGATTATGATATTTCTTTAAAGGACAAATGTTGTTACATTTTTAAGAACAATATATTTTATGCAAAAGCTATCATTGAGAATGGTATATTTGTTCTTGATTTAATTAAAGAAGTACATAATGTGGATACCAAGAGAATGAAACATGATAATCTAAATACCTCATACTTATGGCATTGTCGTTTAGGCCACATAAATGAAAAACGCATGACCAAATTGCACAAGTCAGGTGATTTGGGATCATTTGATTATGAATCATTTGATACATGCGAATCTTGTTTATTGGGAAAAATGACAAAAGCTCCCTTTATTGGTAAAGGAGAACGAGCTAAAATGGTTTTGGACTTAATACATTCGGATGTATGTGGTCCAATGACTACACATGCTAGAGGAGGTTACTCCTACTTCATTACTTTCATAGATGATTATTCCAGGTTTGGATACATCTATCTAATGAAATATAAGTCTGAAGCATTTGAAAAGTTCAAAGAATTCAGAAATGAAGTAGAGAAACAACTTGGCAAAAGTATTAAAACACTTAGATCAGATCGAGGTGGAGAATACTTAAGTCAAGAGTTTCAGGATTATCTTAGAGATAATGGGATTTTATCTCAATGGACTCCTCCATATACACCACAACACAATGGTGTATCCGAAAGGAGGAATCGAACACTATTAGATATGGTTCGATCAATGATGAGCCGAGCGGACTTGCCTAAGTCCTTTTGGGGATATGCACTAGAAACTGCTGTTTATGTGTTAAATAGAGTTCCTAGTAAATCGGTTGATGTTACTCCATATGAGATGTGGAATAACAAGAAACCCACGCTTTCTCATATGAAAGTATGGGGTTGTCCTGCTTATGTGAAGAGGACAATGTCAGACAAACTGGATGTTAAGTCTGACAAATGTTTATTTGTGGGATATCCAAAAGAAACGTTTGGATATTATTTCTATAATCCCTTAGAACAAAAAGTGTTTGTTTCAAGGCATGCTGTCTTCTTGGAAAAAGAGTTTCTCCTACGAGAAGACAGTGGGAGTAAAATTGAACTTGGTGAAGTTCAGGACCCACAAATAGAAGTAGATCAACCGATTGAACCCGAAACTGAATTTCATAATGATGAGATTACAGTTGAACCTGATTATACACAGAATCCTAGAAGGTCTACTAGGATGCGTTCTATCCCTGTGAGATATGGATTTCACATTGATTCGGATAGAGGCATAACTGTAGTAGAGGACAATGAGCCTACAAGCTATCAAGAAGTTTTGAACAGTTCAGAACGTGATTTATGGCTTAAGGCTATGCAGTCCGAAATGGACTCCATGTATGAGAATAAAGTATGGACTTTAACTCAACCACCTGAAGGGATAAAACCCATAGGGTGCAAATGGGTCTTCAAAAAGAAGACTGACATGGAAGGTAATATAGTTACCTATAAAGCTCGCTTAGTAGCAAAAGGTTATCGTCAAAAAGAAGGTATTGACTATGACGAAACTTTTTCTCCTGTAGCGATGCTTAAGTCTATAAGAATACTTTTAGCCATTGCAGCTCATTATGATTATGAGATTTGGCAGATGGATGTGAAGACAGCTTTCCTTAATGGAAATCTTACCGAGGATGTGTATATGACACAACCAGAAGGATTCACATCAGGAAATGGCGAAAAGGTATGCAAGCTTCAAAGATCCATTTATGGATTGAAGCAAGCCTCTAGGAGTTGGAACATACGATTCAATGAGACAATCAAAGAGTTTGGTTTCTCACAGAATGAAGATGAACCTTGTGTGTATAAAAGGGTCAGTGGGAGTGCAATTGTCTTCCTAGTTCTATATGTAGATGACATATTGATCATGGGAAATGACGTTTCTCTTCTCCAATCTGTTAAAATATGGTTATCCAAGCAATTCTCCATGAAAGACCTTGGAGAAGCATCCTATATTCTGGGAATAAGGATCTATAGAGATAGATCCAATAGGTTGCTAGGTCTTTCTCAAAGTACATATATAGATAAAGTATTGAAGAGGTTCAATATGGATCTCTCTAAGAAAGGGTTTATACCCATGGTGCATGGGAAACACCTTTCTAAGTCTATGTGTCCACAGACACTGGAGGATAGAGAGAGCATGAATAGAATACCATATGCATCTGCAATTGGTTCTATCATGTATGCTATGTTATGTACACGTCCAGATGTAGCATTTGCTTTGAGTGTCACAAGCAGATTCCAATCTAATTTTGGAGAGGAACATTGGGCAGCTGTCAAGAATATTCTTAAGTACTTGAGAAGGACTAAGGATGTATTCTTGGTATTTGGAGAGGGCAGTTTGGAAGTAAATGGGTATACGGATGCCAGCTTCCAATCTGACAAAGATGATTGTAAATCACAATCTGGTTATGTGTTCATAATGGGAGGAGGAGCAGTTAGTTGGAAAAGTTCCAAACAAGAAACAACTGCTGATTCCACGACAGAAGCTGAGTACATTGCTGCTTCAGAAGCAGTCTGGATCAAAAAGTTCATAACTGAACTAGGAGTGGTGCCTAGCATTGTTGATCCGATTCCTTTATATTGTGACAACAATGGAGCCATTGCGCAAGCAAAGGAACCACGGTCTCATCAGCGATCCAAACATGTTCTCAGACGCTACCATCTCATAAGGGAAATAGTAGCTAGAAATGATGTGAAAATAGAAAGGGTTCCCACAGATGACAATGTGGCGGATCCCCTCACTAAAGCACTTTCCCAGATAAAGCATGATCACCATATAAATAGCATGGGTCTGAGACATATGAGTGATTGGCTCTAGTGCAAGTGGGAGATTGTTAGAGAGTATGCCCTAGAGCCCATGTAATAGGGATGTTTTTCATATGTATGAAATTTATATTCTTAATAAAAGGCATCATTCATTTATTAATGCTGTGTTTGAATACATGAGTTTGTAAATCTTAAATTAATAAATGAAGTCCTAGATATTATAAACACAGTGCAAAGGCAATCATGAAGGTGTTCATGATGTGAGATGTCTATCGCATGCAAATGTGTTAATATCTAAATATCCCTAGTCATAGAATTAACAAGATAGGACATTGTTAATTCGGACAGACTAGCACATGTTATGCTTCTTGAATGGTTCAAGCAATGGTTCTCATAGTTGTGATTATGGATGATAATCAAAGCTAACATGTGGATGCTTGTTAGAGGAACAAGTTCATTGGAGACCTGCAAAGAGAATCCTCATATGGATATTAAATCTATGTCAGTGAGGAATCTCTTCATAGCGGTTGTGCAAGTATCCTTAGACTTGAGATCACCAAAGTTATCTTAAGTAGCAAGTGGTATACTTTGACTCCATAACTGATTACTTCCAACTGGGAGTGAACATAGTTAGGAGATTGGGTATATCATGACCTACTTGAAGATAGTTGAGTGATTGACAAAGGATTCACCATCCCAGATTTAACAAGGGAAGTTATCTCACATGATTCTATAATTACCTTGTTCAGTGAATCTCTGGCCAGAGTAATATGCCGAGATGGATGGAGATCCATGAAGGGCATTTTAGGAACAATGGTTAAATTAATAGAACATACATAATTAGATTTATATGAGTTGACAGAAATCCATACTCAGAATCTGATTGAGATAAGAGTGGTGAAAGGAGTAATTGCACGGTAACTGTTTCTATGGAAGGGTACAGTCAAACCACATGACTTTCCTGACATTTGGGTAGTCATGATGCCTAGCTAGAGGCCAATCATGACTTGTATAATGATGTATCAAAATATCAATAGAGATTGATAAATTGATTTAAAGGAGTTTAAATCATGTGAGTTTTGAATAGAACTCACAATTACATATTATACTGCCAACATGGACAGGAACCCAATAGGTCACACACATATAGAGAAAAGGGTAAAATGGTAAAATGACAAGGATAATAATATTTGATATTATTATAAAGGTAGAGAGGAGAATATGATAATAATTAATTAAAGAGTTTAATTAATTATGATCAAATAAAATTGTCCGCGGAACTTTTGAGAAATGTTCTGTAAATTGGACCTAAATGAAATAATGTATTTCATGATTAATTATTATTGTCTTATAAGTGTTATAAGACTACTATAAGTGTTATAGGACTGATATAATAATTAATAGGACCATTGGAGAAATTATAGAGGGCCAAAGGAATGAAGAAGTTGGAGGAAGCCCTCCAGAAGAGGGCTACACGCCAACTTCATACAGAAGGGCTTAGAGGGCTTTTTCTTGGACCAAATTAATTTATATATGTTACATAAGTGTTATGGAACTCACATATTTAATTTGGTTGGATTTGGAATCCATTTGGGTATTTAAATCCAATTAGATGCACAAAGGGCCTAGTTTGTGGATTTTGTGCATGGTCTTTTATGAAAAGATTTAATTTGGATTTAATTAAGCCCAAATGATTATAATTAATTCCAGAAGCCCAATTAATAATTCTCCAGCAATTTTAAAGAGCCCAATCTCATTAAGGAGTTGGAATTTTAACCTAACTATAAAAGGCCAACTAATGAGAATTAGGGTTAAGTGATTAAAACAAAAGGAAAGTCCTTTCACTTATTCTCTCTCCCTTTTGCGCCACTTCCCAAGCTAGCTCTTGGGAATTTCGGCCAGCCCTAGTTGAACACCAAGTTGTTGGTTCAATTTACCCTTCTCTAGTGTGGATTACTCATTGGAGGTGTTCGATTTTGGACACTGTGGTTTGCGACAACCCGGTGCGAAGTAAAATCAACTGTTCAACAAAAATCAAAGGTGATTTTTCTTATTCTCATATAGTTATATTGTGTATTCATGGCAAGATCAGATCATATGGTTAAAAAAATTTAAAAATTCCGCTCATGTATGTGATGCATGTAACCGTTAAATTCCAACAATAATATTGTAGAAGATCATTTTGCCTAAAAATGACATTTTCAATTTCAAATGTGGCTCATAAGTTGAGTCTAGAATGCTACTTTGTGCAGATTTTCTTTAACATACTTTATTTTATGGTTTTCAATATGTATTTATGTGATTACAAAATGAATTGGATAGGGCATGTAATATGACTATTGAATACAAGATTATATGTATACATATACATTCACACGTGTATATAGGTAACGATTAGTGATGTATATATCTAACATATAATTGTGATTAATTTGTACATAATTGTTATATGCAAGGTTAATGTATGTATATACTCTTATGATGATATATGCTCAGTTATCATTAAGCAATGTCTAACCCAGAAATACATGTAAGTAAGGATGTAAATCAAGTTATGATTACATATGTATAGCTTAACTACATGCTGTTATGATAAATTCATAGTTATATGGAAGCATATTGAATTAAGTATGGCATGTAATATGATACTTATAGTTTGAAATGCCAACTTTACTGGTAGAAAGAAGTATTGTGATTTGTAGATCATATGTGAACATATAAGCATATGTATATATATATATATATATATATAATATGATCTTACATGATTGGGTTTGAATTTTGAAAGATGTTTTAGAGTAATGATTCAAAGTATATGTGTAAAGTGAAATATATGAATATATCTTTACTTAATTGAAATGACATGAGTAAGAATATGTGATGTCACATGTTGGCATGTTGAAATACAGATCTACAGTGCTAAAGACTCCATTATAGAAATTTATTAAAGCATATAATGGCATTGTTATGTGAGACTATATATACAAGTATATGCATTAGAGAAGGAGTATCTTATCATGTGACTATTATATGAGAAAAGTGTGTAAATTGTTTATGAATTGTGCATATATGTATATGTATTAGAGAAGATAGATATTTTTACATGCTTATGTACGGGTTCAGATGGCCTTATATAAGTATAGTCTTAACATACATAATAGTCACATGATTTAATAGAATTACAAGAATAAAACAGTAATACCCAACAGTGAAATGTTCACAGGCTTACAGAAAGTTACATATGAGCGCTCTTATGAGTAAATTGTTCATAGTTATACAAGAGTATATATGTGCATATAAGAATATGAATGTATAAAGAAAAGATAAAGTAAATAGATCTTATTTCCTGCGTTGAGTCTAGGAAGTGGATAGATAGGCATGCCTATAAGGGTACCTTGCAGCTGCGATAGTTTCAACCCCGTTTGGGTTGTAGTTAACCCCATTTGGGTAACTAAATAGACATGGTCTCGTTTGGATCATTTTCAACCCCGTTTGGGTTGTAGTCAACCCCGTTTGGGTGACTAAACAGACTTGTACCTTCTGGTACCACCGTATAACCCATTATCCACCTCTTTAGAATAGTACAGGCTTTATACCAAAGTTAAGAATAGTTTGATGTTTAATTTAAAGCTTTATAAAGCATGACAATTCATAAATTGATTTAAGAATCTAATTTATATGCGAAATTCCTTTTCATCACATATGGAAATTATGATACTAAAAGATGCTGTGATATACACTTATGCATGATTATCGCATATAGAAATAGTATGTACAAAGTTATATAAATGAAATAGTGCATCACTAATATCTAGTTATGAACTATATAGAGATAGTATGTTTTCTATAGTAATATATGGTTTGCTTGAGACAGATAAATGACTTGCAAGATTCGTCATGTTTGAAAGCCATTATATAAATGTTTTGCTGCAATAAGTGTTTTCTATAGCAAATGAATATAAGAGTTATGAATAGGCATTCACGTTGGTGATTGCTATTCAAATTAATTCATTTGGGTTATATGCTTTCCCTATATTTACCCGTTCTTGCTCTTTATTGAGAATTGATGTATATTGTCTTGTGCATACACATAAAGTATTTACAGATTTATAAATGATAAAGTTCACATGATAATGGTATTTGAGATAGAAGCAAGCTAGAAATTTTATGTATGCATTGGTATAATAAGTATTACAAATATAATTCTAGATAAATGATAAACTTTCATAGTACTAATGCTTTGTTTTACTTATGAATATGCATATGTCCTTATTGATCATAAGCTTATATATGAATATATATATATAAATATATTCCTAGCATATGTTAAAGTGAGTAATGGATGGAAGGAATGACTGAGTATAAACAGTGGTATAATAATTAATGAATGAATCGCAAGATTTAAAGGACAAATATGCTTATATGATTAAATGTTGTGTATATTAAGTATCAATGCCGAATTTACTATCATTAAATCATTCGGTAATCATGTGTGGACTCTTGTCTGTATTTTCTTATATTGAGTATAAGTTATACTTTATAGTTCATGATGTATGCTTTGGCGACTACTGTGAGTGGTCGTTTGTCATATTTAGTGTTCCCCACTAAGCTTTATAGCTTAGCACGGATTTTTGTTTATCCGTGTAGGTTGTGAGAACAGGACTTTCTTCCAGGACTGATATCTGCAGCAGGTTGGCCAACACAAGTCTTAGAAGATTATAATAGAGTCTTCTTTTTGTCCTTATATTTTGTAGTTATGGAAACCTTAATTATGTTGGAAATTTTGTAATTTCTATAGATGTTATGTATATGTAATATTCAATGTTAATGAGACTCATCTTTAAGTAAAGCTTCTAATAGTTAACTTTTAGTTATCTGTTTAGTTGGATAACATATCAAATGTTATGATAGCATGCTTAATTAATTTAAAACAAAGTGTTTTAGCTAAGTATAGGATAAGGGTGCTACACTTATTTTCCTCTTACTAATGCTTTTCTTGGCTCATCCTTCTTCTGCTTCCAATTTTATTTTAGGTAATTCTATATTGTGATTTTGCTCTTTACTTGAATTTATTTTGGAATACAATTTTTGTTTGTGTATTTGTTGTTGCTTTAGATCCAGATTCTTTCTTTGAATCCCATGCTTTTACTGCCAGGAATCTACTTCAGGCTAAGAAAGGTTTTTCTTCTTTTTAAGATTCTTTGCTAGTTTATCTTTCAAAGCCTATTTGGATTATGTGTTTTGATTGATCTCCATTGTTTGGTATAATTAAGTACCATGTTTGAGATCCCCAGTTTGACTATCTGTTTTAATATTCTCGAGGTCATCCCCAGTTTTGATTCTATTTTGGTTATGGCACTCGATTGTTCTTAAATTGAACTATAAAATAGGATGGGTCTGTTGTTATGCCCCAATTGTTGCCACGTCTTAGCTTTTTATTAGTCGTTAATGTGGCATGCTGACGTGAACAAAAAATTGACATGGCAACTGATGTTTCAATATTTACACATCAGCTGATGACATGACCACCAACATAGACCAAAGTGTGTCCGCAATCCAACAATGGTGTTCATTGAAAATCAGTCATAATGACTTTTGCGCAAAATAGTGCTAAATTCAATGACAATTTTGTTATAAAAAATTATTTAGTTACTTTTGCATCATTAAGCGTAAATTCAGTGATCATGCGTGAAATTAATCTGTAGAAATGCAATCAATCTTAAAGAGAAAAGAGAGGAATGGGAGCATAGGAAGGTGTTGATTGCTTGAACTGTGGAAGCTTGGTTGGTGCGATCATAGTAGAGCTCAAAGGATCAACTGACGTCGATGGTGGACTGTCGGTTGCTGGCGGAGTTGTGGGAGTTAGATGTGCCAGTAGTGGAGAAGGGATATCGACACCTGCTACAATTTTTTCACTGCATAGCTTACACGTGTCACCTTCTTATTTGCTATGTTGCCACATCAGTATGCTTGTTGTACATGCACCAGAGATTCTGTATTTTATGATCAATAATGATTTATAAATGATAAATCTTAGATTATCAAACCTCTCAACAAGTTCAAAAAAAGGAGATCCGATCGTCACGTGGAGACCTGCAAAAGCCTTGCCCGGTCAATCCGAATAAAAGGACTCCGAAGCTTAAGTCAGTGACTTAGAGATAGGAGAATTCTAGAGAGAGACTGAGTTCTTACAATAAGCATACCTGGATCCACTGTTCATTAGGTCATTTATAGAGGGTGTGGGAGCGCACTTGAGTGCCTAGGAGGGGTTATAGAGGTGTCAGAGTAGGAGAGCGACAATGTAATAGGAAGCAGGTGAGAGGTATGGACTTGGTTGTATAATGCCGAATTGACAAGAAAGTAGGTCCTATCAATCTGATCGGTTGAGATCAGCCAGCTTTTCCATGCTGTTAGTCACGCGTCAGACATCTATGAAACTAGGGTCTCTAGGCTTCGACCCAGGCCTCTTTTGAGCCCAGAAGGTAAAAGGGGTATTATCAATAAATATATCCTGAATTGAGTTGAGCTGCTTACGTGAGTAATGTATAAGTTAATGATTCTAAACGAAAATTATTGTCAAATTGGAGTGTCATTTTATGTATTTGGCCATTATTCTACTATCATTTTACTTATTTTGTCAAGCAATTAAAAAAATTATTCCATTATATCATATGATAGGGTCATTGATAACGTAAAGTTGGAAAATGTGCAATTAAGAATGGTTTATAGAAGACCAACCACAAAATACGGAGCTATAAGATATGGTTTCAGACTCATGGTAGCCAAAACAAAAGAGAAAGAAAACAAACTTGTGCAAAATGCAATATACCAAATAATCCAATCCAATATGGTTTGTTATAACAAATCAATAGAATCAAATGGGAAACCATTTAAGACCTCTTGTAGTATTATATATGCAAACGTCAAGTATTTCCAATTCCAACATATATTCATATCCCAAAGTGTGCACATTCACACAGAGCACACGATTCTTTCACTTCTACGTAATTTATTTTTATTCCTTTTCAGATTGTGTTCATCTCCGTTCTAGTTTCTCCACGTTCTTGCCTCTTCTTTTTATGTTCTACTTTTTTATTCATTTAGTAATTTTCAATTCCCTTCCTTTCCTTTCACGTTTTTATTTCCCTTTCTAATTAAACTCACTCTCGGAAAGTGGTAAAAACTTTCTCAAATGTAATTGCAGTTAATCCCTCAATAGTTTTTACGGTGAAAAACAAGAAAAAGAAAAAAGAAAACTGTAATTAATATGACTTGGCAATGAATCAATTAGCACATTGCTCAAAAGGTTTAATGAAAACCTTATTATATAAGTTATTATTTTTACATATATATAGAAAAATGCTTGAAATGCTAATTAAGCAATTAGATTAGACTAATCAATATTTTTTGAAATTTTTTTTCCATCGATTAATAAATTAGAGTCGCAAAATTTTGACCCGACCCACAAATACGATCCAATCTACATGGTTTTTTTAATCCAAACTTGATTTGTTTATGATTTTCTTATATTTTTTATTATTTTTATAAAAATAATTATTTTTATAAAAATAATTATTTTTATTGATTATATAGGCATATTTTTCATTTTAAAAAATAATTTAGAAAATAATTTCACAAAACTTTATTTGTAAATAATTATCCGATTTATTTATGACCTGTTTAACAACAATTTATTTGCATTATGACTCAATCCGACTTAACTTATTTATAATCAGTAAAATTTTAATTCATTTATAAACCCGTCCGCATTAATATAATATATATATTTTTTTTTTTGCAACAGAAAGGCAATAACTTAACCCAGCCCCTTACATGTCCTAACAAACTGACCTTTCATCTACGAAACCTAGGATTATAAATATACAAAACAAAAAGCACCTCATCACTTTTCCCCTAAAAACTTCCCTTCTCTCCATCTTCTCCTTCCTTTCATTTCTTAATGGGCAACTGCTTTCCATTAAACACAAACTCATCAAAATATAAAAAATATTTGAAGGTGATCGAGGCTGATGGCAAAATCTTGGAGTACAAAAAGGATGTACTTGTTAAAGACATATTGATGAATTTCTCTTCTGGTTACGGCGTCGTTTTATCCAAGAAACCATCGACAATTCTTCCCCAGAGCTACAAGCTAAAGACTGGCAACGTATGCTATCTAATGAAAACAACTGTAAACGCCGCCGATGATGGTGCTTCTGAGGCTTCGGACACCACTAAGAGAATTAAATTGATAATGACAAAGAAAGAGCTTCAAGAATTGCTGTCAAACAAAGCATCATCAGTAGAGGAGATGCTGGTTTTGGGTATTAAGAGAAATGGAAACAATATTATTAGCAGTGCTTGTTCAAAGTGGCAGCCTGTTCTTGAAACCATAACTGAAGAAACTATCAGTAACGAATTTTAGACTATCTATTTCTGATTTTATTCATGCACCCACTCTATAATTCAATTATATTAAAGTGATATTTGGCTGTTATCTTGGTTCATATGTAAAATCATACATATAATTGTCTGAAAAGGATACGTTTGATTTGATGGTGAAAAAGAGTAAGTAGTGAGAGATTTTTGTTTAAATATGTGTCAATATTACATAAACATTGAATAAATTACGTAAATTTCTTAAAAAAAAAAGTTATGTAAATTGTGGAAAATTCTTGCCTATTTAGACAATTATTTTATTTGTTTAATTCATGAATTTATCAGGACTATATATAAACGAAAAATTGTTACTCCGTAATTTTTTTTATTTTATTTTATTAGAAAAAAAAAACAGGTCCTACATATTGATTAAATCTAAATCTTACAATTAATGGGCTTCGAGATAATATTTTAGAAAAAATAATATTTATATTTAATTCATAAAATTGTTAATGAAACCAATTAAACCAATAACATCTTGTCACATAAATAAATAAAAGTTATCCAATGCATTTCGCCATTAGAGGAAAAATAAATTATCACACAATAAAATATCCTCATGATTCATGAACAATTTCATGTAGCAGTTTTAGACGAAAAATTTCATTATTTTTAAGTTTGCCTTTATTGATTTTTTCTTTTTGAAACTAAATCTTGTCTTTATTATATTTTATATTTTTTCTTTATTAAAAGTTGTATGCACACCATCCCTCAGTGACTAATGCTAAAATTCTCGTCTCTTTGTAGATATTTCAACATGAAACTAGTTTCAATTTGATAAATTATAAGTTCTAAAATTTAAGGTTTCACTCTTTTATAATATATATATAAAAGTTCTAAAAGTATGAATATTAATTACCTCATTGATGAAAATGATTTTTATTTTGAATACGAGAAAAGATAGAAATAACAGTATTTAAAAAAGAAAGCAAGGAGTGCATTTGTAAGATGTCAATAAACTTAATTTAGTTAAAAATATATGCCAATAGATATTTGCATAACAAAGAATACTTATGATCAATTTTTGATTCGATACATAAATTCATTTCGTATAAATTGTATATATATATATATATATATATATATATATATATATTTTTTATTAAAATTTGATTTCATCGGTAAATAATTTGGTTTGGACGCATGATCTGTCTGATCCGCTTTAAAGGAGATGTGCTTCTTGAGTTTTGTTCCGTATTTTTATAAATGTTTTTTTTTTTACTTTTTCTTGATTTTCTTATCTATTTGTGAAAAGAATGAAAATTAGTTTAAAAAGTAGGAAAAAAGGTGGGAGGCAATTATTGTATATTATGTAAGTAACCATGGATTTATTACTTAATTAGTTATTTCTTTTTCTTTTAAATCAAATTAGTTCAGTCTATGTTTTTTCGGTTATTATTATTATTATTATTATTATTATTATTATTATTATTATTATTATTATTATTATTATTATTATTATTTTTGACCTTCTGTCTCAAATAATAATTTTTGTGAATAGTTCAAAAAAAAAATAGCAGTGGATGTTGATTTCAATATACTAAAAAATTCTGAATTCGAATCCCTACTCAACCTTCACTTAAATGTGAATTATAAAATTTAGCAATAATACAAATTCACCATAAACTATTATCTTTTGACAGATTACCCCTGAACTAAGAATTATTTGACTATTTAAACTTATTAGAAGTATAAATAATATTTTGATATTAGTAAAAATTATATGAAATACTCACTAAAATGACAAAAAAAAAATAAGATTTTACTGTTTATGCGCTACATGTGCTTCATTTTTATGCTTTTTTTTTTTTTTGTGATGTACTACGTTTCAACAAGATTAACGGGTAATAAGACAATTCAATCAGTTCAGAATGTACTACGTTAAAACCTAATAATTTAGGATAAAATTTATGTTTTGTCCCCAAAATTTATTTTTTAATATTTTCCATTGAACAAATAGGTCAAATGAATCGGTAGTAATTATTCAATTTCTTTATGTCAACTCGTGGATCAATCCGTGGCCCATTTGATCAATCGTCTCTAACCTAAGCTATTTACAATTTTACCAAGTTTTTACCCAACCTATTTACAATTTCACCCATTTTTCACTTGATCCATTTTGATCCGCCACGACTCTCTTTTGCTAGGTCCACTTGCGAGTTACTACCATCAAAGTAACCAAAAATGAGGTTTTATTTGAAAGCATTAGCGTAGAAAAATAGCAATTGTTAAATTGACATCATAACAAATATTTAAACTTCTATTAAAAACTACTAAATAATAGATTTAGTTGACAATAATTTAAAGTTAAAATTAAAGCATGAAACCAAGTAAAAATTAATCAATCGTATAGTTATTAAAGCCATCTCCTTTCTCCTTCATCATTCTCATTTTTCCCATTCTCACTGTAAATTTTTTTTTTTTTTTGGGGGGACAACAAGTCATTTATTACTTTCAAATTTAATGTATTTTTATTTGAAAAAGAAAACATGGCCTAAAAGCATCGCTCTTATTCCTAATGCGTTGTAATTTTGGATTTGAATTGACCATCGAGAACAATTGGGCTATTGTAAGCCCAAAATAAAGTATGTATTTAAATAATTGGGCTCTTGCAAGCCCAAAATAAAGTTTTCTCTTATTATCAAATTAAATATCATGTAACGAGATTAATTCTTACAATTCACATTTGACATACTATATGTGAAAGCATTAATGGGCAACACATTCTTTACCCTAAATAAGTCATGGGTTATTAGCTGCCACTTTGAAAGTGTGCAGTGATGCCCTCCACTATTCAAAATGCATCACTTTCTTTATGCACTAATCACGCCCTGATGTGGAAATTAACTCTTTTACTGCTAGGTTATGAATTTAAGGAATCCAAAAGTCTTTTCTCTTGTTAATTTATTCCACGTCAAAATATTGAGTTTTTCTAGTCATAAATTACCATTAGAATTGAACTTTGCTTTCATATCAGAAAAGCATCAGTGTTAATCACTTTTCTTGCATAAATTTCTATAAAGAAAATCACATACCAAAATATTGTTTCTTTTTCTTTGTATTAAATAAAAAAATTGAAAAAACTTTGGTGGATGATGATGAAGAGAAATGAAAGCAGAAGCCATTGGCCAAAATTTCAGTATTATGGTCTCCCACTTTGTTCTTTTTCTGTGGATTTCATTTTGTTCTTTTTAATTCCAAAGATTAATTGCACCCTACAAAAAGAAGATGAGCTAAGAATTTAATCTTTTCCTTTTTCTTTTCTTTTTTTTCCATTCTTTTTTTATATGAAAGCTCTTTTTCTTAGAATTGGATACTGTTGGACCCATAATTAAGGGTGATCCTCTTAATGATGTACGCTCCATGCGTGAAATAAAAATTGAACCTATGATCTCATATAACGAAATTCGAGTTCCTTATCATTCGGACCAATTCTTTTTCTTTGTAAATAAACAAAAAGAAAAATTCTAAATAATTTAATCAGATTATAAATAAATGCTATAACTAGGATTAATTTTGGTAAATATCAAATAGTATACACTTTGGTGAAAACAAAATAAATAAAAAATAATTTTTGGACCGACTGATAAAAGAAAAAGTTCAAAAAGAAAGAGCACGGCAACCTTTCTTTTCCGCCATTGACCATATAACATAAATTTTGGAGATTTTGTTTCACAACTCAGAGAATTCTTTAAAACAAACTCTCTATATCTCCGGCTAAACGGGCCCCTAAATATCAAAAAGAAAGAATCACTTTGCTAGTGATGTGAGCCTTTCATCATTACACACCATATATTAATATAAACACTTCTCTTTCTTTCCGTGTATGAATATATAGCACAGAAAAAATGGTGAGATTGAGAAATCTTTAAAGAAAAAGATCATGGGGAACTGCCTGTTCGCAGGGGCCAGTGAGGGCGGTGCCGGGGTGATCAGAGTGGTAACATCCGACGGCGGAGTAATGGAGTTTTCAGGGAAAATAACAGCAGGATGCATCACCAATGAATTTCCAGGCCACGCAATATTTCCAAGCCATGATCTTTTCTGGCGAACACTTTCAGCCGACGAAGATCTTCAGCCAGGGAACTCCTACTATTTACTTCCACTTAACAACACCAAGATTGGGGGTCAAGTTGTGAGAGAAGGGCATGTTAGATCCAAAAGCATACCCATTGTAACTCCTTATAGAATGTCTTTTGATTATCATGGAATGTTAAAGAGATCTTACACTGAAACTTTTTCTAGCTCTAGGTTTAACAGTGCTAATCATGGGTTTTGGAAAGTTAAGCTTGTAATTAGCCCTGAGCAGCTTTTAAATATTCTTTCACAGGATACTCAAACCCAAGAATTCATTGAAAATATGAGAGCTGTAGCTAAATGTGGAAATGGCGTTTCTTCTTCTTCTTCTGGACTTTCAGATCAGTGGAGTCGTTCTAGTAGTAGGAATGGTTCCTCTAAGAAAAATGCTGCCCTTTTGGATATTTAATTTTAGTAATAGAAGTTTAATCTCTCTCTCTCTCTCTGTTTTTTTTTTTTTATAATCATTTTGTACTTTATACTAAAATACATTTAGATACATGATATGTTCATTTCGCTATATAATTATTTGGGTATCAATTAGATTCAGATTTGATATGATAAAGTACAGAGCTAAATTGAAATTTTTTTTTTTTGAATAACGTTCGTAGTTTGATTTACTGGCTCCGTTTAAGGAAAATTCGACATCTTTTTTAATAAAAAGAATACTTATTTACATTTAGTTGCAACTTGCAAGACCAAAAAAAAAAAAAATTCCAAATCACTTAAAATAATTAATATTAATTTTTTTATTTGTGTTAGTTTTTTTTTGGGAAAATCAATAAAAAGGGATAGTAATATATTGAATAGAAAATCTAATGGTTGCTGGGCAAAAGCTTTTGTTCAAAATGTTTTGGTTATCCAAGGTGAAGTTATGGGGGCTTATGATGGATTGCTTTGGGCGTGGAAGTGGATAACTAGGCTACAGTGCGTTTGATTAGAAACAACACATATGCAAGTCACATTTTCTCTTTGGCTAACCCAACCGTTGGCTCATTCAACAAGATTGGACCATTGAGATCAAATGCTCATGTTGCAAGGGCAATTGGTGTGCGGACTTCCTTGCATACCCGGCAGTTTTTGTGCCTTTTGGTCTCCAAATTTTAGATGAAGGTCCTTCCGGAATGTTTCTTAGTTCATGTCATAGCCCATGGGCATCTCCTTGCTAAGACTGCCCTAGTTTTGTCTAGGCTTCTCCCTGCTTTTTCTACCCAAGAAAAAAGGCCCATTAATAAATACTTCGCTTTCTTATGTCTTTTTCCAAACGTACCTACATAAAAATAATTAAGCCAAGATAGTACCCAAAAAATTTAAGAAAAACATTTTGCATTGAATTTTGTTGGCCCATCAATTAAAATGCCCATCCTTTCAGCCTCCTCGTCAATTGGACCACAAACATGAACGCCAATTTTCTTTTTCTTTTTGCCCAAAATAGATGAAAAACATTCCCTCGTTCATAATACCAATCTCTGCTAGTTCGCATGGGCTGATTTCCATATTTAAGGGTGAGAATGATCCGGTTAATCCGTTCGTAAGAATAACTCTAATTATTCAAAAGTAGTCAAATTTTATATCACTTCTAGGAGCCGAATGTGCCTAAAATAATATAAGAAACTTTCATCTCTGTAGCCATTTAAATTTACCTTAATAACAATAAATTAAAAAAAAAAACCATAAGACGTTCCTTCAAACTGTGGCAATAAAAAATGAGAAACACACGAGTGTCATAGAAAGTGACTCTCAAATCCAACTATTATGGCTCAAAAGTAAGTAGTAATCAAATATAATAAAAAATAAAACAAAGTACAATAAAAAAAAAACATTTTTGTGGACACACACACATATATATATATATTAAACAACTGAAAATCTAATTATTTTTCTGTTTGATCAAAATTCGAATTATAATTTTTCAGTTCTAAAAATGTACTATAAAAAGAAAGAGGCATTTTTTGGAATTACTAATAACATTAATTCCTGTTTACTTTGTACTAATGAGGAAGATTCCACTCATTTCCTTTTTGGGTGTTTGTTTGCCAAGGAAGTCTGGTATATTTTTGGCTTACCTGACTATGATTCAAATGCACCGTTATTGGACATATTCTCTTCTTTATTGGTGTCGCTTTGTATGAAGAGGTTAGAAGAAACACATACGGTTATGTAGAAAATGTGGAATGTTAGAAACAAGCTTATATGGGATAACGTTTTGGTGGCTCCTCACATTATGGTTAACTCTGCTTTAACTTTCCTGGGAGAATTGAGGGCGGAAAAATAGGTTTTAAATATAGCTTTTGTGACTGAGATGAATAATGTTTTAGTTTTGTCTTTCTCTGCATACAGTGAATAGATTATGGACCTGTAATATTGATGCTGCAAGCTTTGTTGATCAGAAAAGGAGTGAATTTGGTGTTATCTTCAAGGATGTTGATGGTCAATTTCTTAAAGCCCTTTCAGGTTACTGCCTAGGCTTTCTCTCTCCTCATGTTGCAGAAAGTGTGACGCTATGTTCGATTCTCTCATGGATAGAAACTAACTTTCCTCCAAATGGTATTATATATACTGATTCTCATGAACTTTATTTTGTTATTTGTAATAGGTTAGAAGATTTTTTTGATTTCGGTGTAATTGTTTTGGATTGTAAGTTTTTTTTTTTTTCTCATTCAACTCTTATTGAATTGTCTTGGATAAAAGAGGTATAGCAACCTTGAAACTCATAAGTTAGATAGAGCATTAGTGTCGTAGGAACCGAACTCTGTTTGGGATTAATGTTCCCCCTGTCTTGGGTCTTTTCATCTATAAAGATCTATGATTTTTTCTTCACGAAAAAAATTAATTCACTTTGTTGCCGGCAGACTTTTTTTTTTTTTAAATTCTAAGTGCTTAATTATTCAAAGGTCTAATTCACAAATATTAGAAAGATTGAGAACTTCTTGCAGCAATTAAAAGAAGAAGAAGGTGATGTGGTGGTCTAATTGGTATGTGAGATCCATTTATTTAGTTGAGCCAGCAAGTTTTATTAGCATTTAACGAAATTATTAATGGAGTCTCAGTTAAAAGAGAAGTCAGTCGGAATTGAAAATTGATATTGAAAGAATTTAAATGTTGGATCTGATATTTAAAAATACCATATAGTTTAAGCTTTAATCTATAATTAACCCTTTAGCTTTTAAAAGATAAATGTTAATCAAATAAAATTTATGACAAATTTTTTCAATTATAAATTAATAATAACTAAATGGCTAAAAAAATTTATTAATGTTCCTGACGGATGAAAAGTTCCGAATTGGAATCTTCATATATTTTTTTGTCAATCCCTTTGATTAAAAAAACGACTTTATTAGTAGTTTTTTACAGTAAAGTTCAAAGTTGAAAATAATTACAACCAAATTTCCTAAAAAAAGAATTGCGATTAAATTAAAAAAATAATTTGGAAAAAATAAAAAAAATCTCCTTGCTTGCTGGTAACAAGAGGACCGCATTAATAATAATAGGGAGTACAAAAACACTCCTATTCTGTTCTGCAAGTCATCGTTTGTGTCAGTTAAAATCCTAAAAACCAAAAATGTCATGGCTCGCTAGGTCCATTGCTAACTCTCTCAAGCTTGACGATGACGAGGATGAACATAACCCTAATGTCAACGACTCAACTCCACAATCTGATCATCAACCCCAATCATCTTCTCCATCATCACCGTCATCCGCCTCCACGCCCCGCGGCGTCAAGGAAGATCTCTCCGAGATTTCCAAAACCCTAACCCGTCAATTCTGGGGCGTCGCCTCCTTCCTTGCGCCTCCACCTGACTCCTCCTCTACTGGTCAGATCTCTGATGAAACAGCCAATGATCCCCAACTTCATCGACCGTCCAATCCGGAGGCGTCCAATGAGCATTTGATTTCGGGGATTCGCAGCGATTTCGCCGAGATTGGTGGAAGATTCAAGTCTGGGATCTCGAAGCTGTCCAGTAACGCGGCTGTATCTGAGATCTCGAAGATCGCGTCGAATTTCCTTCAGCTTGGATCCGAAAACGATGAGGATTTGATTGGCCGGGCGGTCGGTGTTACCGAAGAGGTTGTGTTCTTCGTTAGGGATATAGCGATGCATCCTGAGACTTGGCTTGATCTTCCTGTTCCTGCCGAGGATTTTGAAGGTATTTAAAAAAAAAAAAATCTCTTTTTATCTCTCTCGCTATCTGGTTTTTTTTTTTCTTTTTTTTTAAAAAAAAAAAATTATCTCTGGTGTGGTCAATTCGTAACTTAAATGCTCGACCTGATTTGAGTTGTCTGCGTGATCAATTGAAGTGATTTAGGAAAAGGAAAGCAAAATGTAGCTCGGATGCAGTGTCAACCGATGATATTCGTTGATAATAGCTTTTCTTAGGCATTGTGTAGCATTTAGCAGACTGCTGTCTACTCTCGACATCTTGAAATAATGAATTTTGGTTAAAATGTTCAGTGATGGGTTGCTCAACTACGACTTGTTTACTGCAAATTAAAATGTGTTCTTTCGCCAGCTTATGAGCATGCATTACTGAAATGAAATCTTTAAAAGAAGGTTGGATGGTGCTTGTGATCATCACCGACTAGTTTTTTTTTTTTGTTGCATAAATTATGGGGCTCTTAGCTTTGGAGGGTCATTTATAGCTTGAGGCATTTCCTTTAAATTTTGCAAAGAGGCTGTTTCTACTATTCGAACTTGTTACCTCATTGTCGCAAAGGGGTAACCGTTATGACAAGACTCACCATCACACTAACTACCAACCAATCCTTTCAGAGTTATAAGCCTAAGAATGTTCACTGGACTCTTGTATTATTTCAGTTAAAAATTTGAAGTTTCCCTATTCTTGATTTATTCATTTATCTTTTATTTAATTTAATTATTTTAGAGTTTCCTTTCCTCTTCTATGTATTCCCTATTCTAGTATTTTTGTGATATTGTCTGAATTTATTGAGCAGTGTGTGTCTAATGTCCACGCCATTGCACATACCAAGTACTCTGCCTTTTGTGTACCGTCAAGAAATTGAAATAAGAATATCACTGACCTTATACACTTGTTTTCATTACATATTTCATGCTCCATAATTTGCTTGCTACTCAATAAGAAGAAATTCTTGAAAGTCCTTGCCAATGATAGGGTTCTGTGTATAGTTTATATGCATAACGTAAAGTGTAATTTTTTTTAATCTGTCTTTTTCCAGATTTTGACATGTCTGATGCCCAACAAGAACATGCTTTGGCTGTTGAGCGTCTTGCCCCAAGATTAGCTGCTCTGCGGATTGAACTTTGCCCAGGATATATGAGTGAGGAATGCTTTTGGAAGATTTACTTTGTACTTTTGCATCCTAGACTGAGTAAACATGATGCTGAACTGCTTTCAACTCCCCAAGTATGTTGATTATCGGACCTGCAGTTTGTCATTTAACTTTTGTTGGTTATACAAGTTCTTTGATTGTTTGAGATACGCATCTCTGTAATCTGCTATTAATGTATGGTCATCTCTTTTAGACTCTTTGCTGATAGAATTAGTAGTGTAATTATATCCAGATTATATTTGTTGGTGGAGATAAGAGTATGGGAGAACTTGGGGTAATTAATCAAAAGAAGACATCTAGTTGGTTGATCATGTCTTGTTGCTGAATCCTTATATTCCCTTTTTGTGCAAATTCCGTTAGATCTATCCTTCATTGGCTGTACTTTTGTAACTGGGATTTGCCTAACCTTTCATATCAGTGCAATTGCTAGTTCTCTCATTGCAAATGCTAGTAGAGTGCAATAGGCAATTTATAGGAGTCATAATGGTCAGAAGTTACGACTATGGTTAAGTCTGCAAAGTATAATTTGCATGCCTCACATATTTTTCATAGTTTTTCAGATTTGTGGAAAATTTTTCAAATTTGTTTGGGAAAATATTCTCCTTTTGTTTTGTGCTCTTTTTTGGGGTCGAGAGGGGGTTATTAGGATAATCACTGGCCATAAGTTACTAAATATCCAAATATGGCAATAGCGTATTTCAGTTAATAAAACATTTATTTAATTATAAGATATTGTCTGTCGTCCTGGGGCAATTGAGTTGCTAGGCTACATTACTTAAAGAGTAATTTTACTGTATGTTTGCAGATACATGAGGCGAGGGCAATGTTGTCTCATGAGTTGCAGAGCCGAACTATGGGTACCAAACCGATTTCCTCAGGAAGCGGCCCTTCTGGATCACAAGAAACTGCTGACTTTGCACATGAAGAGTCTCTTTCTGTGCCATCTCCCGTGGAATCTGAATCAGTGCAGCCAAAGACATCTGGGGTTGAAGTAGTCTCTCCCACAGTTTCAGTCAAGAAACCTGGCAATGAAGCACTATCTTCTGGTTTTGGGGATGAACTAGAGTCAGAGAAACATCCAATTCAAAGTACCAACAATCAAATTGTTGACAAAGCTGTGATTGAGGAGGAACCAGTTAGCCACACCAAGCACCAAGATATACCTATCTCCTCATCTAAAATTCTAGAGGAGAAATATGATTATGATGCTGATGCAGATGCTGATGATTGGCTCAAAGAAGAAAGTTCAGAGACTGCGGGTACTGGTGGAGGTGCAACGCATGTTGGGGATGATGAGGATGTGTCATTCAGTGATCTTGAAGAGGATGATGTAGATGAGCCTACAAGTTATAAGAAAGTAACATCGGGCTCTGATGCTTCAGGAAAGGACTCACAAGACTGGATTCAGTTGAGCAAAAGCTCTGCTAACTCATCTAAGGATACTAGACCTGCCAACATGAAACAAGCTGGGTCTGAGCAGGTAACTGCTCGCAACTCTGAATCCAGGGAGTCTGATGATTGGCTTGATGTTGATGACATTGATGTTATGTGAAAGTTGCATTAAAGCCTAATGGCAAATGTGTTTTCCTTTTTTCTATTACAGTCCTGTGAATAGCTTTATGTGGTTTCTGCAGCCTGGTTAGGCTTAGGAAACTGTATGTACATAAATCTGAACTTAAATTGGATAATCATGTGCGCATAAACTATGTATTTTTACTATGTAATCATTTCCACTGTACAATGAAATGCCATATTCTCATTTGATCTGGGAGTTGCAATAGATCAAATAAAATAGTCGAGGCTTCATCCGGAGTTTTAAGAAGGGCTTGATTGAAGAGTTAAAATATTGAATGACAATTTACGAAGAAAGCTGAAACAGGAGAAAGAACTGGTCTTCATATCGTATGCCCTGATATGGGACGTAAAAATGAATCCTGGAGACAACAGACCAGACACGTTGTTGCCCTTCCAAAAGAAAGATGTAGACGAAATTAATAGATGCAACTCCTTTTAATGAAGAAATTTGTCTATATGGGCTCGTATCGAATTAGTTTTTATGGTTCGTTTTCTGGCATCATGAAAGATGGATCTTCATTAACTTTTATGTGTCCGCCGTATCTATGGTTGAGATGACTTATTAGTTGCGGCTAAAAGTTATGGTTGAATTCCTTTAAAAAATTTTGTTCAGATTTTCCTCATGTTTACATATATTGACCAAGTGTCCTAAACCGCCAGCGTAAAGAAGTGCTAGATCTTTCTTTTCTTCTGCTATTAGGATTAGGACAAGGTATATATGCTACTGCATAGATTTATTATTACAGTGGAATTAAACAAACTAACAAAGAGAAACTACCCATACCATATGTACAACATACATCAACTACAGCAAGAGAAGAAGTTCCTGAGATAAGAACTCCTCATGATCGAATTGAGCCAAAATTTCCCGATAACCTCTCCAGTTGGGACCAGAATAGGCTTCCTAATGACAATCTCGGCTTCTCTTCGCCTACACTACCACTACCACTGCTAGTTCTGCTAATGCTAGCTGTCGATGGAGTCCCAGAACTCCAGCCTGGTGATTTATTAACCACCAGAACAGATCCCCCTATCTCTTTCCTCACCATTTCTATCGCATGTGGACTAACTACATCTCCCGAAGCATCTGTTACGTAGAATGATCCTACTGCTCTGTCAGCTTTTGTGCCAACCTCGGCCCTTGAAATTGATAGGCCATTTTCACGAAACACCCTGGTCACATCAGAGAGTAATCCTATTCGGTTTTGAGTGCAGACGTCGAGCCTTAGCCCCTGCATATAAAGCACTTCAAGCATTAGTTTGAAAACATCTTTTAGGTTCTGAAACTCAATTTTACATGTAGTCATATAATACTAACATGGGATATTCTCCGCTCAATGGCAGCAATCAAGCATTGGGTGAGTCTATGCCTTTCAAACTCCGTATCTAGAGTGCAGCCATCCTTGTGCCGAATAAAGTACTCCTGCAATAGCCATAACTCAATCAGAATTTCACATTCATCTAGCTCTTTCAAGTTTTCAAGAAGCATTATCTTTCCTAGTGAATGCAATACCTGATCTGCCATGGTGCTCCGAGAGCTAACTGCAGCATGAAATACCACATACTGCATATCTGTTAATGCGCAGAGTGTATCGAATAACAGCTTCGGTCTGTCCCTGCTTCTCATATTCACAATAGAATATCCTTTCTCTTTGCAAGACTCTATTGATACATGAATCTCAGTACAATCCCTCCGGTGTTGCGCACCAGTGCCGGTGCACCCACGACACGGTTCATAATCCATATTGGCATACATCAATTGGTGAAGACGCCTCTCCGTGTGGGTGTGACCAGGCACCGGGGGGATCAACCTCACACTCTTTGTCTCCTCAATTCCATGATGGGCCTCAACTACACTCTCCAACTGCTCTTCTACATGGGCAAGTCTATTTGGGTCTGTAATGGGCCCTCCTTTAAACCTATCCTCCACGTAAATTATGCATGCTGCTCGGTTATTGTGTGTCCATGCCACGGCAGCAGTGACATGGCATTCCAGCTCAGCAAGCACAGCTGAAATCTCGGACAGCAGACCTGGTCTGTCAGTCCCAATCATCTCCAAAGCCGTATGCTCCATTGAAATGTGCTGTGGTCGAACTTCTCTTTTCAGACAATTTTGTAATTCCTCACTCCCTCCCCTTCGGCTTGCACACAGTGCCTGTAATTTACCATTTAATTGCTTAATTATGAGACTGGAACAATCATGAGTTGGTGATTGAGATTTGTACATCCAATCATTACCATTTTTTCTTTCCTGATGCTTATATTAAAAATTGTAAAAATAAAATTAAAGTGGATACGTGTATAGATGGAGAAAAATACCTGTTGAATATAAAGAATCAGGCTTTCGTCAGTAAGCTTGTTCCCAAATTGGTCAGTCACGTGGAACACTGTACATCATGCAACAAAAACCAACCCACATGAGAAAACAAGTGGGGTGAGTCATATTTAGGTCATAAAGACAGGTTCTGAATTATTTATAAATATACCTAAATCCCAACTGAATTATATATGTATTTAATCCTTAATTACCAAATATTATAAACATAAAACTTAGGATAATCAATAGCACTAAATGGGTAAAGAAGAAAAAAGAATCTATAGGTGATGCAGGCATGACGGGTAAGAGCACTGACCATCCATGAACCATCCCCCATCAGAAGAAATGTATGATTTGGAAATAACAAGGTCAAGATCTGTTAAAACTTGGACCATCTCTAATAGAATCCCGTGCTTGTTTGCACTATCAACCTGCACAACAAAATATTTCAAAAAACAAGAGTAAATAACAATATGTTTTTTTCTCAATAAAGTCATTTTCTAGCATTTAATTATATACTTGGATCCTGGCTAGAAAGAGACTAAAGACAGAAACCAGTAGTTCCATGAAAACTAGGTTATACGAGAGTCTTAACTCGTTTGCTCGTGACCCTCTTTTAAGTCTTATTTGTGGATCAGCTTTTGGAAATGTGAATTTTTCCTTTTTGAAATTACTTTTATCAACTTCAACTTTCTCTAAAATCTCAGACAATTCTTGCGTCATGTAATTTGAGTCCCTAAAGCAAACTAGAAATGGGAAAAGAGAAAGATGTCGTGTGCTCTACAGCTGCTTCTTTAACATTAAAGCAGAAGAAAGTTTATTATAACTGTTAAAGCTTTTATTTTGCAATAACTTTTTTTATTATTTCTTTTTTAATTTGATTTCCAGTGAGTCTCCACTTGCTGGGTCAGGAAACTAAACCTACCTCTCTAGGGAGTGTCACAAAGTCCGAATGTCGAATAAATAATAAAAATTCATAATGGAACCTATTATAATAGATTTTAATGCCTAGATAATAATTTGCAGCACTAATTCTCAGAATTTCTAATTCTTTATCAGTAGACTAAGCATATACTACACACATATATAGGATGCCCTTTATCTCAATATTATAGACACTTATTTAAATCCAACTCATACATTAATTTATAGATCAAATCAATAAAAAAAAAATAACATGAATGGTGGGTAAGTATTTATTAATTTTTTGTATGTTAACCACTATTCACTGCTCGATCCATAAAAAAGTTCACGGAATGGAATTATAAAAAAAAAAAAATCATCTCCATCATCTAAGTAAACATGATATATCGAAACTAGCTCTAAGTAAAACCATGTATTACATTTATATATATATATATACTTTGTAAAATGATTAAAGAAATGTTAACCTTAACAAGCGTGCATTCATGGCACGAGTCATTATCAATACAAACCCTGCAACAACAAAACCAGCAAAACCCATTGTAAGTAGATATAATTAAAAAAAAAAATTAATTAGCAAGAAAATAGATGCATAATTAAGTTGAATTACCTAGGGGGGTAAATTCTTTCTATGAGAGATTCGAACGCGGGGTCGATGTAAGGCTGATAAACAATCTCCATACTTATTTATTTAACGCTGTTTCAAGCTCTGATTCTTCATCTAGAAAGATTGGAGGCCCTATATATATACATATATAGAAATAGAAATAATAAAAAATATTAAAATCATAACGAAGCAGACGTGTTAATATAATAACGTAAGGAGGAGATAAGAGTGCGGCGTTTTTCTTGAATGAAAAGAAAAAATAAAATACATTTAACAAAATTCAAGATTCGAATAGAAATTAATTTAAAGAACGCGTTTTTGAATCAAAATTTGGTGTGTATATACAGAAATGAGAGAATGGTTTGAAGAAAAATTCTACCTGGAAGAGTGGTCTAAGAGAGAAATTTTAGTAGGCTTAGATAAAATCATAGTTGTTGAAGCCTAGGATTCTTTAATAATCAAGATCATAAAATTATGATGTTTGAATAAAAAAGCTAGGCGCAGTCAAATACTCAAACTTGAATTAGAAGCAAAAGTTTTGATATTAATCGAAGCTGTTTCTGATAAAAAGTAAGTTTTACCTTTGATGGGAGCTCTCTTTTGCAGCACTGAGAAAATAAACGAACTAAAGAAGAAGAAAAGAAAATGGTGTATATGTTTATATATATATATATATGGAAAGTAATATATTATTTATGTATATATGAAAGAGAAAGAAGTGGCTAATGAATAGGACTTTACAAAGGTGAAATATTGGTTTGTTGTTTTACCCAAAATTAGAACTTTTTCTTGGCAGCAGAGTTGTAGGGCCGAAACTGATGGTATGGGGAGAGGGACTCAATTTAACAGAAAATTCTATGAACAAAAATAAATTATTTAAATAAATAAATAAAACTCCTCAAGAACCAACACCCTAGATTGTATTAAAACAGCATTCGTTCTCACTTCCTCTCTCTTTATTATGTGTTTTGACGTGTTCGCATAGGGCTGAAGCTTCAGAGAGTTTACATTGGAGGAGGCATGGAACTTTTACTGGGTTTTTGCCACGTGTGAAGTTGTTACACCTGGCAATAGCCTTGTGGCGGCTCAATACCGCAGCAGCAGACACGTGTTTTAATGAAATTAATGAATGTAGGTAGGAATGTGTTTAGGGAAATATACAATTTATAATGTGTTTTTGGTTGTTTAAAATTAGGATAATCAGTTGTCAAAATAATAATCATAATGAAGACCCAAAAGAATAGTGTATTTGTGTAAGCTGTCCATAATGCACACCGTCAGCATTGACCAGAACTTAACACAAGGGATCAACCCTAATCCAATTACTCTCCAGCTCACAATTTTCATTAATTAATTAATCAAAAATTAGCTGGTTCCAAAGTCCAATGGGTTTTGCTTCTAATTAATCTGCCCATAGGACTAATAATAATTAAAATCAAATAAGTAAAGTCTGTTGTTAGACATTATCATTTTTAATTAAGCTTTTTCCAATATATGGCAGCTAAATATAGGATTGGCCAGTCAAGTCATACACGTCAAATACCATAGAAATTAATATATTTCACCTTTTTTTCTTTTTACAATATTTTTTACTAAATTCACTCAACTCCAATTTAGAAGTTCCTTAATTTAATTAATCTCGCAATGATTTTTTTCTTTTTAATTTCATGAAAGGAGTCGTTTGTCCTTTTTTAATGCCATTTTTAAAATGAAAAATATAAATTCAAAATTATCATACATCAAACTTTATTTCCACCTAGCAACATATTTGTGATAGTTGATTTTTTACTAAACTTTATTTTTGTATTATTTGTAGAATAATTAAAAAATAAAGTTAACAGCAAGACTATTTTGGTTTAAGAAATTTTTGGATAGGACTTCTGCTAGATTTAAGATAAGTAGCAAATTGGGACTTTTTTAGAAATAGGGTGTTTTAAAAAGTTGTTTGGATAAATGGTGTGTATGTGAAATATATTGGAAAAATAGGGTGCATGTGCTTAATCCCGCAACGCAGTACTGCGGGAATGGACCGGCACGTTGGACGAAAATTATGATGAACGAGATGGTGGGATCCACTTCTTAAGCCCGCAGCCTGTCATTACGGGAATAGGAGGAGTGAGAAAATAATGATTTTGCTTAACCACAATAGTGTATTTTGCTTAACCACAATAGAATATATGAATTTAACTTTTTAAATAATCTCCATCCAAATCTACTATATAATTGTATGGCTGAAGAAAATAGTTTCGATTTAATTCGATTCAAAAGTTAGTTTATCAAGTGAAAATTGACAATTTTTTTTATAAAGAGTATTTAGTTCTTATAACTAATTGACGTGAGATACTTAACTCACTTTCTTATATCTAGAATTGAACGCATACAAAATTTACAGGACTAAACGTTTATATGCAGTCCAAAGTTAAAAAATAATGGCTTTAATAATATGTAAAAAAATGGATTGCGATCTAACTCAATTTCAAAAAATTAGCTTATGAGGTAAAGAATAATTTTTATAATTAGTTAATGTGAAATAGTTATGAAGCATTTTTTTTTAAATTAGTATAAAGTATTATCTTTTAGTTACCTAAGTTTTAAGTTTTAATTCATGCTCACTAAGCTTAAATTTCAACAAAACACTAAGTTGACAAAAAAGATTATGATTTTTAAATTATATTATAGTGAAATTAGTATTTAGATTTAAAATAGTTAACTGATATTTAAATGGGAATTGATAATAGACATATATAATTAATTGGATTTGAAATAGATACGGTCATTTGATGAGATGATAATAATAAATGGGTTGAAGAAGAATAATAATAATTTAATATTAAATAAAATTTAAATGTGGGTTATGATAATTTTCGCAATATTCTAACAATTATTTTCAATTATATCCTTAAATCAAATTTTAATAAAAAAAATTGTAAATCAAAACTGAATTTTTGTACTAGCCGAATTGAATCAAACTGAAAAAATCAAATTTCGATCATTTTACCAATTGAAATGAACAAATTAATAATTTAAAATTTATGAAGTTAAATGACTTCGTTTTATAAAATTTTGGTTTGATTTATAATTGAAGTCGTTTTATAAATAATATGAATAACTAAATTAATTGAATTCGATTTTCTATTATAAAGAGCTGTGTTTACTCCAACTAACAGTGGTCACCCACGGGGGAAAAGCATGCTATAATGGCCTCAACACCGGATCGGTCGTGAATAGTACCTTCCGACAGTGAATAGTATTTTTCAGGCCCGAAAGGACACCGGAAGTTAAAAATATTTTATTGGACCATTTGAAAGGAATAGTCATGGTGAACCTATGGTTGAAATTTGAAGTGAATTTGAGGTCAAATTGGCCTTCAAAAGTAAAAAATACGAAAAAGGTAGCGAGTCAATTTTCCTGATAGGGAAGGGGACTTGATTTTGCTTAAATAATTAAAAATAGTAAACGAACTCCGAATATCGTCAGATTTTGCGTGCCTACATGAATATTTATGTAGAATATTTTGGTGATGAGAATTAAATTTTTTGGTAACAATCGGATCGATAACGGACTCCGATTAAGCCGAAAATTTACGTCCTACCTATTTTTGATGTTTTAAGAATTATGGAATTAAAATTGAAGTGATTTGAAGTGAGAAAGAGAGAAAAATTGGATTGGACCATAAAATGGGTCTAAATGGGCCTTTAATTAAAATGGGTTAAGCCCATTCAATTAGCCCAATTTTAGGCCTTTTGTGAGGAGTATAAAAGCCAAAAAAATTTGAGAAACTCCCAGATTTTTTCAGTCCATCTTCTTCTTCACCTTGTGGCCGAAATTCCCTTTTCTTATTCTCTCTTTGATTTCTTCTTTTTTCACTTCAAATTACTCATATTTTCTAACATAACAATTAAAGTTTCACCCCTCTAGTTCACCCTAATAGCCTCAATCAAGTGGTTTGAGTAAGGGAATGCTAGAAATCAAGTGGTCAAAGAAATAAGGGTAAGTTGGAAGTTAAGAATTTCATGGATTTAAATTATTTTTTTAGTGTTTTCTCATAGTTTTGGATGTATAAAATTTGGATTTGGTGTTATTTTGAGCTAAAAATAATGAAATCATGGTGTTTTAGTGAATGAGAAATTCGGCCAAGAGAAGAAGTGATGAAGAATGAAGTGTTACTTTGTGTCAAGTGAAGAAAAATGAAGTTTAAGGAAGATTAAGCATGGATAGAGGTAAGTGACTACCAAATCTCTTAATTTTCCATTTAATATGAATTTTTCTTAATTATGTAATTAAGAGAAAAATATGTAAAATTGTTAATTAATGAAATTATGTTAGGAAAAATGAAATGAAACATGAGAGGAAATGAATTAAAGGCTTTAATGAAAGAAAGAAAATTTTTAAGGTGAAAAAATGTTGTTGGCCGAATTTCTTAGGTGAAGACATAATGAGAAAAATGCATGAAATTAATGTATATTAGCTTAAATTAAAAATAGACTTGATAATTGATGTCTATTAATTTTTAGAGAATATTTAAAATTTATTTGGGAATTTTTAAGATTTTGTATAGTGTATGTATTGAATGAAAATTGTGATTTATTGTGAATTAAATATATTTGATGAAAAATGACAATAACCAATAAATAATGCATAAATAAATTTTATAGGAATTTATTGAAATTATTGAGATTTTATTGGAATTTTTATATGAATATGTACAATGAAAACAATTGAATTTTTAATGTATAATTGTATAAAAATGACAAAAAATGAGGAATTAATGTGAAATTTAATTAATGTCAATGACAAGAAATAAAAAGTCAACCAACGAATTCTTCGAAATAATTATTGGGTCGTGAAAGTAAGAAAAATAATGAATTATTAGTAAATAATTCATAAATAAATGAAAATGATGGAAATAAATTAATATGTAAGTAAAGGAAAGATAAAATGAGTTTTGAATAAAAAAAAACGACTTAAATGAAAAGAAATAAAAGTTTTGGGGCAAAATGATAATTTTATCAAAATAGGTAATTAAAGCGTAAAAATAAGTAAGAAATACTTATCAAGGATAAAATGATAATTTTGGATATTTAACTATATTAAAAGATAAAGTTTCCATGGTATGGGGACTAAAATATAATTTTACCCGCAAATGGTAAAAGAAATAATAAACGATGAATAACTGAAGAAATGGTATAATAAAAATAGAAATAAATGATTATAATGGCAAAATTGTAATTATGTATTTGAAATGAATAATCCAATAGAAAAAGTCAAATTATGTATTTTTGTGGCATAAAATAATAAATTATATTAATGAAATTCCTAATTGTGCGAAATGTAGTAAATAAAGGTGTGACTAATTTATCGAAATAAATTAGTCAATAAAAAGCAGTAAAAGAGTATAAAAGTATAAAATATTTCGCTGACGATATAAAAGTCAGTTAAGCGAATAATTAAACGTTTTGGACAAAAAAAAGAAAAACAAAATGTAATCAGTCAAGTTTAAAAGTATTGAAAAATAATTCGTAAAGAATTATATAAAAAGAATAAAAAAATTGTGAATTATAATGCCATAATTTATAATTTATAATCTATATAAAAGATTGAAAAGTTTAAGTATCTGAGTGAATTATCGAAGAATAATTCACAAAAGTGACTGGAAAAGAGAAAGTGAATAAAATGATAAAAAACTATTGAATAGTCAAAGGCACAAAAGAGTGCATTTGATCAGAATAAATTATAGTAATAAATAAAAGAAAGAACTTAAAGATTTTAAATGTCCAAAATGTTTACAAATGTGACTGATTATGTTTGCCCTTAGCGATAGACATGTATTATGATTCTTGTTTTGGATATAATTGGCTAGCCATAGGGACACATCTGTACCGCGGTGCAAGTCATGGCGACTTGCTTAGCTATGGGCGGGATCTTTGATCTCCATAGCTTCTGTAAAAGTGAAAATATATCTGTTTCTTCTCTGTGAGACTTGATCTTTCGAGATCATTTCTCTATCTGTTATTTGGGACCTTCGAGTCCAGTTTCGAGTATCCTTTTATGGAAAACCTGTTATATTGCACTAGGAGCACATCAAAATGAATAAATTAGTATTGTTTAATTGAACTAAATATAAAGATATAAAAGTTATATCGAAAAATGATTCGTTTGAAAGAGAATGCAAAGTTGAAATAAATCCGTAAGGTTTCTGACAAGTGTACTTAAAAAGAAAAAGAAAGGTTTTATAAGAATAAAGTATTAAATCAATGTTTAGTTAAGCTTTTATAAGAAATTCAAATATATCTTGTTTTATGTGAAAAAGATAATTTTAATTGCTTAGTAATTCTTGTACCATTTACCACTATAAATATAATGACAAGTCTGGAAAATAATATTAATTTTCCTGCTTAAAGTAAAAAAGTGATGATAGTGACAAAAAGTAAACTTAATGCTTAGGTAACGCTTTTCTGAAAGATAAGTTACCTGAAAAGTAAAATGATATAAACGCATAGAATTATGCAAGGAATGAAAAATAAAAGATATAAGTTTTAATTAGATAATTAAATATGGATAATGTATAAAAGAAGAAAAAAAGTTTTGACTGCAAAGTACTCCAAAATAGCTATATCGCTTTGCAATGAAGCTTATAAGCCTTTAAACAGTAATGTAATTATTAGATTAAAGTTATAGTAAAGTAATAGAATAAATAGTAAAAAGTGAAGTCAGAATATAGATTGAATAATTGACCAGTAAAGCAAGTATTAAAAGTAGTTATTTTGGTATTAGTAAAGACACGAGTACCAATACACATAGCTAAATAAAATGATAATTAAATTGCTATGGCTAAAGGATAAAATGAAAGTAATGATAAAAAGTAAAAGTTATAGTAAAGATTAACGTAAAGATAAAAGTTAAATCTGATGTTGATCTACCTAAGAAGATACTGTAAGGTAAAGTTGAAAGTTTAGAAACAAAGAACAATGATTACCAAAATACGAATTAATAACATGACTAATGTTAATAAAAGAAAGAGAAAGTGTTAAATAAAATAAGAATAATAGTAGCATAAATTATGTAATTATGCTTATTTTTGGGAAATTCTTGGATTAGTAGTCACCACTGAGCATATTTAATGCTCAGCACGTAGTGCTTACTGCGTGCAGGTTCTGGAGTATTGCAGGAGCACGGTACATTGAAGGTCCAGATCAGAAGAGAAGATTTTTGTGTTAATTGGTGTAAGATTTTGGCATGTATATACTTAGACTATTAAGGTAAAAGTTTGAATGGTATTTTGGTTATATGTTTATTTGTCTTGGATGCATGGATTAGTATAAGTTTTGATTTGATGATTAATGTTTGTTTATAAGACTGTTATTTGATTCTGGAATTTTTGTAAAAGTATTCTCAAGTAGTTGAATTGCGCAAAAAAAAAAAAACTTACCGTCGTCAGCTAAGTCTCGTTTCGTTAAGGACTATTCCGAGAAGGGCGTTATACATGCAGAGTTTCTTTCTAGTGAATAACTAATAATAATAATAATAATAATAATAATAATAATAATAATAATAATAATAATAATAATAATAATAATAATAATGAAGCAAACCCTTTAAGGTACGGGTGAGAGAGGTATTGAGTTGTCTAATTAATGACGTTGATGTGAATATAATGTTAGTGTAAGCTTTAGCCCCAATGCATTGTAATAAAAATAATTTAGTTAATAAAATGAGGCATTTATTTTATCTATTGTATTCTTGTGCATATCAATTGATAGAACTATCTAAGAATGTTGTTTCGGTTTAAGTTATCTTGTGTGAGGCACATGGTTGTAAGACCTTGAAACAATAGAGACTTCATTCTAAATATCCCTAGTCAGTCATTGTTATGGGAATAACAATGAATTAAGACTAGTATACTCTCTCTAATATTATGAGTTCTGTTTTAAGGATCATTAGGACAAGAGTGTCAATCAGAGATCATAGATATATGTTAAAGAACATGGTATCTGGATACGATCCGTTCATGAGAACACTACATGGTACAACTCATAAGTGTATCTCATATGCAAGTTTTGTATCGGAGTTCTTAGACCTAAAATCTCTATGAAACTCTTTATGAATTACTGTGTGCTTTGACATACACCTAACGTGCTCGTAACAGAGTGACAAGTATGGGTATGCATTGATTCATGTTAGAGAGTATGAGAGAAGTGAAGGAATTACCCCTCTCAATAAGAGAGAAAAATATCATCGGCCACTTGATCAGTAAACTGAGAAGTGTATGGCCATACCAAGATGAAATAATGAGTAATCATTATTTATCTGAGAGTTCAGTGTCACTGTAATATCAAGAAATGAATTAATATATATAAGGATGACTAGTTCCATGCCTTATATTAATTTTGATATTTATGGATAAGGGACTATGCAAAATTGCATTAGGTCACTAAATGCCATATGTATTTTCATTTAATTTGGAATGCTATAATATCTTACTAGAGAATATATATAGCCATTGAATTAATTTATTAATTCATTGCCAACATTAAATGGACCTATAGGATCGCACACAAAACATTGAATTTAAAATATTTAAATAAAGTATTGGACATTAATTTAGGCTTTTAATTAAAGTCAAATTAATGTATGTAATGAGTATTAAAATTGCTATTGGACCTTGGTCCATGAGAGAGAGAAATTCAGCCCACAAGTTTTAATTTCAATTAATTAATTATCTTGTATTAATTTAATTAATTAAGTATTAAAGCCTAAAAGAATTTTAATCAAATTAAATCATTTAAATGGAAATTGAAGTGGCCGAAATTCCTAGAGAAATACCAAGGAATTTCGGCACATGCATTAATTTTAATTAAGTGATTTATTAGATTAAAATGTCTTATGTTTTATTTCAAATTAATTTGAATTTTAAATTCAAAAGGAGTTTGAATCAATATATGTTTCTTATTTTAAGGAAGTGATTAAGGCTAAATTAACTATCTTAAGGTAGTGAATTTTAGATTGATCACTTACAAAATTAAATGATATATATTGAATGAGAAAAAAAATTGAAAAACCCTAAGTGTGAGTGTGTGTGGTGTGAAACTCTCTCTCTTTCTCACAAAATTTTTTTGGCCGAAATACACAAAGGGAAGAATTTTTTCTTGCTTTCTTATGTTCTTGGGCATTAATAGCACCTAAAAGAAGTGCATGATCAAGTCTTGTAGCTTCAATCTATTGCCATTACACAATACTTTAAAAGAGAGCTAGCAATCTCGATTTTAAGCCGTCGTTGCAATTGTGTGTGTGAACATAAAGAGGAGTGGCGTAAAGATTGTTCCTTTGGCATTGGTGGTGAAGATCTAAGGTTGACATATCGATCTTGGTTGCTGGTCATCATCAAATCAAATTCTTGAAGTACATCTAAAGTTGTAAGTTTTTAAAAATTCTAAAATTGCATGTTTCGATTCTTGTCATGGAATTGTTTGGCATGTATGATCGATTTTATCGTTTTTCCGCTGCATGATTACACTTAAAAATACCCCATCATTTTTTTGACCTTTTAAAAATACATTTTTTTTTAATTTTTCATTTTTAAAAATATTACTTTTTTAATTTAACTCAATCTCTCTTTTCTCTTCGCACTCTCTCCTCTTTCTTCTTTTTTTTTTTCTGTTTTTCATTCTTCTTTCCTTCTCCTTTTTGCTAGATGAAGTATAGTTCTAATAAGAGTTCTAAAATGGGGGGTTTTGCTGATGAATATTGGGAAAGTGAAAGGTAGCTTTGCTGTGGTGAAAAGTTAAGCGATCCTTACAATGATTTCAGAAAATCAATTGTGGAGATGATCGTTATCTTAATCATTTATATGTTTGATTGTATTGCTGATATTTTGACAATACTTGATAATATAGTTTTTAAAAATACTATCTTATGGAACATTGCTTGAGGGGTCCATCAAATATTATTAAGTTTTGATATTTCACATTATTTGTTTGATAAAATGCTTGAAAGGAATGTCATTAGTTGGAGTTCCATGATATATCATTAATTGGTTAAATGGATAAACATAATGAACTGTCAGTGTCAGTACTCATATGTTACCTGGGATAATTTTGAGCATCTATAGAAATATTTTGTTATTTGAGGTGGAAAACACATGTCCTCTAGTTAAATGTATTGTCTTCTATATTGAAATTTATATCAGGTTTCTTGTATGTTGGACCAAGACTTAATTTTGAAATTGAAACACTAATCTTTCATGATGGTAAACACTTCTTAAGGAGTGGCTAAATTATTTAGTTATTTGCTTTCTCTCGCATTTACTTCTTTGCAGACAAGTTCTACTGTTTAAGGATAAAATATATATTATGAATGAATTTGTTTGCTATATCAATTGCACTTTTGTTCAAGACGAGCAAACACTTGCTCATATAACATGACTTTTCATCATCACCCGTTTCAGTTGATTTGTGTGTCTTGCATTCGAGCAAGTAGTTCTTCAAGATTATGGGTCTAACCTCAGTATTAGGACATTGAACTTCTTGAGGAATTTTATATGATTAGGTAAGTGTATGGATAAAAATTTCCAGGCACGGATAAATTCTACTTTTATCATCGAAGAAGGTTTGCTCTGATAGAGGTTTGGACAATATTCATCAAGCCTTACAACAGTAGAAATGTTGATGCCTAACCTCCCTTCATATGTTGTGAAAAAGGGCATAACAGTCCTACTGCTGAACCAATTTTCCAAGGAACACGGTCGTTTCTTTGATCAACTTTAGGAATATCAGCAGCATGGATTGATCAAAATTGATTTTTTTTGGTATGCCCGGTATACTAAATATTGGCTTTTAATTTAAATTTTTTTTTAAATGTATAACATATGTTTTAATAAACAGTCTTATTAGGGGAGGTTGATAGGTAGAAATATCAGGATTGCATATGAGCAAAAAATTGGTTTTATATTTTTAATTTTTAATCTAAAAAATAATTTCAATTCTGGATTTTAGTATACCCGACGATATACTTGGTATACCGCTTGGTATATCAAAATTCAGAATTGAAATTCTTATATTTTCTTGGTATACCAGGTATACTGTCGAGTATACCTAGTATACCAGGTGGTATACCGAGTATACCATCGGATATACCAAAATTCAAAAGACAATTTCAATTCTGGATTTTGATATACCCGGTATACCAAAATCTAGAATTGAAATTATTATGTTTTTTTCATATACCACCTGGAATACTAGGTATACCATCGGGTATAACAATTTTAAAAAAATTGAAATTATTTTAATCCATAATGTTGCACAACAAATTCAATGGTTCATTAATTATTGTAGCTCCATGTTCTTGGTTTTTGTAGAGCACATGTGGCAACTTGTTCACTGCCTTGCGGATCGATTTTTATTTATTTTTTAAATCAAATGATATCATTTGATAATGAAATTAACAAGAAATATGACAATTTTACTAAATTAAAACTTATTTGTCTCATGAAAATTGAGATGGATATGCAGCATGTCATTCAAAATCAAAATCCTTATTGAATGGGAAAACAAAGAAATATGTAGAGAAGACGCAAAACAAAAATCATTTCATTATGTAGAAGACAAAGAATTAAGTATCAAAAATCATGCACAAAATCCAACTTTCAACATAGTTAGTATAAAAGGAATGACTTTGATCACATCTACAAAAATAAAAATAAAAATTACGGCAATCAAATGGATGAACAAAGTAAGAGACGATAAAAATTTTTCAATGATTGAGAATACAACATAATCAAGGCTGGCAAAGTTTTTTTTACTACTGTAGCCATATATTTGCCCTGCTGTTCTGCAAGTACCAGCTCTAATTCAGTTGGCTCTTTTGAGCCATCCCTGGTGTAAACCTCCGCACCATAGAGAGATCCTCCTTGAATAGATTCTGTATTAAACATACCAACTCCAAAGTATAGCCAATAGGAACAAACAACATTCCATGGTGAGCGAACTGGGTAATTGCAATCCATCTATTTCACACACAACATGAGAAATGCAAGATGAACAATGAACTACAGTTTTGCTAATTAATTAAAAAAAAAGGTCAATGCAAATGAAAGCATAAAAATGATCTACCAAAGCAACTAATTTGAGCCAAGCCAGGTGCACAGATATAAAAGCAACAAGATGCAAGAAAAGGACAATTTGTTGGATTAAACTAACATATTCATTTTTTTATAACTCAATAACAGAAGACAGCCGATTAAATTAGTAAATTGAACAGCATGGAAGGAAGATTAGCTTTCACAAAAGTACAAGGAAAGCTCACTGATCTCCTTATATAATTTTAGTCCTTGCTAAACCTTTTTCACAGCAAAGTGTACATGAAAAATGCCATTGTGGCATATCATCAAACATCCACCATGCATTATTTTAATAGATCAAAAACTATTATTTATTTATTTATTTATTAGATTTACAATCTCTCAACAACAGCAAACTGCTATCTCACTTTTACTCATTCTCACTCATACTCAACAATACAAACAACATGTATAAAAGCCGAATTGGCATTATGAAGAGAATTAATGTAAATAAAAATTACAGAATAAAGATGTCATGATCCATCCACAAATTTTAATCACCTTGAGAACATGGGTGTAGAGTCCCCGTAGGAGGTGCTCAAGGCAACAATCACCAAGCTTGTTATACATAATTACAAACCCAATACTTTCTGGATCTCTTGCATTTTTCGTTTTTGATATTCTGAATTACGAAATCTGAAACAAAAAAATCAAACCACGAAAAATGATAAGTCGCCAAAAAAGAAATTTGGACGTTTCTTGAAAGAATCGCAGATAGAAAAATAGAGAGAGAGATGGAGAGAGTTTGAATTGAAGGAGTATGTGGCGTTGGCATAGAGAATGAGTAAGAAGAATAGGAATAGAAGAAATGGCTTAAAATAAAAAACGGTATTTTTAAAAACAAAAAATTAAAAAATTGTATTTTAAAACCTTTTTAAAAGATTGGTGCATTTTTAAAAACTAGGATTAAAAAAGTGGTAATATATGCAATTTCCTCTTAAAACTTCCTATGCCACATGTGTAGCTTGGACATCATCAATCCTTAGCATCTAATATTAATTTTGTTATTGCATAATATATAACTTATTTTTTTATTGTTATTTATTTCCTGTTAATCGTTCAATATATTTCTGTAATCTAATAGATATTAAGAACTATAAGAATCAAAGTTGGTATTGATTTTGGTTCATTACCTCAATTAGTTCATAAGAAGATCTTTGTCATTAAATTTGTAGATAAATTAATAGCTTTTGTTAATTTAGAGGTGGTAAATGGACAAATTAGGTGGATTTGAGTTGGATCATTAATGGATTGGATTATAAATAGATAAAAAAATATGGATCATAAATGGATTAATATCCAAATGAATTAGATAAATTTGGATCGATCCATAAATTTAATGCAAATTATTATAAAATTTTTTATTAATTAATTAATGGATCCGATAATAATAATAAATTTATTTTAAAATTAACATTAAATCCTGGTTATTAAAAAAAAAAAAAAGAATCCTGATTACTAGATCGGTGGTTGGACATCATGATCATCATGATATTTACCTACATAATGAGGGAACCTTTCAAGTTTTTCACTTTTGCCATCCTCCTTTAGGCCTGAAGGTACAATCGACTGCATCACTGCATATTTTAAGTTTTTCATCATAAGCTCCATATTTCTGATTGTTACACGACAAAATACCAAGTGTTGTAATCCATTTTCGTCAACATCACAAAATTTCGACAAAAGTACTAGAGCACTGCTGCGTATCAATTATCTCGACTATCAGGAAAGGAGTTCATGCCGGTGAGGAACAACTTCTTTACAGTATCAGAATCCAAGTTGCCATTAAAAGATCCAATCCCAGTGATTAATTTGGATTTAATATGTTGATTCTCCTCAACAACCTGGTCATTTTATTCATCAGGCATTAAGTGGTGAGGTGTGAGATTTCCGAGACACGGCAATTAAAAGAATTATTCCTTTACCTTTGTTAAATGAAGTAGTAGTAGTTAGCAAGATCATCATATAAATAAAAATAAAAATAAAATGAGAATTCGCTTACAAGAACTTTTGTGTATGAAGAATGGAAACAAATCTACCATTGTTTTTGGGGAGAGAAAAGGAGGAAAAAAGAAGAATTTTGGAAAAAATTTATTGGGTATAGATCCAATGAATTGAAAAATAAAATGAGTTAATTTTGGATTGATCCAACGGGTATTGAATTGAATTAAAAAATAAAATGAATCAATTTTGGATTGACCCAATAAATATTTATTTAGATTAAATTAAATTGAATTTAGGTGATAACAAATTATTATTTTTAAATTCAAACTGAGTCAAATTATATGAATATTTCTAACATTTAAAACTTAAAATGGAGCTGGCAAATGATATTATTTTAATGATGGATCATTATTAACAATTATCTAATATTAATAGTTCAATTTATTTAATATAGTAAAATAAGAAATTATATAAATAACTCTCATTAACATCGAGTACACTCTTTAAGTTTGAAACACTCAAAAATTACCTTTTACCCTTATTTCTTTAACTAATTTGATCATTAAAAGTTTTTTTTAATAAAATCCAATAATTATCCTTTTGTTTTTTCATCAAATGAATGAAATTTGGCCAGCAGTTATCATAATGCATTTTTTATAAAAATAAGAAAATAAAAAATGAACAGTCTGTAATCTCCAAAGGAAAGGATCATTATCCCAGCCTTGCTGAAACACATAGGATTGTATTGGGCTGGACTCATTATATGCCTCAAAGCTACCACAATGTCTGCAATGTAATGGACCTAGCATTCAATTTCTGAAATCTCACCATCATTTATTTTTATCTATTTTTTATTTTTCTCCCTCACAACAATAGCATAAGATTTAGAGGTCTACATAGGCAATTTTGACAAAGACAAAAGGATATGTTGTGTGTTCAAATTTAAGAATTTAAGAGACAGCTTTGTCATAAGCGTTATATGTGCTTTTCAAGGTGATATCAAGTTGGAGTCTTTTCATACTAGCTTGATGATTTTTTTTTTGTTTTGATAATTACATATTTAAGGCAGGGAGAATGAAAATCATACAATTAGCAATTGAAAAAATATTTAGACTTTTAATTATTAAGAGTACGTTTGGTTCACTATATTGTATTAGCCTATACTACTAATTTGTACAATATTAATCTGTATTATATTATACAGTATATGGTATAAAATTGTATTAGCTTGTAATATTTTATACTATATTTGATATATAATATCGTAATGTATTATTTTAAAAAAATTAAAAATAGATAGAATTAAATTATTTTTATTGTAACTAATTTAGATAAAAAAAATTATAATTATAAAATAAAATTTTTAATGCATACATCAAATTTTTATTAAAAAATAAAAATTTTAATAAGAAATGAGTTTATATTATTAGAAAGATCAGTATTTCTAAATACAAAATTAGATAAAAAAAAGAAATCTAAATAACCAATTTAACAAATCATTTGAGCAAAAAATGAAAGAATTTATGAATTATAATATAATTTATGGTATTACACAAATTTAAGTATTGATGGTGTATTATTTTATATTATATATGTAAGATAATAAAATTTATGATGTATTATATTATTTTTATATTAATTTTTCAGAAAATTTTAAAAATATGGTATTTATATTAACTTATACTATGTTATAACTTGTACAATAAAGGCAAAGTGCGTTGAAAAGAAAAGCTTATTAAACTATCAATCATAGCAATAAAAAGGAAATTATTTAGATAAAATATAATTACATGTTTAAAGACATTTTGAAGTACGGCTTCGCAAATCATAAATTCAGAGTCGTACATACTCCTACAATGACATTATTTTTTATTAATATTAATAATAATAAATTATTTATTATTGAGGTGGCATGGGGCCAGCGGCCAGGCGATCTTCGAAATCTTGGATCACAAAGAGAAATGAATTGATGATGGTGGAAAAGAAAAGAAGCTAAAGAACTGAACTTTCAAAAAACGAAACAAATATTTTAGTGGCTATTAAAAATTCTGAATTTGATTGTTTCTCTCCTTCCAATTCCAGCCAACTAAAATCCCATATGATATAATTCAACTTCCTCGCCCATACATTTCCACAATTACACTTCTTGCTACTTTCCCTGCACGAGACGCTACTGTCCTCTGCAACCGCCATGACGTCATCCTCTTCCTTCTCTCCTCTTCTCCCTCAGGTTTCCCACTCTCTCTCTCAATTCATCCTCATCGATTCCTGTGCCCTTTGGATAATTACTTGTTCAAATAGATAGTCCAATCCATTCTCTTTATATTACCGAATTTCTGTTTCCCTTTTTTTTTTAATTTTCTGTGGATAAGAATACAAGTCATTTGACTTGGACATTCGATCCTTGTTCCCATTAAAAGAGAAGAAAACCAATAAAGTTTCCGACTTTTCTACACAACTGCAATTTGGTTCGTTGGACTTTTTTTTTTTCTTTTGCAACGTATGGACCTGCAGTTGGTGAAGACAGGTCTTATTGATTATACTAAGAGAAAGAAGAGATGGATTGCTATGTTTGCTGCTTTTGGGATTTCTAGTTATGCTGCTTATAGAGTTTATCACTTACCCTCTATTGCTCGTAGAAGGAAAAGAATTTCTATGCTTTTAGGGGCTTTAATTTCTGTTGCAGAAGTTATTTCTGATTCTGCTGAAACCATTGGTGTCATCTCCAAAGACTTGAAACACTTTCTGCAATCAGAATCAGATCAAATTCCCAATAGTTTGAAGCAAATTTCCAAAGTTACAAGGTCAACTGAGTTTTCAGAATCTGTAATCAGCCTTACACAAGCATTAACTTTGGGAATTTTTAGGGGTTACAAATCCAGTGCAAGAACTGATCATGGTGCCAGTGCTAATGCCAATCCAAGTTTCTTGGATAAGGTGTTTGATAAGCTTTCTACGCCATCTGGGTCTGGTCTTGCATCTGTTGTTGTTGGAAGCTTAGCCAGGAACTTGGTTATGGCCTTTTATGAAGATGGTTCATCTAAGAAAGAGTTGAATGCTGATTCAAATTTCAATGGAGCTTCCACTAATGATTATGCTGGTTGGGAAAAAAATTATGACACAAGATGGGTAGATATTATTTGTGGGGATAAGTGTAAAGAGCTTATTGGTGATTGCATTCAGTTACTTGTGAGCACAGCTGTAGCTGTTTATCTTGACAAGACTATGCATATCAATACCTATGATGAAATCTTTGCAGGATTGACTAATCCCAAGCATGAAAAGAAGGTGACAGATGTGTTGATATCAGTCTGTAATGGTGCCATTGAAACTCTTGTCAAGACCTCTCATCAAGTTTTGATTAGTGCTGATTCTGAACCCAAATCAAGATTGCCTTCTAAATTGGCCATTACTAATGGAGAAGAAGGTGAATCAGGAGATCAATTTTATGAAGAAGAATTTTCTAGTGAAACAAACAGAAGGAAATCATTTGATGATGTTGAGGATAGTGGTTGGGTTGGTAAAGTTTCATCTACATTGGCAATGCCAAGCAATAGGAGGCTGGTTCTTGATGTTACTGGCAGAGTTACATTTGAGACTGTAAGATCTTTCCTAGAATTTTTGTTGGAGAAACTGTATGATGCAACAAAAAAATGTGCTGACATGGTTCATGAAACTGTGATTGAAAGTTGGTTTAAAATTGCTAGATATGTTACTGAAAAATCTTCGGTTGTTGCTACTATTTGCCTCTCTCTCTGCTTGCATATATTGGACGGCGCTTTGGTTATGGTGCCAAATTAATACATTCGAAGCTTCTCTCTGATTATAATCTCATTGTTTTCATTATTACTCCACAAAATGTTGTTTTATGGATCGATTTCTTTGTATAGCTTTGATTCCTTTCTTTTTATACCAGCTCATCTGAATAAGAGGTGTGATGACACTTGCCCCTAATAGCAACTATCTATTTATCTATCTATTCTAGATTTGCATAGTTTGATATGTTATCCGTGGAGAAGATAGTCGATGCATTTTGAGTTGTGTACAGTGATCTGATGAGAATCAAATTTTCGTGAGTGGTTCATTCATAAAATTCACAGAACTTCTCTAACTGTCAAACAAGGCTTGATGCTCAAGATTCATTTATAAGATTTCGCCACATTAAGCATTTGCTTTTTGATATGACAACAAACTAATGTAATCAACTGAGTTCATGCTGTCATCCCAAGCATGCAGCTGGGACCCCAACACACCAAATGCTTTTGCTTTCTCTAAAATTTATATCCTGTGTGTGCCAAATATATGAAGCATATTAGCCACCTAAGACCAGCAAACTGAAGAAGGTGGCTTTCTTTCCTCTGAACCGCAGTTCTTACTGTCAAGAAGAAACTATGAGAAGTTCAATGCTGTATGTACTATGTAGAGTTTGCATCAGTTTCTTTTGCAGCTGCCTCTTCCTGAAGCTTCTTTTTCCAGTACTCATCAAGTGGTGGCCCAAATATTGCTTTTCCAGAAACAACTCCGATGCTGCACAAAATGCACAGTAACCTTTAAATTGAGTGAGTGAAGCAGGTCCCGCATTTAGGCCCAACAGTATGCAGATGGGAGCTTACATCAACGGACTTGGATAACATAAAACAGTGTAGTTTACTCCCGGACTATATTAAGAATATCCAAATTTTACCTAGGATTCCTAAGAAGGGCAAAACACTTACTATTACTGGCTCAAAGAGGAGCAGATGCCAAGTTAAATTGGATGAATCATCTGATGAGGTCTAGTAAATTCCCAAAAGAAAATGAATCCCAAGTTATCTCACAGAATCGGTTTTTCAGACTCAGCATTATATTTCATACTGAGTGCTTCAAGGAACTGCTTACTTTATCTGGATGCATCTACATGAACTCCAATATAACAAAAATGATCCTAATTAAGCTTATCCTTCCACAACTCATATAAACCTTCAACAATGTAGGATACAAGAATGGGATTTCTTGTTTTTGTTTACAGATAGCGAGTACGAAGAATAACAAAAATGACAAAGAAGGTAGTCATACCACTGAACTAAGAGTAGAACAGCTAAAGTAAGCTAAGTCAGCAGCCAGCCAAATCCCAAGAAAATATAGTTACAGCATTACAGGAATAACTGTATGAGTCATCTCTTAGCTTTGAATTTTGTTTTAAGAATATGTCTGGATACGATGCATATCCAACTAAATTAATATTTTTCTTTCACCATAATATCATTTGGTTGAAAGAAATACAGCTAAATGCCATAATAATCTGAAGCTAAAACAAAAAGTGCATGTGTAATCATTGGAAATATAGAGCCAGCCCTTAGAATGAGTTTGGAGGACATGGTCAAGCAAACCAGGTTACCAATATTTACCATGCGTTCATCTACTTGTAGTCATATGGATGTACATGGCCTTGTTTACAGTAGTCAGATGAACAAAGTAAGAATGGGCTATGATTGGCTAGTTCTATTGCATGGACCATTGTTGCAATTATGAAAAAAGTCAGGACCTTTGTAATATTTAATCATATAGATACTACATTAAACAAGATTTAGGACAAAAGGAAATTAAACCTGATTAATTATGGATCAAAAACAGAATTAAAATATTGAAAGACCAGACAAGCCCAAGCTTCCTTCTCTCTAAGTCTTCTCTCTTTATTATTTTGTTCAATACACCGAAGTACCTCACATATTTTTCTTTTTCTTTTTTTTTTTTAAAAAAAAGGCAATTCTACCTGCTGCTACACAAAAATAAATCTTTTTAAACTAAATTTAACAGATGGTATAACATGAAAAAATAAAAGGGAAAGACTACAACAAATATAAACAATGAAAATAGAAAAATGTTATTTCAAGATGAAAAAGCATGTGAAATTGCCTCAATGTATTTAATGTCTATGAGAATGCACCAAAAACTGTTCAAGATAGGCTCAAACATTGAATCTGGAGCGGCGATTCATTACAAGTGGTTATGCTACGCACAACAAATAGACTTTACTGAAAGATTCCCTTTCCTATTCATGTTCACTATCTGTAACTTGTAAACATAATTCAAGTTAGGTTCACAAATAAAGCACAAAAATTGTGCAGCACAGGAGATTTTACAAATTTTGAATTAAATTGACTGCATTTGTTGGTGTAAAGAAACTAACTTTATCACCAATTGTACGTCAATGAGGCAAAGGGTCCTCAAAAATTAGAAACTTACATCTAGTTTAACCGGTTTTAACAAGATTCAAACGATGGCATTAACTCAAACAACAAAAAGACGATTAAAAAAACTGCGAGAAGTAGAGAAAGAAGAAATACTTACACTACGGCTCCAATAACCAAAGGGAAAGACAGAAACCTGCCTCTACGGAACATCTCAAGGAAGCTCTCTTCGATTTGTATACTGCTCCTCAATTTCAGGGTTTTCAAGCTACTTTCAGAAAGCTAAAAAGATTTATTCATTGTTTATAATTCGTTGCCATTTTACAAAATTTCGGATCACTTATAGATGGGCTTGAAAAAGTAATTGCAAGCCCAATTGTGAACTCAATATTGGGTTGGATCGGCCTTCATCAATTGGATTGATTTGAATTAAGAGGAAATTACCACAAATGTTATATTTTTTTAATTTTTTTTTCAAAATATACAACCCTTTCTGTTAACCAAAGACTACATTTAAATTTTAATAATAATTAAATTTTATATAAACTCTATTGTGAATGCTACTCTAAACTTATTTCTGTAAGTATTTCTATACATCATTCTGATGTATATGTGAAAAGTTATAAAAATTTCAAGATAATTCAAGAAAAGAAGATCTTAGTATATAGAGTTTTAAGTTATTAAAATTGTAAAATCATATTGAGGATAAACTTGTCATTCATGCATACATCTTATAAATTTAAGTTTGCATAAAAGTATTTTAAAATTATTAAATAAGTTTTTAAGTCAAAACAAATTTCTGTTAGAAATTGAATTAGAAACTTAATTAGAAATTGAATTAAAAATTTGAACACTTTTTTAATCAAAAATCTGTTTATCGTTAGAGGGCAAAATAACGGCTAGTTGAAAGCAAAATTGTCTGTCTTGCCATTCAACGGTCATAAACAGTTATATTTGAGTTTCTACATTCAAAACTAAGTTTTTGGCTATAAATACAAGTGTTAGAACTCATTAGAAGTTTAGATATCATTTTGGAAAGAATTTCTACTCTTAAGATAAAGCTTACACTTTTAAATCTCACTTTTCATTTTTGGACTTTATCTTTACATATTATGCTCAGTTGATTATAGTTTCTATTGTAATCTCTAATGAGGCATTTCAATTGTGAAAGATTGTGAGTTGGGTTGGCTAGAACCTAAGAAAAAATTCTAGTAAGTATTTTAATCTTTTACTTTAAAAAAAAAATTGCGGGTAAATATAAATAGGTTTGTATATTGGCTTTGACTCTCGCCCTTAAAAGAGTTAAGAGTGTAGACATAATTTGAAGAGTAATTTTTGGAGAGTGGATGTAGGCAAAGAAGCCGAACCACGATAAATTCTGCTTGTGCTTTAATTTTCTGTTTATTCTCTTGTCATCCACTTTTCTATAATACATTCTGAAAAATTACATTCTCAAATTTCTGTAAAGTTCATTTCAGAAATATTTTCAGAAAACTGTCCACACATATTTTCTATACAAGTAAAGAAACTTGATATCGAGAAAAAGGCTAAAAATTTTATTATCTTACATACTTAGATTTTCGATTATAAAATCTATTAGAAATTACATCTGCATAAATTTTTGTTACATTAGAAATTCGGCCAGAAAAGTTTGAGACACCCAATTCACCCCTCCCCCCTCTTAAGTGTTTTTTGGGACTTACACTCTCTATCTTATTTCATTATCCTCACTTTTTAAATTTTTGTTTTCAAAAATACAACTTTTTTAACTTAAATAAAAACTTCATCTTTGTTTCAACCAAAAAACCTGTGAAAAGGGAATGTAATTATCATTTATCTATAAGAATTTAAGATTTAAATAAAAAAAGTAAAAAACAAAAACGAAAAATAACCATAACATATCTAGATTAATAACAATATGACTTAGTGAAGCAAAATAAATAAGAAGACTTGGATTAAAAAACTCTTCCACTATAACATCAACAGTTTATGAAATAATACATAAAAGTAAAAGCCAAGTAAGAATTTCCCTTTATTCACTCATATCTTTATACCCTCAATATATATATTTCTAGATATGTTAGCATTTCAGTAGCAATAACACGAAATTGAAGTGACTTTCCAGTGAAATATTTATGATTTAATCCCAGGTATCCTTAACATAATGTAAGCTTCATTAAATACAAAAGTTCCAATTCAAGCACCAAACTTTTATTAAAGCACATCAATTGCTTGGGACTTTTGTAAATGTATCAGCATTCAAGAATAAAAAATTTGGGCTAAGACTAGTTATATCCCACAAATGCATAGTTCGATCATAACCTGTAGTCACCAAGAGGTGCCGGCTAATCCGTGAATAGTCAAGCACCCGTAATACCTGATCTTGAAGTCAAATAGAGAAACAATTAGCACACAATAACACAGTTCAAAAATCCTAAGCAATAAGGACAAAAATAGTAGTATGGAAATGCAAGAAACATTTACAAAACATATAGTGTACATCAAGTACACACGGTGTACATGACAAGTACACAATATACAACAAATGTATATGTTTTACAATTATAATAAATATATAAAGAAACATTGATAAGCATTATATTAATTTTATATTATTATTACATAATATAATACACACAGTATACATCAAGTACACATGATGTATACACCAAGTACACATAGTGTATACGACAAGTACACAATATACAACAAATGTATTTGTTTTACATCAATTCAAACCTTTGATATTTCTTGATAAAATGAAGGTAATTCCTCCTCACAATAATGGTCCTTGTCATTTTTACACTATGGCAAGTACTAGCCAAGATACGGCCTCTAACAGAAACAGTGCCAACGAATGGGCATTTCTTATCAATATATGTTCCTAAACATAGATGCAACCTCAACCATCAAAATCAGACTTCAAGTGATCAAATGGATTCAGACAATATTATGCTTAGAACACAGCAACAATGTTATTAGAAATGAGTTACAAATATAGGTATTCAGAATTCAAATGATCAGCCAAAATCCATGGAGCACTTCATCCAGAAAAATAACATGGTAAGGAAAACATTAACAAAATCTAACTACTCTATGAATAAGTTAGCATTGAGCAAATTAACATTGTGCTATTTCATGCATATTCCTAAAACCCAACTCTAGTTTGCACATACAGAATTACCAGAAGGAAAACAATAGAGACTGCAGATCAACCAAATTAATTAAGCAAACCATTTGAGTGATACCAAAGTGTTCATGGTTTGATATAACTTTTTAACAAAATTGAATGTAAAGAATGTTTTTTAAGTTAAAGGACATTTAACCATAATAATTTTATTGTACAAACGCATTATTGCCATTAGGGTTAAGGGAGATTCTGATACACAATTATTTCATTATTTATTTTTAATCACGGAAAATAACAACAAAAATTGACAATTTCCGTTGCTAATCAAAATTAGCAACGAACATTTTGGTTGCCAATCCAGTAGTTGCTATTTGTTTAGCAATGAAAATCTAATTTTATTGCTAAAATTAGAAATGAAAAATGAGTTCCGTTGCTAAATTCAACCAAGTAAAGTTTCAGTGAATTGGTCAATCTTAGCAACGAAAAACTCCGTTGCTAAAAATAACGGAGTATGAATTGCTAAATAAAATTTCGTTGCTATTTTGAGCAACAGAATAAAAATTTTATTTGCTATTTTTAGCAACGGAATTTAAATTTTATTGCTAAATAGCGACAAAAATTATAATTTCGTTGCTATTTTTAGCACAGATAAAAAAATTTATGACGGTTCCATTCGTTGTCATTCCATCACAAATAATTATTATAATTTTTTAATTGTTACAATTATAATAGTAGAATGATAGGTGAATCATAAAAATTTAGCAACTTTGTAGGAAGCACAAATAAATTAAACAAATTAATTTGACCATATTGTTATTTAGTTAGAAAGACATAAAATTTCAAAACCTAAAACTCTGTATATGTTATAGAAACTTAAATTAATTAATAACATTTTATCACTAGAAAAATTAATATTTTATTTAACACTGCTTGCTTAAAAAATATTAGTCCATCTGTTTTACTTCAATTGACAATTTTTAAATTCTTAAATCAAATAAATAATTAATTAACATTAATTATAATTTACTGAAATGTTAGCTATACTAGCAACAAGATACAGCCACTTATACTCTCAAATGAAGGAAATAATAGCTATACTAGCAACTAGATACAGCCACTTGGAGTGTACTTGTGCCATGAACTAACAAGACTTTACATGCAAATTTGATATTTAAAATGAGATTGAGCTACATGATATAATATGCACCGAGTCTTTTGTGCTTTATAAATGCCCCATAACCAACTAAAATCATAATTTTTAAAACTTACATTAAGTGAATATGTTATTCCAAGAATAAACCAACAAACCATCCAAGCCAAAAACTTTGCAAAAGAAAATCATTTACTATTTTGTAGTATGCTGTCGCAATATAATGTCCAAAACCCTTATAGCTTCTTGAGAGTTCTATGATTCCTGTCCGCAGAGAGCATTTGTAATGGCTTGCATGGGAATTTTTGCAGCAAAACTTTTCTCCACTATGAATGTTTTAGATTGATATGGGCGCCACAATCTCTTTCTGTCACTCTCATTAGGAGTTCCATGCCCATGAAATCTTGCATTTCCATTATTTCTGGCAAAAGAAAAAAAATACTTTTAACCATGTGTAAGTGGTCAATTCATCAAACAGAGTTCACAACAGGAACATCTAGCCGAAAAATATTTTGGGCTATATATATACATATATATATTTGAAATATAAATTAAAAGGACAATATGATGATATTGCTTTTTGAAAATAATGTTCTACGAGATCCAAATTAAAGCAATAAATATATAAATGAGTTTGCACAAAATATTAAAATATATTATAAAATAATTTTATATTTTTTGTACTGTCATTTGTTCAATTCAAAATTTGATTTAAACATTTATTAATTATAAATTAGCCCAAATTTTAGCATAATGGAAAATCTCAACCAAACTACCAGTAGAAATGTAATAAAGTTTTTATTGGAAGTCTTAATTACTCAACCCAGATATGAAGGCATAGAACAATAGTAACAGATGAACAAAATGGCATGAGTACCTTCCTGCAAACGTGGACCATCCAGAGCATACATAGCACCAAAATATATATCAATTTATCAATCAACTTGTTATTCTACAAGAGACTCTCTACGAGGAAAAATGGAACTTAATCAAATGAGAAAATGAGATAGATTAATGCACATTTAAAAGCATAATTAATAGATTGAGAAGTACTTACTGGATGATAACAAATCAATATCCACCATATAATTTGAAAGAACAGCAAAAAAAATCCAACTTTTTTAACTAGCAAACTGCAATCAGTATCTCCCAATCAGTATCCTATCAAATAAATTCAAATAAAAAGTCACGTTAGGAAACAAAGAAAGACAACTCCATCAATTAGGTACATAAAAATTATATTGGTAAATCATGAAATGCCTCAGTCTATGCATCAGGTACCAAAAGTTGAATTTAGGAATACCAGGGCTCTGTACTGCAAGTCCTTCATCATGCAAGATGTTGAATAAATTTAGATATGCTATACATCTCTGTACAAATGCTAATGGTGTTATTTATCCATATACAAACTTATGAACAATTGAAGGCTCTAGTTAGTAATGTTATGACAAAATTAACCCAACTACAAAAATGTATCTCTGATTATGCATGCTACTTCACGAGATGTAAACCAACTGAGCACCTTAGGGAGTACTCTGGCTGAGATGCCCAGCAAAATTGGAAGCAGCTCTTGGACAATCCTAGCAACATTTACATTTTATTGATTACCTAGCATAGCGTTTGTTAGAAAGCAATAATATTTGTTAAAAGACAAGAAATTCCAAAAACAGATACAAAATAACAACTTGAAACAGTTGGAATTAGAAGTACCTGACTTGATGTTCAAGAAATCGAACTTCCTGCAAATTTAAACTACCAACTCTAAGTCAAGCATTCTTTTTACTGATTCCATTGCAAACCGTTGCTTATTTTATTTAAAGAAACACTAAAATAAATAAATAACTATTTCTATCCATAGACTTGCAAATTCTTATAAAAAAAAATGCATACCAGGCTATAATTCTTGGAAATAAATGTTATAATAACAAAGATAATGACAGTATTTATCCTAAAGGTCCACATAAAATGCATACCAGGCTATAATTCTTGGAAAGAAATGTTAGAATAACAGAAGCTAATACTGTTGCTGCTGTAATAGATGGTTGATGTAATGAAAAATTCATCTTTAAAAAATAGAAAAAGATCAGAAAAATTAACTAAGAAACAAAGACATAGAAGTCATAAGAGAAAAAAGTTCTGCAAATTAATACATATAACTGAGATTTATATAAATAGGACAATAACATTAACAATAGATATATACAAATTATAGATGTCAATTAATTTGTGGGTTATTTTGTATCACCGTTTTTCACAAAACTTCAGATTTAAATTTGAGAAGAGTTCTTGATAAAACATAGAAAAAGGTTTTTTCCTTCATACTTATTTCCTATACATTACTTTCACTTTATACATGAATTACAAGAGACAAAATAGGAAGGAAGCTAAAACTAAAGAAATACAAATCACGTAAAATAAGTCATATTCCTATATAGAGAGTATACACTGTATCCAACTTATGTTACAACTCATGTCAACATATATAGAAAGTATACACTGTATGCAGTATACATTATATATAGCTCATGTTACAGCTCAACATATATAGAAAATATACATTGTATACAGCTTATGTCAACACTCCCCCTCAAATTGGTGCAAAGATATCTCTGATGCCCAACTTGTCTAGTGAGTTGCGGAAATTTCTGCTAGAAACTGCTTTTGTCAACATATCAGTAAGTTGATCTTCTGATTTAACAAACGAAAATTCAATTATTCCTGCCTCAAGATTTTGTTTAATGAAATGCCGATCCACCTCAACATGCTTTGTACGATCATGTTGAACTAGATTTTGAGCAATTGCAATTGCTGCTTTATTGTCACAAAACAATCTCATTCCAGTATTGGAGTCAAAATCGATTTCTCTTAACAGCCTTCTGAGCCAAAGCAACTCACATAATCCCTTAGATATCCCTCTAAACTCTGCTTCAGCGCTAGATAAAGCCACCACTTTCTGCTTTTTTCTTCTCCAAGTCACTAGATTTCCACCCACAAATGTGAAATATCCGGAGGTTGATCTCCTGTCTGATATGTCGCCTGCCCAATCTGTATTAGTGTATCCATCAATATTCAGGTGATTATTCTTAGAGAACAACAACCCTCTTCCTGGGGTAGATTTTAAGTAGCGAAGAATTCGAATTACCATCCCCATATGATCTTTACTAGGATTGTGCATGAGCTGACTCACTACATCGACTGCGTATGTGATATCTGGTCGCGTATGAGATAAATAAATAAGTTTTTCCACCAGACGTTGGAATCTCTCTTTACTCGTCGGTACTTGATCTGAATGTTCTCCAGGGTTGAGGTTCTGAACAATCAGTGTTTCTGCTAGTCTACAATCCAACATCCCTACCTTAGCCAATAAATATAATACATATTTCCTCTGGGAAAGGAATATTCCTTGTCTTGATCTGGCTACTTCAATACCTAAAAAATACTTCAAACCTCCTAAATTTTTCATTTCAAATTCGGTGCTCAATTGCCTTTGTAGCTTCGAGATTTCTTCTTCATCATCTCCTGTGATTATCATGTCATCCACATAGATTATGAGAGTTGTTACCTTCCCTTACCGTTGCTTTAAGAAAAGAGAGTATGATCAGAGTTACTTTGATAAAAACCATACTTTTTCATTGCTAGACGAAAACGGCCAAACCATGCACGAGGTGATTGCTTTAGTCCATATAAAGCCCGATTTAATTTACACACAACCTCATTATAAGGAGCAGTGGTGTAACCTGGTGGAACATCCATGTAAACTTTCTTTTCAAGATTCCCACGTAGGAAAGCATTTTTTACATCAAATTGATGTAGAGGCCAATCAAGATTTGCTGCTAGAGACATCAAAACTCTAATAGTATTGAGCTTTTCTACTGGAGAAAAAGTTTCTTGATTTTCAACACCATATGTCTAGGTGTAACCCTTTGCTACCAATCTTACCTTATATCTTTCAACGTTCCCATCAGTATTATACTTGATAGAGAAAACCCATTTGCATCCAACTATTTTCTTTCCCTTTGGTAACCGTACAAGGTCCTATGTATGGTTCTTATGTAGTGCATCCATCTCATCTTTTATTTCTTAAAGCCATTTTGGGTTTGTTAAAGCTTCTTCAACTCCACGAGGTATGTGGTGAGCTGATAGGTTTTTTACAAAACCTTTTAGAGAATTTGAAAGCCTTTCGGTTGTCACATGATTGGCAATAGGATATCTTGATTGTCTCCCTTTAATGTCTGGAGAATATCGATCTGGAGCCTTCCTTCTATTATGCTTGAAAGGTAAGTGATAACCAATAGGGGTATCTAAAACAGCACTGGAGGGTGAGTGTAGACTTACCTCATGGATATCCTCAGGAAGATTCTCATTGTCGGGTACGTGAAAAGGGGTCGGTTCACTACTTGATTCAGATTCATGCTCCAGATCTTGGATATCAGCTCTTCCTTCTGTACTTGGTAAGATTTCTTGTATAACTGCATCTTCTTGGATAACTGCATCTCCGTCTCTACTCTTTCCTGCATCTGCATTTCCCATTCCTTTATACCTGGAACATTCCCACCAATTTTGTTCTTCCCACATCTCCCCCTGAAGATGAGAATTTTATGCTGGCAAGGAGTAAAAATTCTCAGATTCCAAGAAAGTGACATCCATGGTAATATAGGTACGCCGGGTAGAAGGATCATAACATCTGTACCCCTTTTTTGTAGTTTTATAACCCAATAAGGCACATCGAATAGCACACAAATCAATTTTTGGATCTTTGATCTTTGTGTACGCGGACAAATAAGACACATCCAAATACACATAGAGGAAGGAGCAAGACCGATGGTAAGCTTACATGGGTAGCTAACATTTGCAATGGGGTTTTAAACTCTAAAATTCTTGATGGCATTCGATTTAGTAAGTAGACTGCAGTAACAACAGCATCATCCCAATGTCTACTTGGTACTTTCGACCCAATTAATAGTGCACGTCCAGTTTCAAGTATATATCTATTCTTTCTTTCTGTAACTCCATTCTGCTGAGGCGTACGTGTACAAGAAGTTTCATGAAGTAGTCCATGTGACTAAAAATAAGTTAGAAACTCTTGATTGATATATTATCTTCCATTATCAGATCCGAGAACCTGAATCTTGGCAGAGAATTGATTCTTAACCATTGCATGAAAAGATCGACAAACACCAAAAACTTCATTCTTGTGCTGCAACAAATATAATCAGGTCATACGAGTGCAATCATCCACAAAAGTAATGAACTAACGGACACCTGAACTAGATGTAATAGGAGAGGGTCCCCATACATCTGAGTGAATTAATACAAAAGGAACATCACTTTTATTTGGACTAAGTGGGAACGATACACGGTGACTTTTAGCCAAAATGCAAGTGTCACATTTAAAGTCTAAATAATTCAAGTTTTAAACAAATAAGGAAACAAGTGCTTCATGTAACCAAATGACGGGTGACCAAGTCGCTGATGCCATAGCCAAATATATTTTTCTTTGGTGTGGGAAGAATGATTAACATTATTGACCATTGCTGAGCTGAAATCATCCATGTAGTATAACCCCTCTTTCTTAGTACCACGCCCAATGATCTTTTTCGTGAGAATATCCTGAAATAAGCAAAAAGATGGATACATTAGAGCTACACAATTCAGTTCCTCTGTTACTTGCCTTACTGATAATAATCTATTTGAAAGAGAAAGAACAAGTAGTGTGTTTGATAAAGAGAGAGATGGGGTTAAGGTCACTTTTCCAGTGCCAGTCACTGGATATGTAATGCCATTAACATTGACTATATTGCCCCGTCTTGGTCTTGTGATCTCCATAAAATTATTTTTACAGAAAGTCATGTGATCCGTCGCACCTAAGTCCACTATCCAGCCACCATCATCATGTTTATTTGATACATGAAAAGCACAGCTATTACCTTGTTTGCTAAGGTTGTGTGAGTCATTGGTAGAAGAGATAGGTGGGGTTCAGCTACAAACCATTGCTGCTCGTCCTGTTCCATTTGCACCTTCCTTTTGTTTCTTTGCTTTGAGTTCATTCCACCATTCTGGGTACCCGTGCAACTTGAAACAAGCGACACAAGTTTGTTTTATATTCCCACAATGTGAGCAGCCCTCTCCTTCAGTTCAGCTTTTATTTTTCGTAGTAGCATTTGGTTTCCCCCAATATTTCTCCATTTGTAGTTTCGGTAATTGCTGATCAGTTTTGAAACTTTTAGATGCCATAACTGCAGCTGAAGATGATTCTGTTAACATGATCGATTGCCTTATATCTTCTCTTCGAACATAACCATAGGCCTGTTCAATAGTGGGAAACGGCTGCATCTGTAATACATCACTCCGAACTTTATTAAGCATGTCATCTAAGCCATCGAAAAATATATAAACTCTATCTTCTTGTACAAGAGTATTATATTTCTCTATATCTCTAGCACACTACATTAGGTTGGGGCGATGAAAATCTATCTCTCTCCATAAACCTTGGAGAGTATTATAGTATGTTTCAATGGATCCCCTGTCTTGTTTCACTCTAGACACACGTCTCTTCAAATCATAAACTTGAGATGCATCTATTCCATCAAAAAAAGTGGTAGTTATTGAATCCCATACCTGTTTGGCAGTTGGGAAGTAAATAAAATTGCTAATCAAACATGGATCCATTGAGTTGATCAACCATCCCTTCATAATAGCATTCTCGGTTTGCCATTTTCTGAATGTTGGATTAGTAGGATCAGGTTGTGGAAAATCACCTATTATGTAGCCTATTTTATCTTTCCCTGTGATATACATCTTAACAACTTGAGACCATAAGTCATAATTCCTTCCATCAAGTTTGATTCCAATCTGTGCAGTAGCACTATCATTTGTTACTGTCGAGGTTTGAGTCAAGATCTAATTCATCTTGGACGTTAGATCTTCAAGGGTGAACATCCACCAAATCAGTCTGAGTATTCATCTCTTTGTGATATGTTTATAGTTTTGTAGGTTTGTGTCTGGGTAAAAACAATACCACAGATAATTCTAGGATCTAATGCTCTGATACCATGATAAAACATAGAAAAAGGTTTTTTCCTTCATACTTATTTCCTGTACATTACTTCCACTTTATACATGAATTACAAGAGACAAAATAGGAAGGAAGCTAAAACTAAAGAAATACAAATCACGTAAAATAAGCCATATTCCTAAATAAAGAGTATACACTGTATCTAGCTCATGTTACAGCTCATGTCAACATATATAGAAAGTATACACTGTATACAGCTCATGTTACAGCTCAACATATATAGAAAGTATATACTCTATATAGCTTATGTCAACAGTTCTCAAATTCTCCATCTCCTTTTTTATTCCCTATAAAAAAATAAAAATACCACCCAACATATGCATAAGAATGTAATTAGTGGGTTTAACCTCAATTTAATTTGCAATACAAAGTAAAGTGTAGAAATGCATGCAGTGGTAAAGCTATATTAGTAATTTATCAGAAAAAAAGGAGTTATTAGCAATTAAAGAACTGCGACAACTTAATTAAAAGGGTCCACATTCATATTTGAAGATCAACATATAACCCATGAGCAGTCCAAATACACACATGCATTGCTTCACGCGCAGCCCCACATGCATATCCAAAAATAGCAGTAGAAAAAATAATAAGTATGAAATTTAATTACCAACTGAGAGTAGAAAGATGAAAACCCCAAGCAGTTCACCACATATATATACTGATTTTTTGATGGACAACTACGAATGACCGGCCTGGACATAATTGCATTAAGTATAATTTTTAACGTTATTAAAAAAAATAGAAATGCCAATGAAGCACCAACTCACATATATACTCTTAGTGGCCACTATTTACAACTATAAAAATTAAAAAAAATATATATGCAAGATGAATGATTGCAATAGCAGTCTATTTTGTTGGTTAGAATAAATGCAAGAAGGAATTAGCAACTGGAAAGACCAAGTAAGAAAGATTAATCTTAATGCCTAAAAAGTCCCAAAACAGCACCATGCAAAATAAATAGACAACTCTAAACACCAAAGAGAGAGGATCAATTAGGGAATTAGAGATCAATTAGAAGAATTCTTTAGTTTTAGTTTTACTTTGTTTTCTAGTTTTTCTATTTTTATTTTTCCTTTCGATTTTGTTTAAATTCTTCAAAGCTTTGTTTTAGTTTTTAAACATGTTTAGGAAATAGTTTTTTTTTCTTCTTTTGCTAATGGATTCTTGAAATCGTATATTTTCATTGTTATGACTTTATTTTGAGCTTAATTTCAATAACGGTTGATTATTTCTTGGTTTTAAACATATTCTAATTTTTGATTGTGTTGAGATTCGTTATTGGTTTATTGAATAAATAACTAAAAATTGATTTTGACATAGTTAATGATTTGCATGTCTTTAGATAAACTCTTTAATATTTATGCATGATTAATATCCGAAATATGAGATAATTATGTGTTAATGTTATTGGTTAATACTAAGAGAGGAAGAACTAAGAATAGATGAAAGTTAAATCTCTTGAAAAAGGTTTTAATAGACATCTAGGAGGATTAATTCAGACTTTTATGCTAAGTGTTGAATTGTTCTGAATAAGAAAATTTTAATGCTTGGAATGATAATCTTGAGTAAAGTTATCTGGTTTTATTTATCTGAATTCTTCAAAATAAAGTTATAACAATAAAAATATAAAATTTCAAGAATCCATTAGCAAAAGAAGAAAAAAACTATTCACTAAACATGTTAAAAGAAACTAAAATAAAGTTGAAAGATTAAAACAAAGTTGAAAATAAAAACAAGAAAAAGAAAAACTAAAACTATTGAATTTTTCTAATTGATCCTACTTCATATTTCTACTAATTGATTCTCATTAATTCCTCCCTCTTTGGTGTTTAGAGTTGTCTATTTATAGGCAAAATATGTTGTAGAAACCTCCTAAACTTTCTCAATTGGAGTAGGAAGAGAATCCTTCTTGAATTGGAAAAATCACAAATCCTTCACTTCATGGGAGACTCAACACGTGGCCATGTGTTTTTCTTTGTAAATCCACACGTGGTCATGTGTTGTTCTTTGAAGAAAATCACGTGGCCATGGGTTCCCTTTGGCTTTTCTTCACGTGGCCATGGGTTCCCTTTGGCTTTTCTTCACGTGGTCACGTCTTCTTATGTTTCTTTCTTCACGTGGCCATGTCTTATTCTTCATTCATTTTCACGTGGCCATGCATCGAACTTCTAGACCTCACGATCATTAATTAATATGAATTTTCCAAATTCACAGTTTTGGCCTAAATCTTCTTGTCTTTTTATAATTAAGTCATTTTTCTCGCAAAATAATCCTGAAAAACACCAAAATTAACAATTAACTCCAAAAATATAAAATTAACCAATTAAACTCAAATCTAACCTAATTAACACAAAATTAACTCAATTAAACACCTAAAAACAAACTAAAAACACCATATAAATCACCATTATCACTAAGCACAAGCCTGGCAAATAAATCATGCAATGAAATCAAAGACAAAAGTGAATGAGAAGATAAACAAATTCAGTAATAAAAGAAACAATTGAAATTATTACCCTAGGAATATATGGCCTAATTTCTGGAGGAGCCCACTCATCCGTAACTTTCATAAATTTATCAAAGTCAATTTTAAATCAATTTTAAAGAAAAACTTGGTACATCCATGCAAGCAAGATTAAGAATTAAATCAATAAGTTAAAAAAAATCCTGCCAATCAAGGTTGATGTGCGTCTGTTCCCTTCAATAGCAAGAACCAAAGAACCAGATAAGCGTTTTATTGTCAATCAAATTTTCATATATAAAAGAGCACCACCATTGTAGAAAAGTCTAAATTGTATGAGCACTACCATTGTAGAAAAGTCTAAATTGTATGAGCAAATGAGCAATTTCTCAAGATAATGCTGCATCCAAAATGCACAGAAGGAGAAACAAGTTGTCAATTTTTTGTTTCAGTTCAAAAGGAAATTTACAAGGAAAGATAAAAAAAAACTATTATACAAACCATGCATATAGAAAAACTTCTACTTAATAATCTCCACCGTATTGTACACATGAAGCAATAAATAAGCAACGAGCTTTTCAACTTACATTATTACTTGTTGTTCTGTCATTTGAAGAACCTGCCTTGCCATGTAGTCATGCGGTTCAATATGCACATTAAGGATCAATGGGAAAATCAATGACTGTTAAAATTAACAAACTTACTTTGGAAATCAATGACTATAGAAGCTTTAAGATAAACTATATTAAAAGATACAGAATTAAATATAAAATATATATATGAGAGATACATATTCATAAATAACTCCTTATGTGCACTTACACATCTGCATTAAAGTAAATTTTGTTGCAGCACAAGCATGTGAAATACCTCTGTGGTTCTGATCATCACTAATTAAGCAGACAAGACGACAGTTTCAGCACCTAGAACCAGCCAAGGGTTATCAAATTTGCATGCAAACTTATGGTGTAGGCATCACATGAATGCACAAACACACAATCTTATCAGGCACATTCATCAACATCCTAATTCACAATAAAAGGTTTATAATCAAATTTTTTGGCTCTTTTGCAATTTCAACCAATTCGTAAATTTAAAACAAAATGGGCAAAGAATATCTAATCAAAAACCAAGGTTTTCTATTCAATTTACACAAGGAAAACATCTAAATCTGAAGAAAAATATTCATTGAAGCATTTTTACAAACATTTGGTGGGCAAATTTTTAACTCAATGAAAATAGATATTCAGGCACTAATTTGACCCCAAAATTTGAAATTTAAATCAAAGTAAAGAAGAATAAAATTCAAGACGTCTAAACTTTCATCAATGATCGACTAAATCAACATAGAATCTATGCCTAAATTCACACTGATCGTACCCTTAAAACCCACATTCGACATATTTTTGTTCATCCAAACATCACCAAAATTTTCATTTAATCAAATACGCAAGAGGAGATAAATCACAATGATATTATGAAATGTATTGAAATGAAATTTTATATGTATTTAAGATTTATACAAAAAGACGAACACTAAAAAAAAGTTTGTATGGAGAAGAACAAGAAAATTGCAAATAATAAACTTAAAATAAAGGCATGAAAATTTAAAGAAAAAGTAAATTAATTGAAGAAGATAGAAGTTTAGATCACTTATTTGTTGAAGATTCGAGGTTGGAGTAGCCAAAAATTTAGAAAGAAAAACAAAGAAAACAGAAAGACGAAGAGAATAAGTGAAAAGAAATGCAAAGACAAAGTAAAAATTAGGTTTTTAAAACAGAGTTTATAGGGATCACATATATTTCAATTCTGTTTTGAAATTTATATAGGTTGAATCGGTGTACAGAAACAAATTCAATGGCGACTACACTTACCTCACCATCTCTGCAGTTCTCGACAACGCTGTTTCCATCTCCTCACACCACATTTCCACTCAAATCGAAGTCTCACCTGCCCTTCACCACGCACGCCACCACCGACGATGATCCACAACCCGAGTCCCTCACCCAACCCGCATCCAAATCCGCTGAGGATCCCTTCGAGTCTCGTCTCTCTAGGGTTCGAATCCGTTACCGGAGCGAAATGGGGAAGAAAGTCGGGATGAGAAAAGCCAGGAAAGGGCATCCAAATCCGGATTTGGATCTGGAATATATCTTCCACCAGTGCCTTTGAAGGAGGTAGTGTCGGGTGGTATTTTGATATTTTCATTATAAATCTTATTATCTGAAAGAATTAAGTTGAAATGCTTGTTGAGATAATGCTTAGCTATACTTCCATAGATTATGAGATCCTTTCTGAATACACACTGCATAGGGAGAAAAATATGAATTTTGTTCACAATATATGAATTTTGCACATTCCAATCAAATTTATTCCCCTCAACCGTCAACCACATCTCTCCAACAATTCCTGCCGTTTACGTGTTATTTCTCAACTGAACTTACAAGGGTAGTTGTTTGCATTGAATTCTAATTAAATAAAAGAAAGTATATTCTATATATTAAGCAGATTAATTTAATTTATCTTAAAAAGTTACAATTTGTTTCAATGCAAGGGTCTAATTTGAAAAATTTTAAAAAGAAAAGGAAAAAAAAAAGTCCCACGTTAGAAAACTTGTATGGGAGGATATTATAGAAGGCAACCTTGTACTAAAGTCGTAAGACAAGTACCAAACGGTTGGTACGTAAGAATTGGGACAGATTCGATGTTAGATTATTTTTAACTAAAATTACGATTTTGAGTTATTAAGGTCAAATAATCTGAGGTTTGAACTAAGGAAATTGCTAAGACTCAACAGAATTAGAATCTCATTTAGTCAAATCCGCGTTGTTAATTATTAGAACGCATTCCTCACTCTGCAGAATTACCTTTTCTGAATATACATGTATATTTTCACACTTCGGTTTCATACCTCACTTTCATTCGTTTAATTAATTAGCCGCGTAATTAACTCAATAATTTTAAACGTACAGTATTTCCAGAACAAAATCTAGCTTAAACTGCACGATAATTGTCGTAGAAAGCTTATAGAAAAAAAAAAAAAAAAACAAAAACAAAATTATTCACTCATCATTATTCGAGTACTGTTGATGATTCGTTATATAAAATGTATTATATTAGTAAATATAAATTGTTAAATAAAAAATAATTTTTTATTTTTTATCCAACAACAATCCATGTTTATTTCCCTAATATTCTTAATTTAGTAGAAAAAAAAATTATAGATCATTGAGAGAGACACAGGAATTTTAAGCAAACCAGAACTATTCATAGATATTTAAAAAGAAAGGCGAATACCATTTATCAAAAAAAAAAAAAAAAAGTTTGACAAATAATTGATTAATTAATTTTTGTGATTCTGGGTATAGATGTAATCAACATGAGCAGCGAGAGTTCTTCTCATTAAACATTCTTCGTCTCCGTTTCCATCACAGCTCTCTTCTGCCACCTCTGCATGCTTTGCTCCATCGCCCTAATTATAACAACAAATTAAAGTTAAAATCCATATTTCAAAACCATATTATAACAACAATTAATCTAATCAATTAAAAGTAAATTTGAATAAACCTGTTGTTGGTTCTCGGGCGTCGGCCGGGCGGCAAAGGTTAACGCCGAGCAGAGGAGGAGAGCTACCAGGAAGAGTCCGACAACCTTAACGTTGGCCATTATTTTAGTTACTGTCTTTTTTTATTATTTTTTTATGACCTAAGATCTCCAGATAGACGAAAATGGAGAGGAATGATGAGTATTTATAGAAGGGATAAGGGGGAAAAGAGGACTTATTATAATCGTACATGTGAACTCGAGAAAGATGCAGGATTTTCAACTATAGCAGCTTATTAACTATTTAGTATTTAAAAAAAAAAGATTAATAATTTATTAAAAAGTTATTCTAAAAATAATTAATTTTATACGTTAAGGTGGATTGAGATGTCAGACCACAGAAATTAATATACCCAAGAAAAAAGGGCAGTTTGAAAAATCATATAACATGTCCCCAAAGATTTGTTTTGATTTTTTCTTTTAGAATTTAGAAAAGAGAATAATTTAACATGAGATGAATTAGGGGTTTAAGAATCTAATTTTTTCTGTTTTTTTTTTAACTTTTAAAACATGCGTAGTATAATACTAATCAAATTAAATATGATTATTATAAAATAAAATAAATTTTATTAATGTGCTACCCAACTTCATTTTGTCGTATGTGCGTCTTCGCCTGCAGAGAAGGAAATTATTACTATAGTTTGGCTTGGACATTTAGAATAATATATATATATATATATAGTGGTGATGAATATTGTGGTATTAATTACAAATACGTATGTATGGTCATCCTTTCACGTTAAAATAAACAAAAATTTGACAAACGACAATATATATATATATATATATATACTGAAACAGCAGAGGCAGCAGGCAGTGTGATTTTTTATTCTATCAAACAAAATAGCAACTTATTTAATCATATTTCTTTGAATTAATAAGTTCCTTGTTTTGGCTTATTTAGATGGCAGCTTGTAAGGAAAATTGCTGAATTATTGCCTCTATTTGAAGTAAAATTAGTTGGTGGCAGCAGCATGTGATAGACCTTTCATGCATTCTATAATTCAAGGTGAATCTGTGAAATTTTTCTTCCTATATGATTACGGGCAACAAAGATTTTGGTCACATGAAAAGAATATTTTGATGGGTTTTTCACAATGGAGATCAACGATTAAGTCAATAAAAGAATAAGAGTAAAAGAATTCCAAGGAGAAGAGTTTAGATAGCCTAGCTATTCTAAGGAGAAGAGTTTAGATAGCCTAGCCATCTAATAAAGCTAGCTCTTTCATAGTCACTTAGTCAGTATTGTCTAACTATATTAAATGAATCGAATTATTAATATTAGGTGTTGACTGTAATGGTGCAGTTATTAATAATTTAATATTAAACTCTTTATATACGGTTTTTAAATATTAATAACGGTCAAATAGCTCGAATTATAGTAGAGTTTAAAAAAATGATATTTTTATTCGGTTACACACACATATATATTTATATTAGTTAATGGTTTATCTGAATTTAAACTCTTGTATTTATAATTAATGGTTTTTTTTTTCATCTCTATCCATTGTTAATTTTATTTTTATTTAAGAAAAAAAGAGAGGAGTTCGAATTTGAGACATTCATGTACATTGATACTAATATCTACCTCCATGGTTAATTTCTGCTATCTTTAAATTATTTTAGTTTTCTTCAAAATTTTTCTATATCATCTTCCTACGGTCAATAATTAAACATGGATTACTATAATCTACTAAATTATGTTGCTGCTTCCGTGGTTTATTCATTTTTGTTGTATAGGTTAATAAATTTAACGATTTGAATGTAATATAAAGATGGTAAAATTATTCATTTTTATTTAATATATTTATTTATTTATAGAATACAATAAACAAGTTTTTCTTTTTCTTTTATTTTTATTTTTATTTTTATTTTTATTTTTATTTTTGATAAACGACAATACACAGCCATCAATGGAATTATATACTCTATGGTAATAGTTGTTACAAGTATATAATGAAGAAATATGAGTAAATCCATAAAAATTGTATTTAATAACATTGAAATTGAACTCCAAAACAAGATAACGCCGTCTTAAATCAACTCATAACTCTCGTCCTATTCAGTTTTCTTAACTCCTTGACAATACCCTTTTTCTTGCTAGTTCATAACATTTATTAGATCACCATGACACATACATGATTTTTCTTTTTTAATTAGGCACCAAAAAATTAATAGTTTAATTAAAAAAGATGAGGAGGAAAACATGAAAAAAATGGTGACCATTGAGATGTTCGTGGTCAGAATTGCGAACAATTTGAGTATAGAAACAGTTGACATATATATATATATAAGTGGCAAAATAACCGCTCTGATAGTGGACTTCACATAAGCTAGTTAATGATGGGTGGAATTTGACTTCATTGTTTTCCACCATTCACAGCCAAAATTATTTCCACTAATCAGCCTCGCTGCATAATTATCATAATAATACTATTAATTCCATTTACTGATTTTGCTTGGAATAATTTGAGTTCTTCTTGCTAATTTATAATTGATTCCACTTCCAGGAACAGCTGAGTAGACAAGTATTATGCATGTTGTCAGCCTACCTTATTGAGCAAACATATATATATATATATATATATATATATATGCGTCTTATGTCTCCTGTTTTATTAATTAAAACATCAAAGAAAATTATCACTATTGGATTTATATATAAATTTATGAACCGATCAGCAGAATGTCATATTGAATGATAGAAAAAATAATGGATAAATAGTTACTAATTATACATGATAATTCATTATTGATTTAATCTATAAAAAGTTTATGATTCAATTTAAATAAAAGAATTTCAATATTTACATTCGGCATATTATTATTATTATTATTATTATTATTATTATTATTATTATTATTATTATTATTGCTGCTTCACATTGGGTATATACTATAGAAACAATTAAAACGATTGCAAAAAGAAATAAATTTTGTTTGATTAATTAATATATAATTAATTGGTTTGTTAATACCTAGATTTTTTTTTTTTTACTTTTCTTTTTGGAGAAATGATAGGATCAAATATATTTTCATTTTGTCAAAGTAAAAGAAGGAGAAAAAGAAAGACCCATTTAGATGGTGTTAGTGAGAAATGCATAATCAAAAAATTTCCATTATCTCAATCCTCAATGTCATTTTAATTAATCAAAATTGGAGACTGTTAATTGAATATATACATCAAGTGAGGGGCTGACTTTCCGTTTTTTTGTTGGCCATGTTCTGGCCGGCGAAGCTACCGGAGGAGGTGGCTACAGGGTAGGGTTTGCACATTCTTTGAGTTTACTTTTTGTAAAACACATAGAAGAGAACCCTAAGTGAAGTTTTAGGAAAAATATTATAAGAATAAGGGTTAAAACATCATTTCTTCCCAAAATATTATCTTTTAATGAATTACTCTCTAAATTAACTAAATATTAGATTAACTCCTAAATTTATTTAAAATGTAAATAATACCTTATATATCATTAAAAATGATAGTTTACTGACGTAATTTTCATTTGCTTTTCATAAAATACCATGTATTCTTATAGAGAGTAAGTTTAAAAATATAATTCGATATTTACTATTCAATTAGTTCAAAATGACATTATAGTTTAGAAAAAAAAATGTATATATTATCATAAGAATAAACAATTTCGACTTATTCAATTTTAGATTATTCTTGTCTTAAGCGGGTTTCCACTTTAATTGTTATCCCAATTTTTTTATTACTAAAAAGAATTTCAATATTTTTTTTCTTTTGAAATTATATAATGCTTGTTTTCAGAATATTCTATTGGAAGACAAAAGAACAAGAAAAAAAAAAAAGGACAACTCAATCACGTAAGATTGGTTAGTATAATTCGAACAAACATGAGTTGAAATTAACTATAAAAAATTTGCCCAAAACAATGAACTAGAAAATAATGTCTTAATCACAGGAGCCGTATTGCTTTTCTTTTTAGTACAGGTTGGTGGAGATTATTCAAATTAAATTAATCAATATAATTTGTATAAACAAAATTATATTTGAAAGTTTTATTTATTTAGTTATTTATTTATAAAGATGGAATGTATACATAACTTTATTTTGAAATTTTTTTTTTAGCTAATATAAGCCCTTTTAGATGCCATTTATAACACCAAAAATATTTACACTGAGTAAATATATAGATCTACAAACAAAATACTTTAAAAATATATATTTTGAGGAATGGAAATTGAGAAAATCATATAGAAAATTGATAAAATTTATATGGTAGGTTAAAGAACTTAAGATGGTATGTAACAAAGTTGACCAACGAAGAAGGATATGGAAAAATAGTATGGACATGGTCGTCAGAAGTTATAAAAAGAAGGGATTCGTATCTTGCAATTAGAAAAGCTATGAAGACTTGTAATAAGAGAATTCTACAATTCAATTGCCGAAAGCCAATTTTGACGAGTCAAAACTGAAGAGGCAAAAAGCACTGTGATTAGGGAAAATCCTCTCCATTTCGGTTGGTAAAGCATGTATATTTTGAGAATATTTTTGCCTACGCTTAGTGCATCACGAGATTTATTCACAAAATCAATTGTGTGTTGCCACTTAACTAAATATATAGCAAAACTGGGATTGCCAAGTAACCATTTTTTATGATCAGAAGTGTAATTACCACCATAAAAAAAAATATAATAAATAATACAAAAAGGGCGGCCGAATTGAAAATATGCTATCTAAAATTAGTTAAAAAAAACAAAAAAAAAAGTTTATAGTGAAGGCAGTGGCACCGACTATATTAAAAAATAAATAAATCTTTAAATTAATAAATTTAAAAAAAAATCAAAATATCACGAAAAAAAAGTTAGTAGCTTTAACGTATATTATAATTGCAACGAACTTTTGTTTTCGTATAAGCCTCCTCGTGAAGCTAATTTCGTTCAATCTTCTCATATATTTTAAATTCAATTTTTATTAATTTTGTTTCCAAAATTTCAACACTGTGATATTAAGTTTTTACCTTTTTCGTTTCTAATCTGTGTAAAAGAAATTTATTTTCCTTTAACAAAAAAAAAGAGTGTAAAAGAAATTTATTTTCCTTTAACGAAAGAAATGAGTAGAAAAAAATAAATAAATTTTAAATTTTTAGTGATTGATTATTTAACATAAATCTTGAAGGAAATTAAATTTCTTCCACATAATAAATAAAAGAAATATTATTTTAGAATTTTGCTTAATTTTTCTCTTTCCATATTTTTCATCATATACTCCTGATATTATCAAAATATACCACACTATGTTTCCCTTTATCATCACATGAAGTGGCCGCAAGAGCCTTGGATTCTGGTTTTGATGAGGACCTAGATAGAGTTGTCTACTTTGTAGATTTCCTTGAAACTACATATAGAACTGCAGGGCCAACAAAAATCTAGTAAGAGACAACTACGTACCCTAATCAAAACAAGCAATGGTGAACCTAGACGAGGTTTTTATTATTAGGAACCATATATAGGTGTCTTTACTAAGAAATTCCAGTGTCATTGAGGAGATCCAAACCATACTGTCATTGACATAATAGAATACTTTTCTTGCTCCTAGCCTTCTGTAGAACTATAAAGAATTTGAGAGAACCGAGGCCTTTTATATGAAATTTCTATTCAAGAAAGTTTTTTATACCAATACTAGCAAAACTGATTAAATCATCCGCATGAACCATAACAGCAGAAGAATCGTCTGCAGAATGTTTAATATGAATTATTTTGCCTTGGATATTACATATACTTTCCATGTGTTATTTTTCTCTTATTTATTACATAAAGAAATAATATTTAATTAATTATTAAAATTAAACAGAAAACATCAATTCTTTATTTTTATTTTTATTTTTATTTTTATTTTTATTTTTATTTTTATTGCAAAAATAGGCTAAATTGCAAGCCTTAGTAACTATATCAGGCACATATTAAAGTAAGATTTATTGTTAATCAAGAGTCAAACTGCTTATACTCCCTATGTCTATGGATAAAACTCATTTTTAAGGAAAAATTTAATTCCACCTGTAGTCGCTTTATAAAATCAAAAGAAAATTAATTCTTATTTTCTAATTTTATTCTTGTCATTATTAATATTATCATCACTGTATTGATACCACCAAACTTTTTTTTTTCACAAGAAGATATTTTAAAAGTAATTTTTATAAAGTCAAGGCAATTCCATAATTACTAATATTAAATAAATAACTCTTACCATGAATCGAATGTGCAAAACCTAAAAATAAAATTGTGCCCCACCTTAATTATTATTTCCCAACCCAACTGTTTGCTGTAAATTATATATATATATATGAAGCTGGAATCTTCTAGAATAATTATTACTGTTAGAAGTCTGTGATTCACATTGTAGTTAGATAGCATAAATCATTCTTTGAGAAATTTAATTAGGGCCCTATGAGATACAATTATTCTTGTCATATGCCCCACTTATCTATAATCTTTAAAATGGCAAAGCTAAAGAATCCGTGTTAATCAAGAAAAAGAAACCTTTAATTTGCATTATCAAACATGAATGTTGCTTAATTATCAAGTGCTGCTTTCATTTCAAATAGCACAATATATAATTATTTTCAGGATGGGCTCCATATATTAGAAAATTAAGATATGTAATTAATTAATTAATTATGTTCCCTTAAATAATCGCAAAAAATCGTTTGGTCTTTACCCATTGGAATTCATAAGCAAATCTTTTAAGACTACGGATATTAAAGAACTCCAAAAAACTGCAAATTCTTTTTTTTTTATCTTACTGTTGTGAAATTGAAATTCAAATAAAATATAATTTGAATTGGAGAAAAATAAGTATATGCCCTAAAAAAGATGTCTAAATTCATTTATAAAGTGGGGTCCATGATGGAAAATTATATGTAAATGTGATGATGATAAAACTAACGGTGGAAGCTTAATTTGTTGTTGTTGCAGAATTCCAGTGCATGAAACCAAAACAAGATTTGACTAATTAACACAATTAATGTAAACACGAATAGCGCAAAGTCTACTCTGAATATATGTTATTGTTTTTGAACTGAATCATCTAGTTTATGTCCTCATCCTACATGTCATTCCTATACCAGCTGTTAGTTTTTTTTTTTTTTCCTCGTAGAAAATGACTTGATTCTTCTTCAAATTACCTCCAAATGTCCACAATCCATCCAGAAATTAAGCATTCCATATAAATCCAAAAGGAATATATATATATATACACACACACATACAGGATTCTCACCATAACAAAAATGCATATAACTATGATATATATCATTGTCACCGCATAATGTTTTTAATTACAAGAGGTGCAATTGAAATTGGAAAGCTCAGCAACTTAATCATCAAATTGAATTATAACACGGAACTTATTGAGCTAATTTTCACAGCCATAAGTCCATAACCATGGTCAGATTAATAATTTAAGCTTTAAAGTAGGGCCAACTTTATAAAATCTCTTTTTTCCAGAATCTATAACATAACCCATGTAACGTTTGAACTTCACCATTCATCAAAACTTTAAGGTTATGGAACAAATGCTTTAACAATCTTTTCCTTTTTTTTTAAAAAAAAAAGAACTTATTTGTTGAATGCACATCATTATTTTTGCAAAGAGAAAAGCACATAATTATTTTGTAAGGTATGAAATTAAGGCAGTTCCCAATATCCCATACAACTACGAAACCCATGCTCTATTATTGCCAATATAATTGTATTTTTCACTATCAAACATATCTTTCAATGCAGCAATTGTCGGTGTGAAATATGGAAATAGAATTGAAATGAAACGACATCCATATATATACCATATACTTCCTCCATTTTTTTATCAGTTATTTTTGTTATTTTCATTAAGATTAAGAAATAATAAATAGATTTAAATTTAGTATTAAATTACGAGATTAAGACTAAATTATTAAATTTGATTGGTTCTGATTTTATTAGAAAAAAATAAATTAAAAAAATAAATTAAATGACATTAAAAATTTAAAAGTGACAGATAAATAAAATTTAAATTTTATTAAAAAGTGACATAAAAAAACATAAGGAGTACTACAAAACCTACCCAAAAAAGCTTTCCATCAAAGCAAGATGTCCAAGGCAATCAATATGCAATAATTCTTCCGGATTTCTAATTCCGTAATTAATTGAACAATAAATGTATAGCTTTTCTATTTCACTCAAAAAATAAAATAAAATAACTCTAAATTTAGAAAAGGATGGTCAAAAGAAACACAAACAGTGTATGAAGAAGTAAAGTGTGAACATGGGCATCAAATTAGAGCCAAGAAAATGGCTAAACTTTATAAAATCTCTTAGCCTATATGTTGCTATCTTCAACGGTGAAGAGTAAATGATAATAATGGCGAAAAGGATCTAAATTTGTGGGGCTTTATTTATTAAACATGAAATTCTTCCTCGTGTTACATACCACAGATATTGTTACATAAATTTTAAACCGGCTTTTAAAGGGGGAAAAATGCATAAATTTGTGAATAATACTTATTTCAAATTTGACTTTAAATTATTTAAAACTATATAAATTAAATTTGTTTTTGAAATTTATTTTTTAAAAAAACATCTATAAAGTACTAAAAAAGATACAAATTTTCTCTTATAAAAATAGATATTGACCATTTTTAATAATTTGAGAGCATTTTTAATAATTGGAGACATTTAAAAAAAATATTATCCCCACTTTAAAAAAAATTAAAACATTTTCAATAATTCAAGATATTTTTAATAAGTAGAGGGGTTTAATAATAATAATAATAATAATTTAAAAAAAAACAATAACAAATTTGTAGCATTAGAACAAATTTCGACCTAACTAATTGTGGTTGGTGTGAGTTGTAAGACACTTTCATCCCTTAAATGAGGTCAGAGATTCGATTCCTCTCACGTATGAAGTAACACATTGACCAGTATATTATCTCTTAATGAACCGACACGATACGAATGAGAATTAATTTGGATATGATATAGGCTTAAAAATATCTTCCATAGTTGAAGCTCATCCAAAATATTTCATATATTTTTGTAAAAAAAAATAATTCGACCTTATCATCCACTATAATTCCGTACTGCAAAGGTCTCTTTGTGTAGGGCCAATTAATGCATTGTGTGTGAAGCCATATTTATGCAAGCCATGATGTCAACCATGGAATTAATCAAAATACAAATATTATTGATATTCCTTGAAAATAAAGAGAGAGTGGGAGAAATAGTGAAAGTTAGGCCGGCCGGCCAGGAGGCCACTTGAAACCTGCAAGAAAGGAAAAGTATTAGGTCAGATTGTGATGAGCATTCCGATAGTTAAATTAATAAATAATCTACATAAAAAAAATATAGAGAGATAAAGTTTCAGAATGATATTACCCGTATCATTTAGAATTAAACTATATATACACAATGATAATTGATAGGTACAGTAGGTAAAGATGAGCATGGACCGGTTAACCGATTCATTAATAATTTTATTAAACCAGTTCATTACTATCAGTTGACCGCTATATCAGTTTCGGTTTTTAACTCGATTTTTCGGATCGATTTATCGGTTGACTATTAAAAAATTTTAATATATAAATTTAATAAATTATACAATTTATAATATTATTTTTAATAGTTAAAAATGTTTTAAAAATGAAAAAATACTAATTAAATAATTATTCATTAAAATAATCAAAATAAAAATAAAATTTTCATAATTAATTATAAATATTATAAATATTCAATATAAAACTAACAACAGAACGTTAATTATACATATAATTTTAATGTTTATTTACTAAAAATATATATTTTACAAAATTATATATCATAATATTTATAAATTGCATAAAAATTAAAAAATATAAGTATAAAATTTAAAATATATTTAATAAAAAATATATATATTCGATTTTAATTTCGAATCGATTAATCATTGATTTTTAAAATAAAAATTATAAATCTAAAATTTCGATTTAATTAACCTAAAAATCGATTTAATTTTAAATTATTTTTTTAATTAATTTAAATTTCGGTTAATTATACTCATTCCTAACTGTAGGTATTTGGGTACCTAGTTTCGTAAATTTAGTGCCGGTGATGGCTGAAATGACGGTATAATGAAGCGTGTCAGTAACCTGATCGGATTGATGTCCTCAAATAAGTTGACAACATGACTAACCGGGCTTTGTTCTCTTTTAGGCCTTGACCTTGAGTAATTGGGTCAAAATAACGAGCATTATAAATTATTAATTAACCTCACTGGATTTATCGGCTAATCTCAATGGATCAAACAATTGAAAATTATTTTGCTTCTTTTTTTTTAATTTAAAAGGATTAAGTGTCAATTTGTCTCGTCAATATTTTTTTTTTATGATGACCAGTTTGTGCTAAAATTAAAAATTACATAATAACAAATCTAAAACTTAATTTTAGGATAAGTGAGGATGGTAAAAATTATAGATGTAAAATGACCTTACCCTAACTTAATAAAGCGGCTTGCCTGCAAATTACTATTCATTTTATTTTTGTTCTTTAATTATTAAGCTTTTGATTACAGTCCAAATTTATAATCTTTTAAACTATATTCGAGGAAAATAATTCAAAATTACATGATTTTTCTTTTTGGGTCTTATCATTGTTCTATTTTGCAATTGCCCTGGCCTTCTGGATGAGCCCAAACTTGGCCCATCCACGAAAATTGCAGATTTATGGACTGAGCCATTTGAGCTGGGTTAAAATACTAGAATGTCTGTCTGTCCGTCTGTGTGTGTGTGTGTGAAAATTTCAGTGTTCAAGATATAGTTTCCAATTCGAAAAGCCTTATCAAATAATGACCATAAAATAGGAAATTTATGCAATTTTTAGTTTTGATTATTTATTATGATATAATAGTAATGGACCACAAAAAAATAATAACCTTTAACTATGACATTAATGGCCCAATGTGAGCAATGGACCTGAAACTGAAAGACATGGACAATTAGGCCGTATGAGTTTAACAAATTATTTCTAGCTCATCTACGGATATATTAACATGTCTATTTATGACTCGCTTATAATCTATATAAATTTATTTGTAATTTTTATATATTATGAATAAAATATATTATATTCACTCCATTCTCTTTTATATATTATTTTTGAATAAAATTTAAATTTTATTTATCTATCATTTTTAATTTTTCTTAATTCAATTTACTTTTTTAATTTATTTTTTAATGAAAATTAATTTATTTAAAACTAATTAGATTTGATAATGTAATCAAAATTACGTAATTTAATACTAATATTTTTAAATTTTTCTAAGAATAAAAAAAATGACAGATAAAAAAATACAAAGAAAGTAATATATATACACATATATACATATTTTTTATTCATAATTAAAAAATATCTGCCCATTTATGACTCAATACCGGATATAAATTAAAATGTTACTATTAATATTTAAATATTTTAATAATTTAGTTGTACTGTATAAAAGTTTCCCATGATTTAAACTAGAGAGGTCCCTAAAAATCTAGCCTTATTGTATGTCTGCGTTACTTTTAATTTCACTCGGTGTATCAATTTATTTATAGAAGTCGGGACCGTTGCCAAAGCATCCATCTATTGAAGGGCAAGTTGAAAATGTTTCACGTTTGCTATGAGGAAGACATTTTATTTTATTTTATTTTATTTTATTTTGAAAAGTGAGTGGTCATAGATAAATTCAAAAGACTATTATATTGGACCATATCTACGTAGCAAAATCGGCAATAGCTAAAAGCCCATTTGATTGTAGTTGCTATGACATTAAGAAAAATTAGCTTCCGAATCCAATATAGACAGCTTGAAACTTGACTGTCATATATCAGGTTGAACTGACTGACAACAATATCATAAAAGAAACGTTTATTTCAATTAGGTTTGGTTCTCCTCTAGAAAGCACTTTCGGCTCCCTACAAACTACTATAGCTACAATTTACAATAAACATGTGTTAACACTTTTTTTTCTATTTATTTATTTTTATAAAAACAGAAATTAAACATTATTATTGTTTAATTAAATTTCTTAAGTCATTGATTGAATTGATACTTAAAGTGGTCTCGAGGCAAAGGATGGCTTCTATTCCTTAAGAACTTTCTAGTATTAGATGCTAAGCTAGATTCTTCCACCCTATGATTAAGCTATTCTAAATCCTTTTTTTCATTTTTTTAAAACCTTTTTGACTTTTTTTCTAAACAATTATGATAAAATTTACACCGAATTAGGGCAGAATAATTCAGCAGTCTATCACTGAACATGGGTACGAGTTCTTATCATAGGTTGTGAATCTCGTGATTTTTCAAACTGACTTTGGATTACTAATCATAATAATAAAAGAGCATAGGTTATAGCTACTTAAAACACAGACCTCAATTTGATTTTCTGCTCTTATAGGTAATGGACCATTAGTTAGGCAGGTTGGGTCCAATGAAAATACTAACTAAACAGTAAACAATGATTAGTACGTACTATCTCTCTTTAAACTCAACAATTATTCATGCAATTTCCCTTTAATCTCAACACTGTGAATTGTAATTTATAAATTAAACCCAAATGCTCACGAAATGTATCTCAACTAACCCACTTAGCTAAATAATTAGAGAATTAGAAAAAATGTAATAAATAATTGTTCTGTCCTTTTCTCTAACTTATATTGCCAAAGTATCCTCCATTCCAAAACAAGAATCAATATCATATTAAAAATTATACCTTTACTAATGTCCAAAAGTATATGTAAGGCATCTACATTTCTAGAGCATTAAATCAAACTTACTATTCAATTAATTAATTAGCCTTTAAAAACCTGTCAGACTTAAACTTTTGCACAAAATCCCCTCAAATTCAATTATGGTTACATCTTTAATTTCTAGAAGCTGCTTAAGTTCTTGGCAGTGTAAAGAGAATGCAATTGTGGCTAAGCCTATGGAGGTGCTAGCAGCCACCCCAAGCTGTGTTACTGTATGCAGAAAGCTCGACGGAGTAGCGACTTGGCTCCTACACGGTGTTTCTTGTGTGTTTTTCTCCTCTCTAGAACGGTGTTCATGCATTTATATTGACACCGAAAGCGATTCTGATGATTCAAATTATTTGCCTTTAATTTCTTATCATGGATTTCAGAAAAGGACTGAGGACATATAGTTAATTTGTTTAATGTCCTTTAAATTGCAATTAATAAATTGTTAATACTACTTCTGTAATCAAACATATTATGTTATTAAAGTTATATGATTTGCTTTGCTATGATCAAATTCTAACAACGACATTATTTATAATAATGTAATGGTTGTTATGACGTTTTTCATGCTAACGATGATTAATTTGTTGCACTGATCTGTAACCATAGCTTTTTAAACATTTCTGGTGATATAAATTTTTTTAATGTTAAATTAGAGTATTTATTTCATATGGGAAAAGCAAGTTATTTAATTCCTTCTCTAGTAGAAAGGATTTAATCAAAATTCGAATTCGATACGTGCTAGACCTACACAAAATCAGTACAAATAAGCTAAAATTTCACTAAAATTTATTAGTATATAGTTAATTCCTAAGTTAATTATTACTAAGAATAAATATCAAATTATTTATAAAGAAATAAGGAAATTTGATGATTTTAACATATATAAAATTTGGAGCTTATATTGAAATAATGAAATGGATGCAGATATTATTTAATTAAGTAAATCTGAGGGAATATATATATATATATATATATATATATATATATATATATATATATATATATATATATATATATATATATATATATATATATATATATATATAAGGTTATTACTAATTTTTCAACAGGTATTATAAAATTTAATTAATAGGTAAAATTAACATTTGAAATGTATACAGATACATCAGTTTTTAACTAAATTTAATTATGAAAGGTTATCATAAAAAAAATAATTTGTTATTTAGTATTATTGTTGCTACTGCTGCTCAACTCATCATGATATGACCCAACTCATTTGCCACCTGCAGATGATGATGATGATACTGATAATAATACATGCACATTGTTTCTTTGCATCAAATTTAGTTTATTTTTAATTTTTTTTTCACATATAATATTATAGATATTTGGAAAAATTAACATTGCAAATAGAATTAAAAAAATTAACAATTATATTAGCCAAAAAAGATTTAGGAAAAATAAAGTCTTATTATTTTAATGTGCAAATGTGAACAAATATTACATGGACAACTGAAAAAGGTAGAGATAGTATATAACTTAAGCTCTATTTACTTAATCTCGCTACAATTTTATTAATTTTAATCATAAGAGTTTGATTTGCTAGAAGATGGCTATTATGGTCACCTACTTTAATTTGTATATTTACATATAGTAATAATAAATAATAAAGTAATATAAATAATAGGAAAGTAGTGATATATGATCGGGGGGTCCCGTCCACAGAAGAATTTGCGTAACCAGACTAATTAGATCCTTAAGTGGGTATAACGAGGCTATTAGGTCCATGACTATATATGTGAATTTTAATTTCTTTGGGCAAATAATCAACTTGGATGAAATAGCTAGTTTGCAATAGGAAGAAGATAATATCTGCAATTGGAGACATAATTAATTATGGAACATTTATTCGTTAACTAATGATTAATCAATTTTTGGAATTTTTAAAATCTTGATTAAAGGTAATAGGAAAAAGATAATCCCAGTGAATCCACTATATATGTTTTCTGGTAAACCCTAATGATGTGTAGATGCGTAAATGATAAGGGTTCAAAGATTATTATGCGCAATCTCTACATCTAAAGTAATCAAATGACTAGTCATTACCACTTTGACAGATCAATGATATCTCTTTTGTGGCCTATAATGTTTCCACACATTTATTGACTTTATCTGAATACTTAATATGCTAAATATCTTTCTCATCTTAGTTGAAATTAAGATCGGCAGATTATTCAAACCTTATTTTCTTCCATAAGAGGAAACCTCTCTTTCCGGGCAAGAAAATGGAAACAAGAAAAATATAGAGAATTTTAGAAATTATTACATTACTTTTTTCTTTAAGGATAGAAATTGTTACGTTTGTCAACTATGTATAAATATTATAAGTATAGAGAGTTTTTTGTAATTACTTGTAAAAATTTTCCCTTGGGAGCAAATACCATTGGAGTTAAATTAGCTCCAATTCACTTTCTTTTTAACATAGCACCAGCCTAGTGACAGTATACCATTATTTTTTTACGTACTATTCATTTTACAAGCTAATTTTTAAAATCTAAATTAAAGTTTTTTTAAAATTAAATTAATTTGGATTGAAGTCATCTTCATCAATGTAAAAATACGAATATTAATTTGTCATGTTAAAGTCATAAAAATAAAAATAAATAAATAAAAAGTAAAAGTTAAATTTACCCTATATTATAAATTTTGTTAATTTAAAAAAAAAATACTTTTAAAGGGTTGAAAATGATGCATATTTAACCTTGCTTCAATATTTTAAAACATGAATATAAACTATTTTTAATACTTTAAGCTTAAATATTGACTATTTTCAATACTGAAATAAATATGAACCATTTTTCACTCACAACTGTCCTAAAGTATTAAAAATAATTTATAGTTGCACTTATAAAGGCAAATTTATACCGTTTTAATATTTTAGATATATTTAAAAAAATAAATTTGAAAAATAATTTTTTTTTAATTTTCAATATTTTATGAAGAAATTTTATCATTTTACAATAAATAAATAGTCTCTAGCTGAACAAAAAAAAGGAACTAAAGGTTAAACTTTAAAGGCTAGTTACGTACTATGCCATGTGACATGTGGACTCAGGTCTACCAAAGAACAGAACTTAGCAGTTCTTGACATGCATAACAGCATAAGTAACCAAAGCAATGGTTGATTCAAAATCCACAGTTTTCTTATTTTATTTTATTTTATTGAAGGCTACTCTTTGGTAATGGCATGTGGTGGATATAGGTCAAGCAATAAGGTTGGTGCCCCGCCATTAAAATTTCTGCGAGCTAAAAAGCAAAAGTGAAATGACACTCTCTTTTCGCTCTACTGAGATGTTCAAAAAATTAAAAATAATAATAATAAATTAATCTTTTTTTCCTTCAATTTGGGTTGCACGTTCTAGGGTTCTATTCTACCTATATATATATATATATATATATATATATATATATATATATACGAGGATGATCACGGGACGAAAAATACCTTTTCATCTACTGTCTCGCATGAGGGCAGAGTAAAGATCGATAGTATTTTGAAAAAAAAATTCTTTCCGTCCTCGTTTCGTATAAAAAATATTTAAAAAAAATAATTATAATTAAAATATAATATTTAATAATTAAAAATATAAATTCAATTACAAATCAAACTAATATAAATTTTAACAATTGATAAAACTAAAATTAAATATAATTTAAAACTAAATTTATAAATATAATTAAATTTAGTAATTAAATTTCAGGAATAAAAAAATTTTGGGACGGGGACCATAATTTCCATCCTTGCTCCGAATTCTAAATTGGAAAATACTTTTTTTTCTATTTCCGTCCCCACGAAAGAATTTTTCAAGAATTTTCCGTTCCATTCGGAATGGTTCTCCATTGGGAATGGGGATTTTCCGTCCTATTATCATCCCTATATATATATATATATATATATATATATATATATATATATATATATATATATATATATATATATATATATATATATATATATATATATATATATATGTTTAACTTCTCCATTTTTCATGCAACTATGCAGAATGTCCTAAAGAATTCTCCAATCAGGGAAACTGCTGTATATATGTAGTCTAATATACCCCACAATTCATGGGTATGGATATAGCATTTAATATTTACACCTTACCATTAACTTTTTCTGCAAAACCCATTTATCTTTATTAAGGTATCTTTCCGGTGAAGCCTGCCCAATAACCCTAATCCACTTTTATTTATATATATGCATATAATTCATAGACAAAACACAACAAAGAAGAGAATCAAAATCATGGTACGCATAAAATAATTATCAACCAAAATGCCTTTAATTGGAAGTTTTTAATGCGGTTGCACAGTTTGCTTTTGTTACATATTAACAAACAAAACCGCAGAATATTCTTTATATATTCTAGGTATTACATAAATAAACCATAAGGATTAAAAGCAAGTTCTGTATACACCTCTGTTGTTAGTCGTTATATTAATTAATCGACTCTTTAATGTTAATCATAAAACTATGTATAATTTGATTTGATTAGCAAATAAAAGGATTGATTTGATTTAGGAAATAAAGGAATCTGAAGGAATTTGAAATACGTTCATGACTCATGAGATGATAAATTAGCTCCGATATAATAGAGATAATATCGAAACAGCAAATAATTTATATGAAATTAGTTTCATATTGATTTTTTTCCTTAATTAGGGAATCTATCATTTATGTGTGCATTAATATGGTCAGTTACATATTAATTTCGTAACTGTTATATTTATTATTTTTTTATTAATATTGTAACTGTCAATTTAATTCATCATTATTAAATAAATTAAGTATTTCTTAATTAAAGCCCTATATAAGGGCTTAGTTTATTCATTTGAAAGAAAAAAGGAAAATTAGGGATATCGAAACTTTGTCGATTTGTCTCATCGCATATTCTCTATTTGTCTAAGGGGCTTTTAGTTCATAGATCTATACTTTCATCCCGTAGTTCGTGACACGTGGGTGATAGGCTTTGCCGGTAACGTAAAACAATCAATTTTTGCTTTCGCGTCAATGATCTGCGTTTCAAGGGGTATTTATATCTACTTCTCGCAATATATCATGATATATATTTTTATCATTGGTATCAGAGCCCATATTTTTGCGTTCTGGCATATCTATAATGTAGATCTAATTTTTTTTGTGAAAATTCAGATATGTTTATAGGCTGAATTGATATGCATATTAGATATGTTCTATATGTAATTTTTTTAATTCTGGTCTAAAATTTTTTTTTGTGATTTTTAAACACCGAAATTAAATAATTATTTAAAAAAATTCATAATTAAAATTTTGAGTGAATTTTTTTTTATTTTTGACCACGCCATTGAACTTAGAGACCTCGAAAACCCCACCCTAAAAAAAATCCAGCGACCTGAAATCACCGGAAAGGCAGCGCGCCAAGTATGCTGGATGCGTGCTAGAGGGCGTGTTTTCAGCACGCGCCTAGCCACGCGCGCTGAGTGAAACGTCACTCAACCACGTGGCCCAATAGGGAAACGACATGTGGTATTATGGTGAAGGGCCACATGTCAGATGATGTGTTAATGAGGGGGTCCACGTGGCACCATATGAACCAATCACATGATGACACGTGGCACCACGGACCAACCTGTGATGCTGACATATGGCAAAGGGGTCATGCCACCTGGCGTCCACGTGAAAGCCTGTGGTGTAGCCACGTGACATGCATGTCTAGACACTTGGCTTGATGAGTCATGCCACGTATCAACATGTGGGTCAGTTACTGGATGACACGTGGTAGAATGCAATTATGCCACGTGTTCGTTTTGTCTGTCCAATGGGTGCCACATGGCATCCACGTGGACGAATGTGTGGCCACCACGTGGCCTAGTAAGGCTGCGCCACGTGGCAGAATGCCTCAGCTGGTGCGTGGTCCGTCTATTACACGTGTGGCGCGTGAGGCCCACCTTCGCCGATGCGTGTTGGCGCGTGCGACTTCCTCCGACCTTCAAATTAGCTCAAATTTTTTTTAATCTGAATTTCTCAATTTTTCTGATTTTTTGGTCATTTTTTGAAAATTTTTTGAGCACCATAAAATATTTTTTGGATTTTATTCCTATAAATATTATTTTAAAATTGATAAAAATTGAGAAAATTATTTTTTTTTGCCTTCTTAAATTTTCAAATTTGTTTGAAAATTATATTATGTGGATATTTCATTGTTTGTTGATTTAAATGAGTTTCAATCATATGTATGTTTGTACATGAGTGTACTGATCATTTATATTCTGTTATGAGTAACAATTTATCTTTATCTTTTGGATTGAAATGAGTTTCAATCATACATGTTTGTACATGAGTGTACTTACTGTTTAATTTTTTGTTATGTATAAGAGAAATGGTGAAGATAATGACTCTTAGATGTCTATAAATTCCTCAAGAAGTTGTAAAAATCGAAGCAAAAGTAAAAATGGTTTGCAAAATGAGGATGAATAAGAAGGTTCGAGCTGATAACATTGATGCAATAGTGCATCATATTCTGTGTATGCATGAAAAGATGCAAGAGTGTATTTAGGCTGATGGCCTAGATCGAGGAGGTGTTGACATGACCTTGTTTAAGGTGATAAAAAAACTCTTTTGATTGCCATCCAGATATGAAAAATTGGTTGGTTGATGCCTGGATCAAGAAAAATGAAATTTATAAGAAAACTGTTATTCAATTTTTGTATTTAATGACCAAAAGAGGAGTGTTGAGAAGCAACATTAAACCTGAGATGGTGATCAGAAGCGGACGTTGTGTGCATCGTCCATGGCTTTATCATTGATTTTATGGCATATCTCTTGATTTATTTGAAAGGGTCGAGAAATTATTTTCAGTAACGAGACTAGTTTTGTCACATTCTAAGTTCCCTGAGTTATTGACATGAGTGTCAAGTTATTATTGGTTAACGAATTTATGGTTAGGATTTATGTTTCTTATTGTTAGATTAAAGACAAGTGTGTTTTGTCTTATTTTAAATGTTTCCTCTTTAAGATTGTTGGATATTTAATGATTGATTAAATAAATGAGTTTATTTATCATTTGGATATTATATTGGCATTTAGCATTTATTATGAATGTGTTTATTTTATTGTTAATTGCTTAACAATATTTTATGAGTAAAATGATTGCATGATAATTAAGTTAAAACTTAGATTATCTTATTTATAATATCCTGAATTAAGTTTAAGAACTTAATTTCCAACAATCGACATTTACTATGTATGAAATTTTAACCGATAAGATTAGACATTAGGACTTAGAGGTAATTGAAAACTTTAAGTAATATTTTCGAATTTGGGCCTAATAGATAGCTTTATTAGGTTAATTTTTTAGATGTATAGTAAATAGCATGTATTGCTTGATCTCCTTAATACTGTGCAAATTTATTCCATTAGTGATCAGAGGATCCAAATGAAATATTTACATCTAATATGTGCTTGAAGAGCAAGAAGTTTTAGAAACCTTAAGTTTGATTATGATTGAATCTAAGCACGACACCATAGTCTAGAATAAGCAGAACCGAGATACCTATGAGGCATGAAAAAGAGATATTTTGTAATGGCCTCAACGTCGGACTGATCGTGAATAGTACTTTTCGATAGTGAATAGTATCTTCGGGCTGAAAATGACACCCAAAAGTAAAAAATATTTTATTGGACTATTGAAAAGTACTAGTCATAGGTAGTCTAGAGTTGAAATTTGAAGTGAATTTGAGGTCAAATAGGCCTCTAAAATCCAAAAGAATGAAAATCGAGAAAATTAGGGTTTAGGGTTTTTAATTGATTTTTGGTCGTTTTGGCTATTAAAAATATCAAATGAAGTCTAAAAATTACATGTGTTCCTAAAATAATATGTAGAATATTTTGGTGGTAAAAAGTGAATTTTTCGATGATACCAGTATTTTTTAATTGGACCGATAAAATTGAATCAGACCCAAAATGAACTTCGATTGGGCTGAAATTTTAGGTATAGCCTATTTTTAATGTGATATGAAAGAATCAAATTTGAAGAGAATTGAAGATGGAAAGTGGGAAAAATTATTTAGGGCTAATTATCGGGTAATTATAATTAAATTATTCAAGCCCAAGGTGACTCTAGCCCAAGGCCCAATCTGAAGAGCTATATAAGCTCTCCTTCTCCAGAATTATCCAGCAGAAACTTGTGCCTTCTTCATCTTCATAGGTGGCCGAACTCCCTCTCTCACAAATTCCTCTCTTTTTCTTTCAAATTCTCACCAAATCTCACCAAATCAAAGCCTAAGGAAGTAATTTCAGCCTCTCTAGAGTATCATAGCAAGCTCTACTCTTTGATTCAAGGAAGAAAATCAAGAGAAATCAAGGGTTAAAGTTTAGGTTTTAAAGTTAGGTATGTGAAACTATTGATTTTAATTTGATTTTTAGGTGCCTACTACTAATTTTGGGTGCTTAGAGTTCATTTTTGCTATTAAATTTAACATTCAAGATAATTGAGTTATCTTTGATGGGAATTTTGGTTTGTGAAGGAATCCAAGAAGAGGAGCAAATTTCTCAAGCTAAAGGAAAAGGAAAGGAAGTTTAGGCAAGGCTAATCCATAGAAAAAGGTGTGTGGCTAATTAATCCTTTTATTTTTCTATTAAATTAGTGAAATTCCTTTAGGTTTCTTAAGAAAATTTTACGTATTGGGATATAATTGAAAGTAATGTTATATTCATGCATTTAAGAGTTATATATGCCTATTAGAGACTTTAAATAAAGTTAAAACCAATGATATGATGGACTTGTAGTATAGGCCGAATGAAGATTCATAAGGAATTAATGTAAATTTAAGTGATTTTAATGATTTTAGGCTTTCTAATGTTAATATTAATGTAAATAAATAGTTATGAATTTTTATAAAATTTATGAAAATTAAATGAATATTTTTGGAATAAATATTAATTAGGTATTAGTTGAAAATTTGAATGAATTATGGCATAATTTGTTGATTACATGGTGAATTACTATGAAATATTTCGTAATATGTGTAAATAAGATTGACTGTAATTATAAAGTATTGATATTGTATTGACAAGGAATGAAAAGTAAGAAAAAGAATGAAAAAGCAGCTAATAAAAGGAAAATTAAGAAAATATGTGCTCTTAGAAAGAGTCAGGCAGTAAAACCTAGTTCAAGATATAATTGACTAGCCATAGGGATACATATACCGCGGTGCAAGTCATGGCGACTTGCTTTACTATGGTTGGATCGTTGATCTCCATAGTATATTTATCATATGTATTATTATATGTTCATATATTTTATAAGGGATGATTCTGATGGTCATTTCTCATTCTATTGTGGTCCTATGGGGTTCACATCCCGTATATCTGGTCTGAGAGTTTTCTGCCGGGTCTGTACTAGGAGCATAGTAATAAGAAAATATTAAAAGTATAAAAGAGAAGATAAAATGAAAGTTTAATATGAAAAAGGACTAAAATGAAAAGAATTTAGAAGTTTAGGGGTAAAACGATAATTTTTCTAAAAGGTAAAGTTAATTGGTAAAAGTAATAAGGGTAAAATGATAATTTGGTCAATTAATTAGGTAAAAAGTCAACCGTATAAAGTTAAAGGACTAAAATGAAATTTTACATGAAAAAGGTTAAATTAATGATTAATCAGTAAATTATAAGTTAATTAAAAAGATAAGATAAAAAAATAAGGAATAAAAAGGGCAAACTAGTAATTAATAGTATAAAATGACATTTTTGAAATAAAAGAGAAGTTCAAGGACTAAATTTAGAATATAAGAAAGTTATAAGTTAAATGAGAAGTTAGTCGTTCATAAAATAAATATTGCTATTAAATAAGAAAAATCAATAATAAATTATTTAAATCAAAATTATTAAAAATATTTATATATTAGGAAAATGCTATGATTTTTAGTTACCACTGGGCATGTTTAATGCTCAGCACGTAGGATTAATTGCGTGCAGGTACAGCTAGGTTGGAGCCTAGGTAAATGACAGAAAATTGAAGCTAAAGAGTTAAAAAAAATATTTTTGTGGCATGTATATATACTTATTATGTTTTGTTTTATGAGGATGATACTGTAGCAATGACCGTACTGTGTATTAATTATAGTAGTATGTGGATGAGGAATTGTAGAGAATGGATGGCATGCATGTGGTGCTTGAAAGTATTTATGGGTTGTTATGATTGGATATAAACTGTTGTGCCTCTAAGAGGCTGTGTAAATGTCTGCTTTTCAGAGGGTTAGTTAAGAATATAGCCGTTATATTACCAAATTTTTATTAAAAGCATAGAAATTTCTGAACAGTTATAGGCTAATGATTAATGAAAGTTATATGCATGAAGGTCGTTTAGTTAAAGGAGTTAAGGATTGCAAAAAAAAAAATCGACTTATTGCCTGTCCAATAAGACAGTTACAGTAAGGGTGTTACATATTTTACTGTTCGTACCATATTGCTAAGTGCAAATAGATGATGATATCGCTAAGCAAATTTCGCAAGTGTTGAAATGCAATGGATTTATGGATCACTTTGGAGTAAAATTTGGGGATAGGTTTCTGACTCAGTTTCAATTATTAGTGATCAAATTTTGATACTAATTAGAAGAGTCTGATCATATAATGCAGGAACATCTAAGAGAGATGGATAAGATGATATGTGAGCATAGCGAACCTGATCATAAGATGATCAATGAGCAATCGGTTCAAGTTATTATCTGTTCTTTATCCTAGAGTTAGGAGCATATGAAGATGCAACTAACTCTTATGGATAAGATTAAGACATTTAGGAATGTTACTTTCATTTAGAGCTTGAAAATGACTGTATGGCAGTGATTAAGATCAATGTCGTAGTGCATATGGCACAGTTCTGTTCTAGTAGAATAAGTTCTAACCAGAATAAGAATGGAAGCTTTAATGGTAAAGGTAAAGGAAAGGCTCGAGAGTCTAAAAGGCAAAAGATAAAATAGAATTACATAAGGTCCAAAGGTAATAAAAAGATAAATATTTCAAGATTGAAATATTTCTTCAACTACCAATAAAATGATCACCGTGTAAGAGACTTCAATGTGTCCCAATAGGTACACTATCTTGACTCATGAGTGAGTAAAATATGTGTATCTAGTTATATCTTTTTACTAAATTTCATCATTTGTGGGTGATAGATCCAGAAGTAATAGACCTTGTGACAAAAAGGATAAAGATTCTTTTGTTTGGTTAGTTTCTATTTTTCTTTAATGAAAGTTTCATTTACATTTTAAGGATAACAATGCAGCTTATGTTTAGATGATGCTTAATGTGGTTCTGATTTTGTTTTGAACATTTTCATTATCATGGATATTGATCCTGATTATTAAAATACTACTACGTTTTTGTTAATTTCTTCTTCTAATTTAAAATTGTTACGAGCATAATGTGAAATTATGGCATTCTAGATAATACCACATTGGCCAAAACTAAATGAGTCAGTTAGCCAAAGTAGGATTGATCAGTGATTTAAATAAGCTTGAATTACCTACCTATGAGCATTGCCCGAAAAGAAAACTAATAAGGAAACCGTTTAGAAAAAGGAAACTAGAATCAAAACTACATTGCAATTGATCCATTTAGATGTCTGTGATTTAATGAATGTTAGGGCAAGGCATAAGGCCTATTATTATTCAACACTAATATAGATGACTATATTAGGTATGGTAATGTCCATTTGATTTCTCACAAGTCTAAAGCATTTAGTTGCTTTAAAACTTTTATAAATCTAGTTGAGAATCAATTAGACAAGAAAATTAAAGCTTTAAGAACCGACCGTGGTCGAGGATATCTTTTTGATAAATTTAAAGCTTTATGTGATAAAAAAGAGAGTGGACATCAGTTGTCTAGTCCTCAAACTCCATAACAAAATGGTATTTTAAACTATGTGCCCTCCAAGTTTGTTACTTCCACTTCTTATGAGTTGTAGACTGATCGATAATTTGACCTGAGACATTGATGACCTTAGAGTTGTGTTGCTTATGTCCATAATACCTCAAATAAATTTAGTAAATGCGGATCATGAGGTTAAAAAGAGTATCTTTATGTGATATTCTGACATATCAAAAGGATACATGCTTATGGGTGAACAAGCAAATGGCTCAGTAACAAAATTTGAATCACGAGACATCATATTTTTTGGAAAATGAGTTTCCTAAGTTAGACGAAGTAAGTTGAGACTTTACTTTTATAAAACTCAAAAAGATGAACTAATCGGATCTCTCCATCCGAGTGGGATGAAAATAGAATAAGAAGTTCAAGACTCTCTTCTCAACGGTCCGGATATTCGGGATCCGTTCTCCAATGGGAGGATGAGCATGCCTAGCTCTAGTGGGAGTATGGATATTCAGGATCTTTATTTGAGTGGGAGCGTAGAGCTTAATTTTAATGGGAGCATTCTGAACTATGATGAATATATGAGACATGTTTATCAAGAATCGGAATTAAAAAAAATCTAAAAGGAAAAGTGTTCCATGTCGATGATTTTTTAATTATACCATAAGAATATCCAGTAAAAGATAAATAGATTAAGGCAATGGAAGAAGTAATGGCTTCTATAAGATCGAACCATATTTGAAAACTGGTTAATCTACCTGAAGGACACAAACCAAATGGGAATAAGTTGATTCTCAATATAAAGTGAAAAGCTGATGGTAGTATCGAAAGATACAAGGCTCGGCTAGTTACTAAGGGGTTTACACAACAGGAATGATATAACACTCTTATCACTCAGGTCTAATGGAAATTGTAAATTGGTCGGAAATTTTTTTTTCACTTGTACCTAAATTCAACTCTTCACTTATTTTCATTGAATTAACTTTTGTTTTCAATCCAATTCCATTATTATATCCTTAAATCATATTGTCGTTGACCTATAACTATCCGAAATTACTATTCATTTTGCAAAATTTCGGTAATATAACGGCTATAATTCTGACTAATCCCCTGAAACACAAATAATTATACAGCATCTCCGAGGCACAACAATTCAAATATAACTAATATTCTCAATCTAAAACTTCATATTTCATAATCTAACAAACTTATCCACATCCATCACATCACATCTTAGTAATCACATATTTAACTTTATACATATCTATTACATGTCCTTACTACAAATGCCATCATCTATACATATAGTTATATATGCATGCTAAAACAAAATCAACTACCCTATAATAAACAACTCTTTTTCCGATATGTGCATTAATGCTCCTGCTTTTTGGTAACTGCACGCAGTAAAATCTACGTGCTGAGCATGAAATATGCTATGTGGTGAATAACAATCATAATATTTTCCTTTTCCAAATTTTTCTAATTACTAATAAACTCTTAATATAATTTCAAATAAGCAAATTTTACTCATTTTCATTTCAAAGATAATTTTATTCTATTATTAACAATTCTTTTACTCAATACCTAAACTTTAATTAATTTTTAATTTAATCCCTAATATTTTATTTATTTTCAAAGATTGTCATTTTTAATCAATATTTACAAAATTGCCATTATATTCATTTATTTTCATTTTTACCCTATAACTTTACTCACAATTTACCAATTACTCCTTATTTTACCGTTTTCACGTAAAATTACACTTTTGATCCTTATGTCATAAAAACTTTATTTTTACACTGTCGGGATGCCAAATTACCATTTTACCCTTTTATAGTTTTTTCTTAACTATATTTACTCATTGAATACCAGTTTTGGTAAAATTATCATTTTGCCCCTAAACTTTTTATTTTCTTTCAATTAGATCGCTTTTCATTTTAAACTTCATTTTTATCTTTCTATTCACACTTTTAATTCATTCTTAATATAATGCCCCTAGTACACATTCGACAAAAATTTTTAGACCGAATATAGACCGAATATATGGGATGTAGACCCCACAAGGCCATAAATAGACTGAGAAATGATCCCGAAGGACCATTTCTCCACAGAACAGACATATACTATGGAGATCAGAGATTTTACCAAAGCAAAGCAAGTCGCCATGACTTGCACCGCAGTACAGATGTCCCTATGGCCAACCAATTATATCCTGAGCTAGGTTTTGATTGTCTGACTAATACCAAGGGCAAAATTTACTTACTTTTCATTTTATTTCCAATTAATCTTAACAAACTTAAACTTAATGACTTTCTAATCCAGAAAATTCATCGATTGACTTTTTCTTTATTTTTACATAAAATACTATTTAATTTACATTAATTCACCATATTCCACTTATTTAGTGAATTATTTCTTAATAACTCAATATTTCCACTTAAACATAACCAAATTCTTCCCTCTAAAATATTTAAATAATTCATATAAATTTCACAAAAATTCATGAACACATTTTTTCACCATTATTGTCATTTTATGGCTTAATTTTATTTAAATGTATAAAATATACATTAATTCCCTTTAGGACCCTATTCAGCCAACAAAGGAAGTCTACCTTACATAAGCATTTAAATTCATTTAAGCTTCCTACTATGCTTATTCAAGGTCTAATTTCACTATTCTAAGGTCAATGTCAATTTTACACATTTTTCAATATTTTTCCTAAGTTACATAAAAGAAATTAATTCAAAATTAAGAAAAATGTTAGGATTTATTAGCCATTAACCTTCTTTCCTTGTTTTAGCTTGCCTAGACTTCCTTTCCTTTGCCTTTAGCCTTGGCAAGTTAGTCTTCCCCTTGTGAACCTACCATGGCCGAATTTATACCCATAAGAAACTCTAATTTTTTGATTTTTCTTTGCTTGATTTGACATCAAAAATGGATTCTAAGCATAAAAAAACTAGCTAAAAACACTAAAGAGATAATTTTTCTCTTAAGAATTTAACTTACCTCTTTAGACACCTAAGATTAAATCTTGGAATTTCTATGCTTCTTTGGCTTAAATCAAGTGATGGAGGCTTAAGTACACATCAAGAGGGGTAGAATTAGAATTGAAATGTTGGAATTTAGGGAAAGATTTAAGGAAATTAAGAAGAAATTTTTTAAAGAAAGGGAGAGGGAGTGGTTCGGCCAAGAAGAGGAAGAAGAAGTGACTGAAAAATGCTAGAATTTCACAGATTTTTCAGCCTTAAATACTCTTCTTAATTGCCAAGCCTAATGGGCCTAACCCATTAATTTAAGCCCAATAACTAACTATTTAAATCCCTAATTAAATTCTCCCACTTTTCAACTCTAATTTACTCTAATTTTAATTTCACCACTCTTAACACATTAAAAATAGGTTGTACGCAAAATTTTGGCTCAATCAAAGTCCGTTATCGGTCCGATTCAATCAAATCGATCCGATTCGATAACTACCGACATCAATTTTTCGGACGAAAAATTCAATTTTTCAGACCAAAATATTATATATAAAATTTCATTAAGATCTGCAAAATCTGATAATGTTTAAAGTTCATTTGCTATTTTTAAAAATTCGGTCAAAGTTGGTCAACCCTTTTTAGTAAGAAAATTGACTCTCTATCTTTTTCGTATTTTTGATTTTCAAATGCCTATTTGACCTTGGTTTCACTTCAAATTTTAACCCCGAACTCACAATGACCAATACTTTCCAATGGTCAAATAAAATATTTTTCACTTTCAAGTAAAATTTACAGCCTGGTAACCCTATTCACCATTGGAATTTACTGTTCACGGCTAAACCAATGTTGAGGCCATTACAAAGAAATTGACTATAAGAAGACTTTTTCACCTGTTGTTAGATTTACGTCGATAAGGTTAATTCTAACATTGACAGTTAATTTGGTCCTAGAGCTACATTAAATGGATGTAAATACTGTTTTTCTTATTAAAAAAGGCAGCAAATATAGAAAAAGCGAGTTGAACTATGATGGAAGATATATAAAAAAAGGAAAATATATTTTTCGGTTACATTCGATAGTTTCGTGGTTCACCGATATACCTATTGTAGTATTTATAAGTAGAAACATAATAGTGAACACGAAAATTATTTTTTATGAGATTATGAGATAAAACAACGAATGTGAGAAAACTATTTAGGGTTTGACATACAATTGTGAGAAGATTTTGTTTCTCGAGATGCTATATATCTCTAACATGTGTATAACATTAGTGTTCTCGACGTATGTCGATCACATGAACCATTCTACATGTATGATAGGAGAGAATGACTGAAAATTATTTCGTCATGTGCGAGTAGGAGATGAAAGAGTTTGGGATACGCTCATGACTCAAGAGATGATAAATTGGCCCCGATATAATAGAGATAATATTGAAATAGGAAATAATTTATATGAAATTAGTTCCATATTGATTTTTCCCTTAATTAGGAAATTTACCATTTATGTGTGCATTAATATGGGTAGTTACATATTAATTTCGTAACTGCCATATTTATTATTTACTTATTAATATTGTAACTGCAAATTTAATTCATCATTATTAAGGAAATTAAGTATTTCTTAATTAGAGCCCTATATAAGAGCTTAATTTCTTCGTTTTATCTATGCTTTCATCCTATAGTTCGTGACATATGGGTGATAGGTTTTACCGGTAACATGAAACAATCGATTCCTGCTTTTGCTTCAACAATTTGCGTTTCGAGAGATATTTATATTTACTTCTCGCAACACACACATATATATATATATATCAGAATGAAATAAATTGAGAAAAAAAAAAGTTGTAGGTGTCACTTATTTTATTTGATTTTTAATTATCGAGATCATTCTTTTGAATGTCGGCCTCATGCTCTCCATTTGTTTCCCAACAACACATGAAGTTCTTGTTTTGTTCTTTTCTTTGATGGTAAGATAGTTCCTATCTTGTTGCTCCTTCATTGATTGATTCCTCAGTTGGCTATAATTCCTTGTCGCCAAAATTTAGCCATCCATTTTGTTTTATATATTATAATTGTATATTGATATATTCTCCAAAATATAAATATTTTTAGTGTTTATGAACTACTTTTGCATGAAGTTTATATCAAAGTATAATGAGATTAATAAAATGAATTGTCCCAAATAATTAAATTAAAAAAAACTATATATTATGCATTGATTCTAGATTGATAACTAAGTGTGATTTGGCAGCAGCCTCTGGAACTACATGCATACTTTTTTCGGCCTTTCGGCAAAGGAACATTATGACTTTGACAAGCTTTATTTAGACTGCCGCCATGCTATATTGAAATGATCAATGCAGGTTTTAATTCTTATATATAAAAAAATGAATATATATATATATATATATATATATATATATATATATAAGTTGGTGTGTCACTTTCACTCCGGCAATCAACCAATTCCTAATTTCTATCTTATTGTCAAAATAGTCCAGCAATAATATTGACAAAATTACCAGTACCGGACATCATTAATTGCAAGAATGCAACGACTGGGCAAAACTAGCATGAGATAAAAGTACAAATCGGAGAATTTTAAAATTGAGGAAAACAAAATTCCAATATATAAATACAATTAATAGATTCATTAAGCCCATTTTGTTATAACCACACGATAATCAAAATTTATTAATTCAATAAATTTTGATTCATGGCTATTATATTTTAAGTATTTAAAAATATGTTATATCCATGTATGTTAGGAATCAAAAAATTTATAGATTAAGAGAGAAGTGACTTTTATCATCATACCTTATTTCTTAAGAATTAAATTAAATCCGTTCTGGTACTTGTTATATATATATATATAAAGGTAGAATTTACGAAATCAAATTAATTGGATCCTAATAGAGATTTCTTAAATAAATCACTAAAGGAAAGGAAAAAGTTTTATTAGTTGTACCTTTTTTTTTTTTTTGCAATTACTTATTCACGAATGATTTGATATGTACAAATCCAAATCTTTTTTCTGGATTGTTCGAGAATTTAGAACTACAAAATATATATTTATTTATTTCGTGCAATTAATATTTATTAGTTGAAATTCAAAGTAATTTTTGAGTTTTGAAAAATTGGTTGCTATTATTTAATTTTTTTTGACAGAGTTACTATATAATTTTAAATTAAATTATTAATTATTTTTGAAGATAAATGATTAAATTGTTAAAAAATATATAACTACAAATCGAGTCTATTTCATTGAGACTTCAAGCAATAAGCATGTCTTCTAGATGATAATCTCCCTAGTAGTTACCTAAATTTTATTAATTATGGTGATATTAACCTTCTTTTGTCAGATTAAGTGGATGTTAACCTTAATTTTTATGAGCTAGATGTTGATATGCTTAGATTTATTCTGCAACTTCAATTAATAAAAAGTGAATACTAAAACGACTTAAAATTATAAAATAGGGATCAAATATATAATATATGTATGCATTTTATAGTATAATTATAAAGCAGGACATCCTGAATTTAATTGATTTAATTTATAGCAAAAGTGATGAACTGTTACAAACTTAATGACTTTTGATTAATAATTTTAAAAATTACTAATATTTAATTCCCAATTGAGAAAGCAAATGGCACGTCACTTAATAGTGATGGCCATATGGTCTCATTTCATCTCTACTAAACTAATCAAATACCAAATTTGTGCCCACATTGACATGATCGCCCATGCCACTTAAATACCGTTCCATTAATCTCTCCAGCTCAAGCTCAAGCTCAAGCTCAGCCTAGCCGTTTAGCCATAAGCCGAGCCATCAACACAAGTGTCTCCGCTTCAGCAACTTTTCAAACTATTCGCTACTCCCACTGTCCTCCTATTAAAATATGACACGTTTCTATTATGGGACCCCTTTTTTTTGGTTTCTTCATGCCTAAGCTAATCGAAATCAATCTTAAGAGGGGCCCCATAAGCTTATGTCACCAACCCATGTGTATGTGCCTTACAAAAAGCTGAACAACCCCACAGGGTAGTGCCCACTGACTCGAAACCCAATCACTGTAGGACGTTTTGGAACTGACTAAATTACCCCTAAATGGCATTTCCCATGCCTCAAGTGGGCCCCATTATGGGCTTTAAATATCAGCCCCCTACAATGCATTTCTTCCCTTTTCTCCTCCTTTCCTCCTTTCCTATCTTGTTTAGCAAAATTCTGGTTCGCTAATTAGCCAGCCATTTTGTCTGCTATGCCGGCTTCTTTATCCTCCGGTCCGGTGATCGGAAACCCATTTCCCTCTTATGAAAACGGCTTTCCGCCGTGGGATTGCTCTGAGTTCTTTGTGAACGATGTTCATGATGATCATGACCTTGATCCCCAGTCACCAAAACCTGTCGGTTCAAGTTCCGGTTCAGACGAACATAGCGAACCGAACCGGTCTGACCAAGCCCAACCAGGCAATTCAAACTACAGTTCTGATGAGCCAAACCAGACCACGGTTTCTATAATCGATGAGCGAAAAAGGAGACGGATGATTTCAAACCGGGAGTCAGCGAGGCGGTCTAGGATGCGAAAACAGAAACACTTAGAAAACCTGAGAAGTCAGGTGAACCGACTGAAGATTGAGAACCGGGAATTGACGAACCGGTTGCGGTTTGTTTTGTACCATTGGCAGTGCTTAAGGAGGGACAACGACTGGCTCCGGTCTGAACATAGTATGCTCCGACAAAAGCTGTCGAACATACGCCAAATTTTGATGTTCAGGCAGCTCCAACAATACACGTCTGCATGGCCATGCAATAATATAATCACGACCGAACAAATCCCATCATCGCTAATCACTTCCTAATCACCTACATAATTAGCTGTATATTTAAAATAAATCATCCCGTTAAAAGTTTTGAACAGGGAACAAAGAGCCCCCCTCTCTCTCTCTCTCGCTCTCTCTCTCGCGTCTGTAGAAATTGATAAAAAGCTGCTCAAGCAAAGAAAATGGTGGGGTTATCATTACTTATTATTAGGATGATTTTTGATAAAGAGTGTTTTCCGAAAATTAAATAGCGGTTTTTTTGGTGAAACCATGGTTTACTGTATGTATAAAGCTTAGTTAGTGTTTCGTTTACTTTTACTAAAAATCATTATTGTTATTATTATTATATGTATTTTTTTTTTTTTTGCTATATATATATAGAGAGAGAGAGAGAGAGAGAGAGAGAGTAGTTTTTTGCGTTTTAAAATAGTTCGGCCTCCACTTAGATTGTGATGAGCAATTATATTTATTAATGTTGTTCAATCTGGGCCACGTTTAGTGCATTGTATTTAATTAATTTCTGTTTTGCGTAATCTACTTTCCAAACCAGAGGAAATTATAAAATTACCATGTGGTGATTTTCCTATTTCGGACAGTGATGATTAAGCATGCTGTTAATTTCCTTTTATGAAGCACTCCATTGGAATTGGAGGTTAAAAATCGTTAATGTCCATTAGAAATGGATTTGGCCATGTATTATCAACAATACAAATCAATATTTCAGGGATAACATTTTCCTTCCAAAAGTTAATGGGTTTGGATATTATATATGTAAATAATTTCAATCAAATAAATAAATAATTAAACTAATAGTCTAATAAGAAGAAAAATAACATAAAGAGCAATTTATTGTCTCTTTGTTTTGACGTATTACCCCACCTCCCTTCTACAAATAATACAAACCCAATGATTGATGGACAATTATCCACTCTGGAACCCACTTAGGGGAAATAAATTAAAATATTTTTCATTGATTAAAATCTGACAGTACTAATAACTGTGTACATATTTCATTTGTATTGCCTATGCATGTTGGGGCAGACACATGTATTTTAATTATTCAATTTTATCCTTTTAATTTTAATTATTTAACTCTTTTAATATTTGTTTTAATAAAATTTACTCTCTTAATTTTAATTTCAACCAAATTTGTCCACCTTAATCTAAAATTCTAAGTCCGCACCTTAATGCATATGCTGCTATAATGTCATTTGTACAAAATTTATTTTACGAGGCAAAACATAATTCAAAAATATTCTTATTTTATTTTTCCATCTAAATATGTTGGTAAACTGCTCTAATTAGATTAAAAATAACTCTTAGTCTAAACATATACAAGTGGAAATGCCCAAAACTACTGAAAATAGTTCAAAGTTCCTCCTGTAAGGGCATGCTTAGGCCAATAGCAGTTCGAGAATATTTGAGCTTTAATCCAGTTCGTAATTTATCTTAAGAAGTAGTAGCAATAATTGCAGCAAACATCTTTACCATTATTGTAGCAATAATAAAATAATCAAGTAGCTCTTTTAGTCCTCTTTTTTTCTTGAGGAAAACTGTAAAAGGGATTGATTTTTGGATTAAGTACAAAGAGGTTTGGAGCTCTAGCATGTAATATAAATAAAAAATAAAAAAAGATAGAGATTTCTCTTCTGCTTTTAAAATGATGATATGGGAGGGGCCACAAATTATCATTAAAGACGTAATCCAATCAGCCCAAATAAAAAACACCCCAAGCAGAAGATGGATGCTTTCATCACTTCTCATTAATTTGGTTCAACTTTAATTACAACCAATATATATGTATATATGTTTGTATGTATACTTTTAATAAATGCATATTTAAAAAAAAAATCTTTTCTTTTGGGCTCAAACTTTCGTGGGTAATTTTTAATATGCAACTAAGTGAAACAGATGTTTAAGTGCAGTGGATATTCCTGGCACAATACCATTATTACACGAAATTAATTGTGCCATTATTTAATTAATATATATCTTTCTCTTCTTCAATTGAAATCATTAGATGTCGATGTCCTATTAGTTGATGGGTGAGAGTGAAGTATTTTTAGTGGCTTTTGATTACATACTTACGGAGCTTTTATACTTTTCTTAGATAGTGATAAAAGATATTTATATATTATGGTGAACGTGATATGTGCCTGCCTTTTGATCCATGAAAATCAATTTCGATTAGGGGATTTTGTTTTTCCCGGTATAATTAAAAGATTATTAAAGTAAATCGAGTGTGAAATTAATCACTATTGCTTGATTTCTGCTTAATCAAAATAAAACTTGTTTTACGTAAACAATGCGGAAATTAAGGTGACATAACAAGAATATAAAGGAAGTTTCGAGTAGAAAATGACAGAAAAACTAAGCAGAAACGTGATAAATTAAAATGCTAGAACATATGGTTATAGAAATAGCCAGATCATACCTATAAATAAACAGACATATGAGGCCCCAAAAATTTTATATATATATATATATATATTCAACAGATTTCAATCATGGGTCCATAATTCTTGTTATTATCAATGAAAGTAGGTAAAGGATTCCAACCCGAAAAGGCTGTCCTCTGCTTGTCTTCTTCTCTTCTAAAGCAAGACACAAACACTAAAATTTAATTTTCAAAATTGTCCTTGTATATCTTTGCAAGACTGTCATATAAAACCTAACGATTAATTAAAAGAAACAAGAAAATCACTATTATATAAAATTTTCTTTGTGAAAGCTATTTCTTAAATTAAATAAAGACAAACACTTGTTTCCAATTTATTATAAACTTTAAATTTCAATAAAATCCGAAATAGTTTATTAGATTATATATATATAATTAAATAAAAGGGCCTATAATATCTTATAAATTGGGGCCCAAGCCCATCAAAGTTTGGATAACGTACCTATAATTACTTATCACGTGTATGCTTGATTTTGCTAGCTGCCATGACTCGTCTTCTCCGTCAAATATGGCTGTTTTATCATGTTTAATATTATAAAAACAAGGTCATGCGGGATCCCACATTGGATGATGTGGTAAAGTGTGTGTATTTAAAGGCGTGGGTAGAAATCATTGCAGTCCGTAATTACCTGTGACGTATCTCTGCTACAGTAAGTCTTTTGCCATAAAAAAAACAAAATTGGGTGGGGGCTGATCCTGCGGGATCCCACATCGAGTGATGTGGTAAAGTGTGTGTGTATTTAAAGGCGTGGGTAGAGATCGTTACAGTCAGCAATTGCCTGTGACGTGTTTCTGCTACAGTAAATCATTTGTCATAAAAAAAAATATAAAAACAAAAGAAAGAAAAAAGAAAAAGAAAGTTTAGGGCTTAGGGTTACTACTTGGTCTTTATAGTTATGTCTAAAGTATTACTGATAAATCAAAGATTATTCTAAATAGAAAAAAAAATGGCAGTCTTCTTTGGCAATACGTAGTAATGGTTGGTAACTTTCAGAACTCGTTTTTTGAGCTGTCCCTTCCTATTCCACATTATCAATAAGATTTGGGAACGTGTCCTAAATTTTGGGAGTAAAGGGTAAAGGCCTACGAATACACACTCATATTCATAGCAAAACAATAGTAGTATAAATTAAACATGCTGTGTTGGCTAGTCCCCTTGCCTTATCGTTTACCTTTCCTTAAAGCTAGGAAGTACCACCTTTCTTAAAAGTTGAAAACCTATAAAACTCTCGGCTTCAATCGTTGTTTGCAAATTACACGCACCCTTGTTGAATATATAGTTCACACATATAAATCATATTATATTTGAAATTCACCAACTTCATTAATTTGAATTCGTGCACATAATTATAATTTGAGATATGTTTTTAGGAATTTCGAATACGGACTAGCCTTTCTAAATTCCTTCAAAAATAAACACTGCACTGAAATTTTAATTAAGTTAATTCACTGTATATTATATCTATCCTCTATATAGAATGAGTATTATAAAAATTATGATTAATACCTAACAACATGGAGTTTACAATATTTTGGAACGGAATGAAAATAGAAAGATGGATAAAAATTACGAGATAGGGATAATATTAATTTGCTTATTTTGTAGTATATTTTCCACTGAACTAATAAAAAGTAATTGTTTATCTATATGATAACATTTTTAATTTTTATTGAAGGAAAATCTTAATCTAAAGTGAGAGATTGATGATTGATTGATTATGTCATTTGGGATTCGTGTGAATTGAGATCTTGCACATCTTCTTCAACCGGTCTTAATATATTATAGCTGTCGCGTGAAAAAAAAAAAAAACAACAACAACAACAAAAAAAACGTACGTGAAGGCTCTAAACGGCTAAAAGATATATATATATATATATATATATTGCTGCCATAGCGTTTAAAAATGGTGCCATTTCACTCTATAAAAACGGTGCCATTTCACTCTGAACGAGGCGACAGATGTAGGAATCTCTTAGTGAAGCCTACGGTCAGAAAATGGCATTGATGCTTGCCTTTTTTGTACAATTTATTTTTAAAAGTTGTACCTGTAGGTATACGAAATTTATTGTGTAATGTAGAACACACGGTAATGTAGAAATTTATATATTATTTTAAATTTTATGGTGAATTTTTTTTTATTGACAAAACTACTTAATTGTTGTATTAATTATAAAATACTTTCAAATAATGTAGAAAATAGAAACTATATTTTTTATGCATAGTTTTATAATTTATGTATATTTATATAAAAGTTATGTTTATTTTCATGAGTTATGTATATTTTTTTGTTGTTGTTGATGCATGTATTGTAATTATTTAATGTAACAATAGTTTGAAAATAGTTAATTTCATAAAATAACTATTTTCATTGCACATGTATGGTAGTAAAATTATTTCGGGTTTAGATATGGATCGCCATTTAAGAGCTGCACAAATAAATTCGGGTCCTATTAATGACAAATTGTTAACACTTCGAGGGAGATACTGTTCAAATATAATATGAATAATTCAATAAAAATTTAATTACTATTATATATTATTAGCATAGTATTTTGTTATTAAAATATTTTAATTTCAACGATATGATTTGACTTAATTTATTTATATTAAAGGTTGATAGAGAATTATTTAGGACAAAAAGGAGTAGCGTGGATGAGCACTATACAAATATTGATTCGATAATTTTATCATATATGAGCAACTATTTGCTAGGAATTGCCAACATTGGTGTAATTCAATTAGATTGAAATTTTATCACATCACTTATTGAGAGGTGGCGACCGAAAACACACATTTTATCTCACATATGATGAAACGACAATCATACTTCAAAGTGTTGGAATTTTAACAGGTTTACCTATTGAGTGTGAACTCATTACAAGAAGAACAAACATGTATTGGATGACAATTTATCATAATCTACCAGGAGCAGTTCCTCCTGTGAATGATTTGTATGGAGTAAAGTAAAATTAATATGGTTGGACGCAACATTTAGTGCATTGGCCGATTATACAACACCTGAAGTGATACTTAGCATGCTCGTGCATGGATGCTGATATGTTTTGGTTAATTGTTATTTTCATCACAAAATTCACATTTATTCCACTTGATGTTTATGCCTCTTTTAGAGGATTTAGATTCCATTGTTAGATATAGTTGGGGATCAACTTGTCTTGCTTGGCTATATAGAGATCTATGTAAGACCACTCGCCTTGATGCTAAAGAAGTTATTGGTTATCTACAATTCCTACAAATGTGGGTGTGGAAACGGTTTCCTCAGTTTAGGCCAAAACATGTACAACCATATACGCTAAACCAAATCATGCCTTACGGAGTCAGGTATCATTAACATGTTCATTATTAATAACATTGTTTTTAACCAAATTTAATTTAAGGTAATCCGTTTGTTTATTTGAATATGTTTTTATTGTAGATGGACAGAACCAGTCGATTTGCGTAACAATCATATGGATCCCAATGGTTATGATGTCTAAGTGGTTGGAAAAGAAAATTATAACTGCTCAAAGCCTCTGAGAGTTTATAGCACTTGTCGACGTATCTCCACATATCAACATGTATGTACATACATACTGCTATAATAGGCAAACAAGGCATTTTAATACCTTAGAACTTTCTACATTCACAACAATGGCAATCCAAATTAACAGTTTGCATGTTATTTTCTTTTTGCTTGCTTTTTTGATTTTTCGTCCTTACAGTGAACAATCCCGTACGTTGATCAAAACTTTCAACTCTTATCCACTTGCTTTTTGAGCATGCATTGACACCTCTTCCACACATTTTTTAGTATATGTATTACCTGTAGCTATCTGAGATCAATACATGCACCTTCTATCGTTAAAAAATTTAATCAACCGTGTAAAAATGTAATCTCTTCCATTCGTTTCGTAAAGTTCCGAGGTTAGAAGTTGTTTCTTGTCAAAAAGGGTTAATGGATATTGCAAAATTTTATAACTTTCAATATATAAAATAAAATATAATACAATTCAAATGAAATAATTATATGTAACGTACCGGTCTTATATAACATGTTTTTAATTTTGGAATTTTTATGTGCAGTATTGTAATTGCCACTATTATCATCACGAAAGAATGTTAGAATACCGACATACCAGTCAAAAATAACAGTTATACCCACTTATTTAGTGGCATACCTCTTAATACAAGTCATAAATCAATGCCAACTAGATTTATTCTCCCCTTCAACAGCTACAAATACTACCAGATACAAGTAATTATTTTCATCAATAGCATTTGCTATCAAAAGAGTCTGATGAAACTTGCTTGTTATAAATGTACCATCAATTAGAAACATGGGTTTGCAGTGTGTTAGTTCATCTATACATGGCTTAAACGCCTAAAAGAGTCTCTTGAATTGCTTATAATTTGATTGTATACACTGTTGTTAGGAACAAATTCGTAGCAAAATTCAGGATTGTATGTATCCATAGCCTTAAGATAATCAAGCAACTTCCTATGTGAAGTATCATAGTTGCCAAATATCTCCTCCAATGCCTTGGTCTTCGCATACCAAGCCTTGCTGTAGGAAATATCATAGTTGAAACAACTCATGCTGTTTGCCATTATAATACTAACTTTGAGATCAGGAACTACACTAACCATTTCCAAGATGCAATCACAAATAATTTGGATATCTAGCTATCTATGTTGTTGAGATACCAATGGCGCAGTACAGCTATTCGAACCCTTATACACATTGATAATCCAAAAAATAGATGTCCTTTTTTTCATAGCTCTAAGTCTCCACTAATAACCAGTATTTTCAGCGCGAAAGCAGCATACCACCCAATACGAAGGCTTAGATTTAATAACTTTATAAAACACATTGTTCTGAATCAAAAATTTCTTTACACAGGCCTTAACTTCATCCTTTGATGTGAATGCCAAGCCTTCGCATAACTCTAAACCCATCACATCTTAACAATGGCAAATCCCTAACCATGCTAATTTAAGCTTTTGTAAAATTAACATATGTGTGGTGCACTGATGGAAAGTGAAATTGTAAAATATTATATTAATCACCTACATTGACTATAACATCATTTATATTCAAATTGTGAAGGCTTTCAATCACATGGATTAAACTAGTTGGAACAAAGTGATCAACCCTGCGAATAGTGGTTTCCTCACCAACATCATTCAAGTTTATGTCTTCATCATCCTCATCTAAATAAAAATTTAGAGAAACATACTCGTTATTGGCAATATTTTCATCATTGGATGCAACATCGCTATATTCCAAGCTAGAACATGATGCAAAATTCATTTGATTTTACTCCCTAAACTCTCTAATAGGACTTGCTTCTACAGTTTTTAAATCATCAATCCCATCACATTATGGTCAATCCTCAAACTGTATAGCAAAATTGGACCGACTTTCTCCCACTAAATAGGAATCATCACCAAAATTATTTCTTGCATCAACCGATGAGATGGTATCTCTATCTATATCGGTATTCATCTTATTAACATTATTCATCACATTTTGTTCATCTCCAATACAATTTTTTTTTTAGTATCAACGATTAGCTTCGCAATAGTATATCCAGCAAATGAAACAAAGTTTTTATAAATTTGGTCAATATCATCATCATCGATTAAGTCCATAAGCACCCAGGATATTGGCTCCTAATTGTTAATAGGACACCTATATATTACTCTACTAATCCTCATGTCCGGACGTAAATCTAATTTTATTGATATTTTATGAACAAGTTCTATAAATGTTGGTTTACTCTTGACCTCTAATCATTTCGATCTTGTTGAGGGAATTGAAATATCATAATGGTAACTGGTTATGTGCCATATTGATTGTCCTCCAGTATAAATTATAAACATTGCTGGAATCGATATTTTCTAATTCCTACATTATATGTACATATTTAAAAATTAATGCATTAATTTATTATTTTCGTGATAAATAAATTATCTATAAATTTTAAACACATTCAAAATTTTTTTCATTTTACATAGCTAAATTTTTTTAATATTTATTCATTTAATAAATAAAATTTATATAAAATTTTTTAACTAATTGCCCTAATTAAAATTTTAGTTTACTTTTTAAATCTTGCAATTTATTTTTTTCATTTTTCGAATATTTATTTTTAATTAACATATTATTATATACGACACATCAACTTGCCGTTTTCCTTTTGCTGTGCAAAAAAAGGTAATTTTTTTTAATTGTTGCTTTCCCATCAACTTGCCACTAATCATGTTATAGCCATAGATGTGATGTCTGAGCCTGCAAGTATTACAGTCTACAATAAACATTGATTAATAATTAATAATATATATCTATCAACAATTAAATTTGACACAAAAATTTATCTAAACATCGGACTTTATTATTTTTTTAAAGAAAAAAAAAGCCAAACTTATTAATTTATAATGACAGATTTTAGTTTTATTAATTTTCATTTAAAACGCTTTAAAAGTACATATCAATAAACTTCTTAAATCAGAATGTGAATGCGTATGTGGTTTTGGATGCTATATTATCAATATGGAAGTCAATAACTGCGGCCAACTTCATTTTTTTTTTCATTTGTCATTTAATGGCGTAATGAATATTATAACTGTGCTGTAACTAACTATAAGTAATATGAATTCAATAATGTTGCAGAATACGTTTTTTTAATAATAAGATAAACATAGAATTATAGAAAATTTTTAAATAAAATATAATGATAACAAGAAGTTATTAAAATTAAATAATGTAATTGAAATATATATTATTACTCATTATAACAAATGATAACCAAGTAACTAACATACAAACCAATGTATTGTATTAGCATAAATAAAAAATCATTGCAATACAAATAATGTTAACATACTGATTTCATTTTTAAGTTTGGAGGGTACGCACCTGCTTTTCAAAAACTATGTATGCAATTATGTTCGGTTACTTTTAGACTCCTTTTACTTGTGCAATTATAATAATAATAATAATTTAAATTTATACAAAATATTTTGGAAAAAGCTTACCTACTACCATGACAGTCGATGTGAATGCAATAATTAAAGAAACATTGTTTTTTTTTCCACAGTAAATGGAAAACGGTAAGTTAACATACCATTTTTTAAGCATATTGAATCCACTCTTACATTTTCAGATCAAAGATCAAAACAACGCGTTTTAATCTATTAAAAACGACAATTTTGACTACTGTTTTTTAGCATGCTTTGACCCCTGGGTTCCACACTGACATAAAACGACAAAAAAATATATATTTTTTAATATATTAAAATCTTAAATAATTTTATTATAGCACCAAATTTCTAATTTCTTTGCAAAATTGCACTGTAAATTGATATTGTGCTTTAACTCTAATAGAAATTGTCGGATGGTATAAAATTTTAATTATCTTTCAAGAGTTAAAATATGGTATTAATATAAACTTGTGAGGTTTCAATTAGTATATCATGTGTATTTTTATTGGTTTGTTCAAAGTTTCGGTGGCAAATTTGAGTCAGTACTTGCATAATAGCAAGGGCAAATTTGTACCAATTTTAATAATTTAAGGTTAATTTTGGCCCAAAACATATTAACAAGTGTATACCCATTTCAATATTTTAGAGGCAAATTTGACTTTTTTGTTAACATATAAATACGAAATTCTGTAAATTCGGACAAAATAAATAATTAAGGACAGATTAGCACCAATTTATTGTCTCTGTATTGATTTTTTTCCCCAAAACTGCCTCTATGTTCAAATAAATATAATTTAAATAGGGCAATACAAAAGTAGTAACTTAATATCCATAAAACTTATAGGGAGAGAATGGAGAACAAATAAAAAATTCGATTATTAGATTTCTAGTAGGACATAATGATGATTTTATTTTATTTTAACTCAGCTAATACAACATTAAACACAAAATTAATGCACCAAGAACTGCTTTGCAGAATGGAGAATCCTCGGCGGTCGGCTTTTCCTGGCCTCACTTCATCAGAAGCATAACAAAATTAAAGCAGGCCTTAGAGTCCACAGTTAGAATAAGGTAGGGATAAAGTTACTAAATGCGCTAAGCAACTAGCCTATTCAATTAGCCAGCCCATTCTGTTTTTCTTTGACGGAGTAGTAACATAAACTTAACATATAAACACATTCTAATAAAATAATTAGGAAAATCCAAACAAAAAATGGGGTAAAAGATTTCATTTATAATTCACTCGATAATGAATGAAAATATGAAGGTAAAATTATATATTATTAATTCTATACCTGTTTTAAACATAAAAAAGTAATTAACAAAATTTTCAACTATTTTAAATTAAGGCTCATGAAAGATTTTTTTAAATATGTATTAAATTCTGATTGTAGTTGTCTAATCTTGTGGATTCTAAACCTCAGCCTAATTCAATTTATAATTTATTAATTTCTTACTATGTTTCTTTTTTCTTGACTTTGAATTTTATTTTTATCTCCTCAAATGCCAAATAGCTCAACCAATTCATGACACTTTCAGAAATAATTTAAAACAGTCATAAGAAAATTTATATTATATATAGATAATATATTGCATCAATATTAATTTCTTTGAGGAATTATTAATAGTTCAAGTCGAGCAAAATTTGACAATTTTTGCAGTTCACTTTGATTTCCATCATGCATCTAAAAATTTAATTATATAAAAAAATTATTTTTTATATATTAATTATTAATGCAATTTACATATAAGGTAATGGTAGTAATAACAAATTAAATATAAATAAGTAAATCATTTTCAATAAACAAATAATTATATAACATGACTTTTTTATGTTTCAGCCTACAAAATTTAGGGACATTTTTTAAAATAACGTTTTTTTAAAAAATATTTATAAAAATGCGATCTGTCAGAAAATAAATACAGAAATAAAGTTTTTCTGAAACCGCTGACAGGTATAGCGGTTTCAGACTGCGGGATTCACGTCAGGAATATCATTTTTCTGCTGAAATCGCTGGTGGGACCAGCGGTTTCATACCTGAAACTGCTGGTTCCATCAGCTGTTTAAGCAGAAAAAATTTCTGTGTTAAATTAATAAAATTTTAATATAATTTAATTTATTTTTTAATTAATAAAATTTTAATATATTTATAAATTAATATAAATTAAATCAAATTAAATTTTATTAAAATGTTATTAATTTAATAAAATTTTCAATTTAGATAGTAGCTGTGCAAAATTACAACAATAAAATTGCTATAATTTCAGCATCCCCTTGTTGGACCGACTGGCTTGCACTGCATATAATTTTAGACATGTGTGCTCATTAATTTATCTACATTGTACCACGTTGAAATATAAAAATATTTGAGGTGGGCAACTTGCACTAAAATTGCTCATAAACAAATACTTTAATTGTTTTACATTAAAATGTCATTTCAGCATGCATTAAATTGAATTTGTTAAATTTTAACAAATATATAATATTATTTTAATATTATTTTTTTTCAAATACTATAATGATAATTGAAATAACATTAAAATAATATTATATATTTATTAAAATTTAACAAATTCAATTTAATGCATGCTGAAATGACATCTTAATGTAAAACAATTAAAGGTGAAAGATTAATAGAAAAAAATAGCCATCACAGTATTTGTTTATGAGCAATTTAGGTGCAAGTTGCCCGCCTCAAATATTTTTATATTTCAACGTGGTACAATGTAGACAAATTAATGAGCACACATGTCTAAAATTATATGCAGTGCAAGCCAGTCGGTCCAACAAGGGGATGCTGAAATTATAGCAATTTTATTGTTGTAATTTTGCACAGCTACTATCTAAATTGAAAAATTTATTAAATTAATAACATTTTAATAAAATTTAATTTGATTTAATTTATATTAATTTATAAATATATTAAAATTTTATTAATTAAAAAATAAATTAAATTATATTAAAATTTTATTAATTTAACACATAAATTTTTTTTGCTTAAACCGTTGATCCCACCAGCAGTTTCAGCAGAAAAATGATATTCCTGACGTGGGTTTTACAGTCTAAAACCGTTATAATTATCAGCGATTTTAAAAAAAATTTATTTTTATATTTATTTTTTGATAGACTTTGTTTTTGTAAATATTTTTTAAATTTGTTAATTACTTTTTTTTTTATGTTTAGATCAGATACAAAATTCCAAGAAATGGTACTGAGTCCGAGGTTGTACAATTGTTTGCCTTTGACGGAATGGGGTGAGGGCGACCATGCATGCTTGCCGCTCTTTTTTTTTAAAAAAAAAAGAAATTTATATGAAAAATGACAGTTTATTCTGTCGTTTTCTATCAATTGCAGGCTCACATATTGTCAGTCTTTTATTACAAAAAAGGCACTCTCTTATGCCATTTTCTATCAATCGCGGGTCCCACCATTTTATTTTCTAAGCATGTGAAACGGTGACGTTTCATACCATAAAAAACGGTAGCTTAACCTGCCGTTTTCTATATAAATTTATCAAAAGCGGGCAGAGGATCAATATTGACACAAAACGACAGCCCCACATGCCATTTTTTAACACACCATTTTTTAAATTTTTTTCCCGTTACACTAAAACTCTAAATTCATTTCAAAAAAAACAGCCGAAAAAAAAACCCCATTTTTTCATTAATTGAGAGTTCATCATTATAGAACATTAATTATTTGATGCATCAATTCATTATGTTAGACCCAAATGTTTAAGATACATAACCAGACGATGGCTTAATTAGTATAATAAAATTTAAATACAAAGATTTATTCATTTGACTACCAAACATGCAGTTGATTGATCATTTGATTATCGAGTCGGGACGTATATATACAGAGATTAATTACTTGCTTATCAAATAAAACAGAGACTAATTAATTAATCAATCTCATAATAGTTTAATTAATTGAACTATTTTAGAATACAGAAATATTCCTATCCCACATATACACACATAATATGTGGTTCATCTTCCCCTAACTCTAGCTTTAGGGATAGGCGGGAGATTAGATAACCTAACCAAACTATCATCTTTTACATCACAAGAATTCTTGCATGAAAAAATACTATTCTTCCTTACTTTATTATACCCAATTACATTACTATTCTTCTTATTATCACTAACCAACTTACCGTTTCTAATATTTTTTGTGCATTCCTTATAAGCTGCTAGGAATGGATCCTCTTGCCACCACCCGAATCCTTTAGCCAAGGTACTACTTCGCAGTGGCTGTGAATTTTGGCAAGGAGGAAGAGGAATTTTTATATCTTCATGAGTGGGAAAATTACGTCCGGACGAGGTATTGGATAGAGAAATTGAGGAGGGAGAAGATGCTGATGCTGATGATAGGTTAAGGGCATGTAGGACCTTATCTTGGTGAATGGCCTTAGAAACCCCAGGTGAGTCCTCCCATGAAAAGGGTATGTTCCCTTGTGAATGAACCTTTCTATGGCTCATGGTTATTGTTTAGCATTGAAGAGAAATAAGGGCATATAAAAGGAGGTGTTTATAGGACGATTTTCATGCATTTTACACTCTCTAACCGCAAAGAAACCACAAGAACAAGCAAGGGAAACGTGAAGATGAAGGTGTATTAATTAGGTTATTAGATAAATTTCAAAGAATTTGATGATGCATTGAAGATAAGACTATTGAATTATTTGTGTTTGGTGGCCATAATTTGGCAGTATGGAGATAAGGAGCATATGCACTTTGATTCACCAACATATTGACACATGATTGATAGGTGCAGCGGATTTGATGTGATTATTAATTGATCTAGTTTCATGGTCTAGAATATAATTTAATTTTTATATATGAATAGAAAAATAATCATAAAAAATCAAATGAAATGATACGAATTTTATTTTGTTTTTTTTTAAGTTCAACGTATTGTATTAATAATTTTAAAATTTGAATAGTTATTAAAAATAAAAAATGACTCATAAAATAATGATTATTTAAGATATTATAAAAATTAATTTATTTTTATAATCAGTTTATATGAAATACTTAATGAATGTGGATTTAAGTGTAGCAGAAAGGGCCTCACCCACACCAATTTTTTTTTTTTTTAAATACCTATGTATATAACTTGTGAAAGAAAATTGGGAATGGGAAGAATGACTACGACAACTTAACCATAGTGTTTTTTTTTTGTAAAATATGTGGGGTGAAAGCAACTTATTGTTGGAGTCAATTAGAAGGAAAAACGTTAATTGAACAGCAACACAGCCAATATGTTAGCAGTCAAAGCAAATAAACATTCTTTATCATTATATGGGTAGCATGATGTTTTATTCCTACCTAAATAAGCTCAAAAAAATCTCTCTTATTTGCAAAATGGATCCCTAGAAAAAGACACTACGTGGGCTTTTGGCCCAAACAAATCAACATTTTAAATCAGGTCAACCCAAGTTCGGCCCAGATCCAGAAACACAGGATAATAATGTAATTGCATCAAATTAACCTAAAGATCTCTCTATAAGATCACCTCTGTGTAGTTAGGGCTTGGGCGCGGCAGATTTTAGAACTCGAGTAGTCTTTGTGCAATCTCATTCTTTTGTTTTTGCATATATTTACACATCTTCATTGTTTTTGCCTTTTAATTTGATGTGATATTTGAAATTTAGCTGTAGATTTCATTTTGATTTTGATATTTGTTGTGTGGCAAATTTAATCTTTGATGGGAGGGCTATGATTAGAAAATTACATTTCTCGGTACTGATTATGGTCGGATTACAAATCAGCAGCTAAATATGTTTAATGACAGCTTTTATGCGTGTCTGAGGCTGCTGCTGCTGTCTTCTTTTTTACTTTGGGTTGAGGTTAGTGTTTGTGAGTTGGAATTTGGGGATGCAGTGATTATAAGATAATTCCTCGTACTGAATGCCTAATTTGGGCATGACAGACTACTTTTACACCCATAGAATCTGAGCTCCCCGTTTCTATTTTCTTGGTCTAGTTTTTTTTTTTTCCTAAATGGTTTTTGGAATTGTAAAATAGGTTCTGTTGAAAATTTTACAGTTGAGATTTTAGAAGATTAGACTAACTGAAATGAGCTTTATGATAAATGATTTGAATTATATAAGAAATGGACATGGAATATCAAGGATACGGTGTTTATCTTGTCACTTTCCAAGATTAGACCAACGCTCTAATTCCACTTACAAGTCTATCCCAGTTCAAGATTAGACCAGTCAGTCAAAGAGTAGCAAGATTTATCATCAAAGAATTGGCGATGCTGAGTTTCTTGGTCCTGTAATAAGTTCAGATCAATGAAAGAATCGGAGGCAAAATTTCCAATTATCGATTTGAATGGTTGTTCAATCGGCATTGGTTCTTTAGGATGTTGCGGATTGGCAATAAGCGAAGCTGAGCCCGAGCTAACTACTGCCTCCATTGTTGTAATAGTTGTTCCGGCGACGGCAGATTTTTGGTCTTGTAATTGCCTCCTTGAACGATGGCGTCCTCTATTTGTATGCCTTTCGCAGTATTTCTGATCGGCAATAGAGACTCTTGAACGCCGCCATTTCTTTCCATCAGTTCTGTGGCACCTTCCAGGCGCTGGATCAGCGGAGCCAGCACCATAGCCACCGCCCCAGCCCGCTGCATAACAAGAAAATGATCATAAATTTCAAAACAAAAGAAAAATCTGATTTTAGAAAGAAACATGAAAATGAGTAGAAAGAAGCTTGCCAGGAATAGAAGGGTAAAATCCAGAGGGAGAAGGGTATAGAGGAATGAGCAATTGGGGAGGCACTGCCATTTTTGTAGAGATGAACCTGTAGATTAAGGTCTGCTGTCCTAATTCCATGAACTGAGATGCTGTAAATGGTCCTCTACTTTGGGCATCATTACCAGGATTATACTGTTGAAGCCGGGTTGATCCAGTATGAGGATAGAACTCAGACTCAATTGACACAAATAAAATTGGTGTAACTGGTGATTTTTCTACATGCATGTTTTTTCTCTTCAAAATTTTATTACCAGAACCTGCAATTTAATTAATTATATATCATTACAACATCTTTTGCCCTTTAAAAATTAAAATTAGCCAATATATATATATATATATATATATATATATATATATATATATAGCAGATTTTACTTAAAAAAGAAAAAGAAACTTTAAATATGGATATTTAATTTTAATTTTGTTTAAATAAATATCTCTTTACTTGCAAAAATCACTAAACGGCTCAATTGGACAAGCGTTATTAAAAAAAATAATAAATAACGCCCATTTTAGCCCACTTTTACTAATTTAAAGTTAAATTTGTATTATTTAATTATATCACTTTAAGGACATATACTTTAATAAAAAATTTTCACATGCAAATGTGATTTACTTCATATATATTCAGCTAGACCTTATCCTAAATTCAGAATTTTCAATTTCTGAGAATTTTTTATATTTGTTTTATGTATGAAAATATATTCGTACATATACCAAAGAAAAATGAAAAATCTAAACCATAAACCAATCATTTTTTTAAGATAAAAATTAGTTATCCAATTAATTAAGAACAGAATAAAAAGCAGGCATACCTATGCTGGCAGTGAGATCAGGAAAGGCAATGGAGGTAATTCTTTGCAGTAACCCATCATCTTTTGGTGTAAGTGATGAACAGAAGACTTGTTGGTGTTCGGAAGTATCTCTGTAGCGCTCATTGCCAACATTTGGCTCTTGGTTGTTTTCAGGGGCAACAAAACCACCAAAATCCATGTCTAAGACTACAACAGCAGCTTACAGTTGGATATGACGAGGAAGGACGCTCTGTTAGATATGGTTCCATGTTTTTATAAGTGAACAGAAGTATGATTTTGCCAGATTTTACTGTAATTTTTAGGTTCTTTCAATAAATGTTTTTATAAGATTAATTTACTTAATTAGTTCTCTTTTCTCTTAATTAAAAATTACATTTGAATAAAATATTCATCTATAGTAATATATATGGTAATTAAGGTTTATATGTAGCTGAACACCGTCAGGTCCACTTCAATGAACGGTTCAGATTATACAATCGTTACATCCATTTTCTAAAAATGTATTATTTCTATTATGAACTTTTGGGTTGGGACCAAAACACTTGCCATATAAATTCAATTAGATTTTATATTAAAAAAATATTAAGAAGATGAGGATGTCTAGATGTTATAATATTAATTTCTGAAAAAATAATTAATTATAAAAGAAAAAATCTCAATATGCAATTATTTTTTATCACCATAAATGACATATTAAATTCCTTTTTATCCAACAGAAAAAAATAATAATAAAATTATTCTAGGAGTTGACAACATTTGAGGTTAGAGAATATTAAAATGAAAATTCGATAGACTATATATAATACTAGGTGGTTATATTTAGTAATTCAACAAATAATAACAATGCATTCTATTTCTAGCTATTTGTACGGCTAATTCCTAGCTAAAACAACCTGTTTTAAATTTCAATACGTGCAAAGTAACGATCACATTACAACAGTGAATTTACTATTATGTCCACATTTTATTAAGAAATTAAAAAATTTAATACGTATATATATCTTGATGACTTAAATTTTGAAGTAAACAAAAAAAAAGTTGCAAAATAATAATGTAATCAATTTTTAAATTTCAAAACATATTAATTACAAGAAATAAATGTTGTGAAAATAATTTTTCATGTTTGGTTGTTGATAGTACCTAATATTATCATGTTTGGACCTGGTCCAATACTTATATGCCAAATACAGGTTAAGGTACAGTTGTTGCCCACAAGTTTAAAAGGCCTACTGACCATTCACACTAGGTAAATGCTTTGATAGATTGATTGGGCTATTACTGATCCAACTATGTCATTACGTCTGTCACATTAGCGTGTCATATCTTGCAAGCAATCACATCAGCATGCTGTACCTTATAAGCTGTCATATTAGAAGCCTTAAACTCGCCAACTACATATATGAAAATTCTGATACTCAAATATTCTACCTTCATAGGCTCTAACTATCTAAGCACTATATAAACAAAGAAAAATTTCAAAATTAAGTTACTGCATACATAACAACTCTCCTTCAATATTTTCTCCCTCTAAACCCTTTTTTGACTTAAACATTGGAGTGTTAATCTCCTACAAGTCAGGGATTAGATTTCACCTATTTTGTAGATCGGGTCACCACTTATCAAGGATCGATTTAACCTGTCTTGCACTCCTTTTCATTTTATTCTAAGTTCTGGTATTTTAGAACTTATCAGTTGTGTTTACGTGGCAATACATAAAGATGTTTCCAAATCAAGTGTTATCTTGAATTGAGTTACACTAAGATGAAATTATTTCTCGGCATATAATATGAAAAAAATAGGAACAGTAACATTTCGGTATTAATAATTTTTTTTTCAATTAAAATCATTATTCCAATGTCAATAAACAAGCAATATATGTTTCATCAAAATTAAATTAAATAACCTTCAAATGAAATGGCAAGAGTCCACTAGGATTGATCATGGACCGATTAACCGATTCATTAGTCAAAAAATTAACCGATCCATATATATCGATTTTTTATAATCGATTAATCAGTCCATTGATTTTAATTTTTTGGTCCGGTTAGTCAATATTTTTTGGTTAACCACTACAATAATATACAAGATACTTGAAAATAAAAATTAAAAATTAAACATAATTTAACATAATATTTTAACTACAAACATAAATTAAAAATGTTCATGGTGTGTTTACTTACAGAAAATAATTTTTAGTTTTCTATTTTCTATTTTTATAGAAAATTAAAGTATTTATTTTCTGTAAAAAATTTAGAAAATGAGTTCATTTATCAACGAATAGAAAACTGAAATATTTATTTTTTATATATATGTATGTGTATATATATGTACACACACACACATATGCGTATATATGTGTATATATGTACATATATATGTATGTGTATATATATATATATATATATATATATATATATATATATATATATATATATATATATATATATATATATATACATGCACATATATACATGTGTATGTATGTGTATGCATGTATGTGTGTGTGGGTGTCTATCTATCTATCTATCTATATATATATATATATATACCAATAACGCCCCAAGATCTAAGGTAGGGAGTAGAAACAGGAAACAACAAACAAGAAACTAAATGCAGAACCCGCAAAAATGCAAACACAAATGATATGTAGGTAGAATTTCTAATGCACAAGATCAGCATAAGTAATGGAGGCAACACTCGAACACAGAATATTATAAAAGAAACTTTTATAAATAAAAATTTTTAAATACAAAACAAATGCTCAACACATGAGCGATACTCACGAAAATGTAAAACATAAAATACAAGTTTTGTTTTTTGAAGATACACTCAACTCAAGATTACAAGGTATGCTCAACACATGAGCTTCCTAAAATCTAAGCGAGAGTGGAGAGGCTGGAAAATTCTAGCTTAAACGAGTCTTTGCCTTTGAATGAAGGAGAAAGGTCTTCTTATAGGAGAGTTCTCCATTTGTTATGCCTAAACATGTGGGAGCTTGGACCCACAAGAGGTAAGAAAGTCTTCTGTTTATCACAGGAGCTTGGACCTATTAAGAAGTTTTTTTTGTCCACTTTGGAGTTGGTGGAGATATCACATGTGGGGAGCAGATATCTGTTAAAGTAAAAGTAAGGAATCCAATCATTTCCTATTTTAACTCTTCTTTTGTCTTTTTTTTTTAATGGGCCGGCTTATAAACTAGGCCAAGCCTTTTACAATGGATGGACCTTTTAGCGGGATCCATGTTTGAAAATAAAACCAATTATGGTGGTGGAAAAATACCATAGCAATCATCTTCGTTGTTGTCTTCTAAGTCGATGATAGGCTCGGAGTCTAAAGATGATTTGGCCTGTGAAGGAGCTGAAGAAGTTTTTGAAGACGATGCCTTACTCTTGAGAAGTTGGGTGGTCGGGTTGTCGACGCCCTCCAAAAATAAATACTGATTCACCTAATCTAACTTGTAGAAATAGTGGAACCAGATCGAATCCCAAGAGAACTATGATGATTAATTTCTCAATGTTAAAACAAAATTATAAAGTAAATGGGGGGTTTTGAATCTTTTGAATTGAAACTAAAAGTAAATTAACAAGAAATTAACAAAGAGCAAAAATATTGAATTAAATGAAAATCAATCTTACCAAACTTTCAATTCAAAGGCGTAAATCTCATCCAATTGTAACTTTGATCATAGGCTTAAAGATTAATTTCTCAATCCAAGGACTTAGTCTACTTAATCGGAAAAGCCGTAGAAAGCAGTAATTCTCCTAATGTAATTGACTCAAACAAAGCATTTAAAATCAAATCTTACCATTGATTTAACTGGGCACGATAGCGTTCCATATCATTTCAATGATAGCATTAAGAGTTAATGAGAATGAATAAGACAAGATTAATTGATCGAGATAGCTACAATTCAATTAATTTTGCATCTTATTTCCCTAGAATTTATTATGCAAGCTATGTAAATCGGATAGCCGAAATCACACACACATAAGCCAATTCTTTGCCACTAAAATCAATCATTCATGACAATTACGGATCACAAACTCATGGATAGCAATAGAAAATTTCATATTGAATTAAGGCGTCAAGTTAATCAATACAAATAATTCATAAAAATTAAGAACAAGGAAATAAGAATTACTTAGATTGAAGAAATCCTTGTCGAGTTCGAAGCCTCACAAGATTACAATTAGAATCGAATCACCCTTGAATCGGAATTAGAAATTTAGCCACTCATGTTCTCCATCAAAAACATTGTAAAAGATAGAAGAACTACAAAATAAAACTAAGAACTCGGGAAAAATAATAAAACCAAGCCGCCCCCTCTCAAAATAAAAATGCTCCTTTTATATCATGAAGGAAGAAGTTTTACCCTAACCTTACTTCTTTTTTTTTTATTCCCAAAACAAAACTTCCATTCAAGAGTTTTGGAAAGTCCGCGTGCCTTGGAGAACCTATTTACTCGGTAGAGCAGGATTACACTCGGCGGAGCAATTTGTTCTTCACTGTGGAGCAACTTATTCACTCGGTAGAGCAACTTATTCTTCACTCGGTAGAGCAAGGTGCCAAAGCATTCCATTACTCTACCTAGTGTCTTGACACTCCACGGAGTGGATTTACACTCCACGGGGTGTTAAGCTTCTACCCAAAACGTGAACCTCTTTGCATAATTATCCCAAAAGCCAAACTTCATTTAAGCCCTTCTAACTTTCTTTTCTTCTTTCAATTAAGTCCTAAAACATTAAAATTACTTAATTAGACAATTAAAACATTAATTAAAGAAACTAACTATTAAAACAACTAAATTAACATAAAACTATTCTAAAAATATAGTAAAAACACATTAAAAACATAGATAAATTCACATTTATCAAATACCTCACACTTAGCTTTTGCTCGTCCCCGAGCAAATTTGAACAAACCAACTTCTCAGAATAATCAAACTCAAAATTAGATTTAAATAATTCAAGATTAAATTCAACAATTAACAAGAGCACTCAATAAAATCATGGCTAAAACAAAGTCAAACAAGGAGATAAGAACCAATTTCCATATGTGAAAGACCAAAATAATTTAAGCAATTTTAAAAAACAAAACACCAATGCATCTCATAGTCAAGCTTAAGAATTGAAGTATACTAAGTACACTTAAGGTTTCGCACTTGAAACTCTAAAAACACTATATGCCTCTCCATTAGCACCGGAACCGAAGGTCATTTCCGCTAAACAACTCAAAGCAAAACATAGAATCACTTAGGTCTTAATTAGGTTGTAATGAGGTTTAAGGTATTGGCTATTAAAGAATGGTCTAAGGATAATCAAAGAGAATTAGCCACTCTTTACTTGAATAAATTACATTTCTACCTTTTCAAAATATTAAGCACAATTCCCTTGTAAAGCTTACTTATTGACGTTCTTAAGCATTAAACAAGCCCAAAATAGAAGTAATATGACTGAAATCCCTCTTTTTTTTATGAGAAGTCCCAATTTCTTTTCCTTTTTAACTATCCCACACTTAAAATTTTGCCATATGCTAGCTTTATTTATTTTTTCTTTCTTTTTTTTTCTTCTTTTAGCTTCTTTTGCTGGCAAACTACAGAAATAGGGGTAAAACAAGGATATTTATACAAGCACTTGACTTCATCACACAATTCTTGCCCTAAATGATTCAATCATTCTCATTACACTTAATTTCAATGCCCAATAAATGTAAACCTATCCAAATCTAGAGTGGCCAATTCTAGAGGGTAGATAAAAGCTTTTAGGCTATATGGTTTATGATAAGTGTAACAAAAACAATAAACATGGTACGCTTTAAGCATACCTCATTAAGCTCAAATTGGCTAACAAAGGTTAATCATATCAAAAGGGTAGGAAAACAGTCTTTTTATTAGCTTAACAAGAAAAATTTGCCTAGATCACTTTCTAAGTTGCTTGAGTTGCTTTTATGCTTCAAAGGGCGATGAGGAAGGTTCTAATGTCCTAAAATTCCTTGCTCAACTATTTTAATGCACTGGTTTTTTTTTAAGTTTAAAAACTGGTCTTTACGCTTTAAATATGCGGAAACTAATAATTATAAATCAAGCTGAGTAATAGATTAGCTTAAAATTTCAGTGAACAACCTACTTGCCTTACTGCTAAATCATAATCTTGATTATTGCACAATCTAAATTCAAGTTCAATTTGTTCAAATTCTGAGAAGAACTGGGGCAAACTAAGCTTTATGTAAGCTAAGTGATACGTGCGGATTAACTATGTATTCGAAGGACAAAAACAACTAAGTAACCAAGAACTAGCAACTATTCATATCATCACTGAGTTAGTTACAACACCAAGTTGCTCCTAAGATTACTATTACACACTAAAAAGTAAACTAAAAATTAAAAACAAAACAACATAAAACATAAGAACATAAGTGTTTTCATGATATAAAAAAAAAGGAAAAGTAGACTTCCTGGATTTTAGCAACATTCTAGAGCTCAGAGAAGCGCTACCCCCCTTACAAAAGGCGTGGCTGTCCGCAGCAACTCAAACTAGATTCACTCGAATGGCGGTGGTGGTTGAAAGCGCCTCCAAAACTCAACATTGAATCGTTCAAAGTCTTTGCGCAGGTCACCAATGTCATCACGCATATTGTCTAGCCTTCCTATGACCCGATTTATAAAAGTCATAAGTATTAGGGAAACTTCTGGTTGTGCATGAGCCGGAGCAGGAGGCTGTTGTGCTGGACCGGCTGGCTCGGGTACATCATCTTCTGGTTCTTCGTCTTGATTCCGACCAATAGTAATTAAATGCAAATACTCATCTCGAGTAGACCAGTGCCTCCTGGGTTTCAACACTAAAATTTTCATACGGGTTAGCATGCTATATTCAATAAATTTTATCTCACCGAGGGATTTTTGCCTATCCATGTGTCCCACATAGTCAGCCATAATTGTTGCGATCCATCCTAAAGATGTTTTTCTGATTTTGGGATTCTGCTTTTGTAATTCCTCAATTTTGCGGGACAAAAGCACAACACCATTGATCTTGACTCCTTCTACCATACACCTTAGAAGCATACATTCTTCAGTATTAATTGCACCCGTACTGCCAAGACAACTAAAGAATGTGATGGATAAGAATCTATGTAAAATTCGCAATGCATGGCTGCCTAAAGCACATGCTTTCATCTTGCTTGTCCTGTATTCAATTGGATTGAGGGGATCCCGAATAAACTCCCAGTTCTCCTGATGTGTAGCATTTGGTAACTCTCCTAGGGCAGTTTTTGGGAATCCCAATTTCGTAGCAAAATCAGGAAAAGGCAAGGAATAACATCTGTAATGGCCTCAACACCGGGTTAGCCGTGAATAGTACTTTCCGGCAGTGAATAGGGTTTTTCGGGCCCGAAAGGACACCCGAAATCCGAAAATATTTTATTTGACCATTGGGAAGTATTGGTCACGGTGACCTCGGGGTTGAAATTTGAAGTGAAATTAAGGTTATTTGGGCCTCGAAAAGTTAAAAATACGAAAAAAGTATCGGGTCGGTTTTGATTTGACCGAACTTTGACCTAATTTTAAAAATAGTAAATGGACTTCAAAAATTGTTAAATTTTACAGTTATTCATGAAATTTCATGAAGAATATTTTGGTAAAAATAAATAAGTGTTTCGGTGATTTTGACAGTTTTTGAATCGGACCGACCGATTTGAATCGGACCGGTAAAAGACTCTGATTGAGGTCAAAAGGGTAATAAGGGAAAGAATGAAGAAGAAAAAAAAAAAAGAGGGAGATCGGGAACGGGAGGAGCGGAAGGAGGAAAAGGGCAGGTGGAGGCGCTGTCGCCGGCCAGCAGGCTTGCGCCGGTGACCGGCGCGGCTGCCACCCCCTTCCCCCGACCTTTTCTCTCCTTCCGGTGACCGTTGGATCGGCGTGAAAGAGGCGGATCTCTCTCCGTCGGCCGGGACGCTTTTCTTCAATTTCCGGCGACATACGGCGGCTGACAGCGACACGGTGACCACCGGGCGACTCCTCTCGGCGAGACGCATCGACCGGTGGCAACCGATCATCCCCAATCGCCGGCGTTGAGCAGATCGGGAACGGTGGTTCCCGGCGGTTCCTGTGGTTTTTCCGGCCAAACGAAGCCACATTGGAGCGCGTGAAGGCCACCAATGGACTTCTGGTGATGCCGGCTACAAGTGAGGAGTGTTGGTGCAGTCTCCGGTGAGGCTCCGGCCACGCGCCGGCGAGGCTCCGGCGAGACTCCGGTGACCAGAAAAATGAACTTTTCGACACCGACGGGTATGTGACATAAAAATCCTTCGATTTTCCTTAATCTTACTGAATTTTGCCTTTAATTGTAATTAGAGAAAAGTATTGAAGTTAATATGAATTATTTGAATTAATGTGTAATTGTTTAATTAGATGTTAAATTAAGCTTAATTTTATTCTTAACTTATTGGTATTATTTGAATATTTGTGAAATATGTATTGTATGTTAATAATTAATAAAATTAAGGAATTTTATTAATTATGCCTTAAATTGATAATAAGTATAAAATTGGAAATATCCATAATTTTTAGAAAAAAAATATGAAAATTTATTAGAGAAGTATAAGTCCAAAATTGGAATGTATGTTATAAGAAAATAATGAATTATTGTTAAATAATTCATAAGACATACATGATTAATTAATATAATTAATTAATGTAATAAGTGAAAAAGGCTAATAAAAGTAAAATAAATAATATGTTAAATTCATGAGATTTAAATGAATAATAATAAGAATAATTCTGAAATAATTATTGAATTATTGACAAATAATTCAATAAATAAGCCCAAATTAGTAGAGTAAGATAAATTAATTTATGTTCCTTACAATAAAATGAAGGAAGATGACAGGTCAAATGATGAACTAAGAAAGTAAAAAGTATAGTACATGTAATGATAAAATGTTATTAAAATGTTCTTAAATTCAAATAAATGAGTGAATTATTACTAAATAATTCACAACCCGTATAAATATTACAAATTCCGAATAAAAGTTAAAAAGTTATAAATTAAAGGTTTGACTAATTTATCACATAAATTAGTCATAAAAAGGTTAATTACTGAATTATTGCAAATAAGTTACAATAGTCAACACAATAAGAAATTCTGCACTATAATGCTATAATTTACAAAACGTATGAAAAGATTGAAAAGTTAAAGTACAAATGCGACTAATTTATCAAAATAAATTAGTCAATATAAAAGTACTAAAAGATTAGATTATAGTAAAATGGATCAGTATTAATGGCGTATCCGAATGACCCAGATTTCGGATAAAAGTAAAATGAATGCAATTATATAAAAAGAATGAAAGGAAAATTGGAAATTATTATGTTATAATTCGTAATTTATAATCTGTATAAAAGATTAAAAGATCTAAGTATCTGAGTGAATTATCGAAGAATAATTCACTAAAGTCACTGGAAAAGAGATAGTGAATAAAATGAATAAAAAGTTATTGAGTAGTCAAAGGCACGAAAGAGTGCATTTGACCAAAATATAATATATAGTGATAAACAAAAAGAAAGGAACGAAAAGTTTTAAATGTACAAAAATGTTTGCAATGATATTGATTATGTTTGCCCTTAGCAATAGACAGGTAGTATGATTCTTGTTTTGGATATAATTGGCTAGCCATAGGGACATCTCTGTACCGCGGTGCAAGTCATGGCGACTTGCTTAGCTATGGGTGGGATCTTTGATCTCCATAGCTTCTGTAAAAGTGAAAGTGTATCTGTATCTGTTATGTGGGACTTGATCTTTCGAGATCATTTCTCTATCTGCTACGTGGGACCTTTGGGTCCAGTCCCGTGTATCCTTTGTGGGAAACCTGTTATATTGCATTAGGGGCATATCGAAATGAATAATTAAGTACTGTTTTATTGACTTGAATACATAAAGTTATAACGAAACGATTCGTTTGAGATAAAATGCAAAGTCAAAATAAATCTGTAAAGATTTCTGAAAGTGTAATTAGTACTAAAAAGGAATGATTTATAAGAGTATGATATTAAATCAATGTTAGTTAAGCTTTTACAAGATATTCGAATATATCTTGATTTATGTGAAAAAGATAAATAAGTATTGCTTAATTGAATTGAATATATGAAAAGTTATAACGAAAACGATTTGTTTGAAAGAAAATGCAAAATTAAGATAAACCTGTAAAGATTTCTGTAAAGTGTAATTAGTAAAAAAAAAGAAAAGGAAGGTTTTATAAGAATTCCGAATGTATTATGTTTTTCGTGAAAAAGATAAATTTGATTAATTGGTATTTCTCGTACCAAACACTATTGTGAAAAGTGACAAATTTGAACAACAATATTAATTTCATGGTTAAAGTTAAAAGTAATGATTGTGACATGAAGTGAATTTAATGCTTATGAAATGTCTTTCTGAAAGAAAGGTTATTTAAAAAGTAAACCAATAGAAAGACATATGATTGATCGATGAGAAAGAAGTAAAAGACTTACGTCTTAATTAATATTTGAACGAAAGTAATATGTATAAGAATGAAGGAAAGAAAATACTGTAAAGTGCCCCGAAATACTTATATCACTTTGTAATAAAGCTCAAAAGCTATTAATTAGTAATGTATTTATTTGTTAAGAGTCGAAACAAAAATAAAAGAATAAATCGCAAGAAGTACAATGAGAGTTCAAACTGAATAATTGACCATTAAAACAAGAATGTAAATAATTTATTTTGGTACTAGTAAAGACACGAGTACCAATACATATCGCTAAATGAAATGATAATTCAATTGCTACGGCTAAAGGATAAAATGGAAGTATTGATAAAAAGTAAAGGTTATAGTAAAGATTAACGTAAAGCTAAATGATAAATCTGATATTGATCTACCTAAAAAGATAAGTACAGTAAAAAGTTTTGAAACAAAAGAACAATGGATATCCAAATACGGATTAAAAATATGAATACTGATAACTGAAATAAAATGAAATGCCTAATGAAGTAAAGATAATAGAAGCTTAAATTACGAAAGTATGTTTATTCTTGGGAAATTCTTGGATTAGTAGTCACCACTGAGCATATCTAGTGCTCAGCACGTAGTGTTTACTGCGTGCAGGTTACAAGGGGTTCAGGGAGCACAGAGCAGTGAAGCTTATTACACGAAGAATCAGGGCAAGAAGATGAAGTTAATGTATCTTTGTTTTTGTAAGCGTGGCATGTATATACTTAGTTAGTGATAATATAGAAATGATATGGAATTGAGATAAGTTTTTAATATGTTAAAAACTGTTCATATGAGAATTGTCAGATGTGAATTGTAAATGATGAGTATGGATTGAATGGATTGTTCTATTGTTATATGATTATTGTTTGTATGAATTGTGATGCCTCTGAGAGGCTGTACTTGTTGGATTTTTCAGGAGGCTAGAAAGTACTAGCCGTTATGCTGCCGGAATTTCGAAAAAAAAAATTTTTCACTGTTACGGTTAAGTCAACATCGAAAAAGACTGTTCATAGAAAGGGTGTGACAACATCGCCTACCAAGCTTAAAGCGTACAGTGCCCAAATCCTGCTCATCAGCAAATGTTAGCTTAAAAGAAGTGAAAAATTGTATGGCGATATAAGGGTGAACCTCAGGTCGCTTTAAAATGAATTGCTCCCAGCCAATGTTCTGGATAAGGGGGTATATTTCATGCCAAAGGTTGCCATCTGCAATATCCAAGTAAAACTCACGGAGGTATACCGGCTTCTCAAATGTCATGTCCTTGAAGTATTCATACAATTCTGAATTGTCTTCATCAATGTAGGCAGGGAAAGGCTTTGCTGTAGATGTGGATGCTTCCTCAGTTCGTGCTTTTTTCGGAGCCACTACACAAATATAACCATGCCAATTAAATGATAGAGTAAAGGAAACCACAAATGGCATGGTTGTAAAATGGCAATTGTTGTGCAGCGAATGAATTGAATAGATAAATGGTAATGGAGTGCAAATGGGATGAGAAAGACAAATGGCAAAATGATGAAAGGATGACTTAAAATTTATTCAAATTGTTAATCTTTTTCTTGTTGAAACATTTGATCGAGCATGTTGTGTGCATCACTTCATAAAGCTCTAACCAATGTAATTTAAACTATCTCAAACCCAAATTGATATCACAATACTCTATTACACGCACTTAACTCAATGACAAGCAGAACCATCAAAAACCATAGCAAGAAGAATGCAAAACCTCACTTCAAAATAGGTACGAAGACACAACTTTTGAAGAATAAATTGAGAACCCAACAAAGAAATAAAACAAGTTAAAGTCACAAAGAAACTTACTTGAGTGATGATGGACTGAAGGATGAAGATCTAAGAAGCAAAAGAGTTGCTCGATGGAGTAGAAATGAAAGAACCCGAGTAATACACAGCAATCGGGAAAACTTGGCAAATATGAGTGAGTGTGTGAAAAAGTGAAGAGAGGGGCCTTTAAATTGTGGTCGGGCTCGGTGGGATGAGGGACACTCGGTGGAGTGTCCTCACACTCTACCGAGTATGACCCCACGGGAAAGCCAAGCAAAAATTGTCAAATTAATTTTTTTTTATGAAATTGCCACACTCCGTAGAGTAAGAACACACTCTACCGTGTGTGATTCCACTCGGTGGAGTGCCGAATCTTACTCCACAGAGTGGTCACACTCTGGACAAATCAACACGATTTTTTTTTAACTGTAATATTTCACCTAACCCTTACTAAAAACCATTCCCTTAGAAACACTTGAGACACCTAAAAAATTTAAGACAAACTCTAAAATGACAAAAACTTTAAATGACACAATTAAACCTATTGTTAAAATAAAAACTTATTACGAGCAAAAGAAAGAGAAATAGTTCTAAGTTTTTGTTAGTCCTCAGCTCGACTTTTAGAACTTCCTTACTTGTTAAGAAGTACCAGAGTACTGAGGGTCATTCAAATGCATACTAATGATACATTGAACAATTTCTCCCTCATGAAAAATCTTCAAGCGATGGCCATTGACTTTGAAAACTTTACCCGTGTCTAGACTTTGAATTTCCACTGCACCATAAGGAAACACATTAGTAACAACAAATGGACCAATCCAGCGAGAGCGAAACTTACCAGGCATAAGCTTCAAACGAGAATTGTATAACAACACCTTTTGACCAGTTGTGAATTGTTTCCTAATAAGCATGTTATCATGAAACATTTTAGATTTCTCCTTATAAATTCTCGAATTCTTGTAAGCATCCAACCGCAGCTCTTCTAATTCTTGTAACTGCAATAATCTTGATTTACCTGCCTTGTCTAAATCCATGTTACATCGGCGTACAGCCCAATAGGCTCTATGCTCGATTTCCACTGGTAGATGACATGCCTTACCAAAAATCAAACGATAAAGAGACATACCTATAGGAGTCTTATAGGCAGTACAGTATGCCCAAAGAGCATCGTCTAAACGAAGACTCCAGTCCTTCCTTCTTGGATTGACTGTCTTTTCTAAGATGGATTTAACTTCCCTATTTGAAACTTCGGCTTGTCCATTGGTTTGGGGGTGATATGCAGTAGCGACTCTATGATTTACTCCATACTTTTTCATCAAAGCTTCAATCGATCGATTGCAAAAATGTGTTCCTTGATCACTGATAATTGCTCTTGGAATTCCAAACCTAGCAAAGATGTTAGCCTTGATAAAACCTACAACAGCTTGAAAGTCATCAGTTTTGGTGGCTTTAGCTTCCACCCATTTCGAAACATAATCCACAGCCAAAAAAATGTAAGAAAAACCGCAAGAAGAAGGCAAAGGACCCATAAAATCAATACCCCATACATCAAATATCTCACAAATAAGAATGGGAATTTGAGGCATTTCATTCCTACGTGATAATGCACCTACCTTTTGGCACTTTTCACAAGTTTTGCAAAATTGATATGCATCTTTAAACAAAGATTCCCAATACAAACCGCTATCTAAAACCTTCCTAGTAGTTCGTTTTGGTCCAAAATGTCCTCCACATGCATAATCATGGCAAAATGTTAAAATGGATTGAAACTCATTTTCAGGCACACATCTCCTAATTACTTGATCGGAACAAAATTTCCATAAGTAAGGCTCATCCCAGACATAGTACTTAGAATCACTTTTTATTTTTATCTTCCTAGATTTACTAAGACCACTAGGTAGACTTCCCGTAACCAAATAATTGACTATATCAACATACCAAGGATTCATACCTTTGAGATGGAATAAGTACTCATCTGGGAAGTTATCTTTGAGAGGAATTTCTTCTTCTTCCCTTATTAATCGACTTAAATGGTTCGCAACTGAATTTTCCACTCCTTTTCTGTCCATTATCTTTATGTCAAACTCCTGGAGAAGCAAAATCCATCGAATCAGCCTTGGTTTTGATTCTTTCTTGGCCAGAAGGTATTTCAAAGCTGCATGGTCAAAAAACACAATAACTTTAGAGCCAAGCACATAAGACCGAAATTTTTCTAATGCAAAAACAATTGACAAAAGTTCTTTTTTTGTAGTGGAATAATTGCACTGAGCAGGATTTAGAGTCATAGAAGCATAATAGATGACATGACTTTTCTTTTTCACCCTTTGTCCTAGAACTGCTCCCACTGCATAGTTACTCGCATCGCACATGATCTCAAATGGTAAGTCCCATCGAGGTAGTTGAATGATAGGCACACTAGTCAGCAATTCTTTGAGTTTATCAAACGCCTCCTTGCATTCCTTTCCAAACTCAAATTGGGCTTCCTTTTGCAATAAATTTGTCAAAGGCAAAGCAACCTTAGAGAAGTCTTTTATGAACCTGCGATAAAATCCTGCATGTCCAAGAAAAGATCGCACTTCCCTAACATTTGTAGGGTAGGGTAAGTTTGTAGTTATATCAACTTTTGCCTTATCAACTTCTATACCACTAGAAGAAATCACATGTCCCAAAACTATGCCTTGAGTAGCCATAAAATGACACTTTTCATAATTTAACACCAAATTAGTTTCTATGCATCTTTTCAAAACCTTGGTTAAATTATCTAAGCAATCATCAAATGAATCCCCATATACAGTGAAGTCATCCATAAAAACTTCAATGTAATTCTTAATATATTCAGAAAAAATACTCATCATGCATCTTTGAAATGTACCTGGAGCGTTACAGAGTCCAAAAGGCATTTGCCTATAAGCATAAGTTCTGAAGGGGCAAGTGAATGTTGTCTTTTCCTGGTCTTCTTGCGCAATGGGAATTTGATAGAAACCTGAAAAACCATCAAGAAAACAAAAGAAAGGCTTTTCAGCCAATCTCTCTAACATTTGATCAATAAAGGGTAGAGGAAAGTGACCTTTTCTAGTAACTTGATTAAGCTTCCGAAAATCTATACACATCCTCCAACCATTTTGCACACGCATAGGGACAAGTTCATTATTCAAATTTCGTACCACGATTATCCCGGTTTTCTTTGGAACAACATGAATTGGACTTACCCATTCGCTATCCGAGATTGGATATATAATACCTGCATCAAGCAACTTGAGAATCTCTTTCATCACAACCTCTTTTATAGCGGGATTCAACCTCCTTTGTGATTCTCGAGATGGTTTGGCATCTTCTTCAAGTAGGATTCTATGCATACAAATGGACGGACTAATGCCTTTAATGTCAGCTAAGGTCCAACCAATTGCAACCTTATACTCCTTCAAAATGCGAACTAAATTTTCCTCTTGCGCTGTCGTGAGGCCTTTAGAGATGATCACCGGCAAAGTTTCACCTTCACCTAAATACATGTATTTGAGGTGTTCTGGTAGAGCTTTTAACTCTAGTTTTGGCGCCTGCATAATTGAAGGTAGCATTTTATTAGTAGTAGAAGAGATTTCAGCATTAGAATTTATTGGTTCCGATAATGTTGCTAAAAATAGTTTTTCTACACCAAGTTCTCCGATGATTCTTTCTAAATTAGGTTGTGCATCCTGTTCTAGCTCATTACTATCACTTTCTTGAGCAAATATGTCCTGCACAATAGAATCTATTTCATCAATTTGACAAAGAGAATGCACATCAGTAGGGTACTTCATAGCATCAAAAATATTAAACTTAACAATCTCTCCATCAAATTCAACGGACAATATACCCTCATCTACATCGATTTTTGTCTTTGCCGTTTTCATAAAAGGTATTCCTAACAAAATCGAAGTCGATTTTGAAGAAGGTTTACCTTCCATCTCTAAAATGTAAAAGTCTACAGGAAATATAAGCTCATTTACTTGCACCAAAACATCTTCAACAATCCCTAAAGGGTGAATATAAGAACGGTTCGCCAATTAAATAACTACATCAGTCCTTTGTAAGTCTTTTAATTTCAATTCTTGGTAAACAGAAAATGGCATTACATTAATCGAAGCTCCTAAGTCTAACATAGCATGCTTAACTTTCTTTTCACCAATCACACATGGTAATGAAAACATACCTGGATCCTTGCATTTTTTTGGCATATTTCTCTGCAAAATTGCAGACACATTCTTACTTACCTCAACCTTCCCTTTTTCTTTCATTTTCCTCTATTGGTACATAGCTCCTTCAAGAACTTTGCATATTTCGAAATTTGCTTGACAGCATCCAACAAAGGAATGTTGATTTGCACTCTCCTAAATGTATCCAAGATCTCATTTTCTTGCTCATCTTCCTTCGGTTTAGCTAACCTGCTAGGAAATGGCGGAGTAGGGGTGTGAGAAGAAAGAGATAAAGGAGGATCGAATGTTACCTTTCGCTTCATTTTAGAGGAAGCTTCTTCTTCTTCATCATCTTCGTTGCTTATGTTAGCTCCTTTTGATGGAGTGGATCCTGAAGGAATTTCTTTTCCACTTCCTAGCGAGATTGCACTGCAATTCTCCTTTGGATTCACTTCTGGTTGTGAAGGCAACTTTCCAGAATTTTGAGCTTCCAATTTACTAACTGAAGTGGCCAATTGAGTAATTTGGTTGCCTAAATTCTGAATGCTTGTTCTTGTTTCCTGAATGTTGGTTCTTGTTTCCTGTTGGAATTGAAGAGTATTATTAGCAAGATTTTTAACAATATCTTCCAAAGACATACCTGAAGTTGGAGCTTGAGTTTGTGCAGGGACTGGAGGTGGTCTAGTGAAATTCTGAGGGAGTGGCCTTTGTTGTCCTATTTGATTTCCATAACTAAAATTGGGATGATCCCTCCATCCAGGATTGTAATGATTAGAATAGGGATCATACTTCCTTTGAGGTAGACCGGGAAATCCTCCTACAGCATTGGCTTCTTGTGTGGAGTCTTGTTGTAATGTAGGGCATATATCAGTTAAATGCCCTTGAAGTGAGCATATTCCGCATGCCTTTGCTGTTTGCAATTGCCCTACAGCCATTTGACTAACTAAAGCAGTTAAATCAGAAAGTTGACTTTTAAGTTCACTTACCTCATTGACTTGCTTGGTGGATCCTCCACATCTTGTACCGAATTGCTGGAAATTCTCAGCCATGTTAGAAATCAATAATTTAGCTTCTTGAGGTGTCTTGTTCACTAAGGCTCCACCGCTCGCTGCATCTATCATACTTCTATCCATTGGTAGTAATCCTTCATAAAAATATTGAATTAGGAGTTGGTCAGAAATCTGATGGTGGGAAAAACTAGCGCACAGCCTCTTGAACCTTTCCCAGTATTCATACAATGTTTCTCCTGTGATCTGTGTGATGCCATAAATCTCCTTTCTAATGTTGGCAGCTCGTGATGCAGGAAAAAATTTCTCCAGGAATAACCTTTTCATCGCACTTCATGTAGTGATTGAACCCGACGGAAGATAATAGAGCCAGTCTTTAGCTTGATCCTTCAAAGAGAAAGAAAAAGCTCTAAGATTGATTTGCTCCTCAGTCACGCCCTGCAGTTTCATTCCAGAGCAGACAATGTGAAATTCCTTCAAATGTTTATGGGGATCTTCACCTGCACAGCCACGAAAAGAAGGAAGTAAATGAATCAAACCATATTTTAATTCAAAATCATTTGTAAGGTTAGGAAAGGTAATGCATAAAGGTTGTTGATTCAAATCTGGTGCAGCTAGCTCCTTGAGAGTTCTGTCAGCCATCTTTTCTTCAAATTCTTCAAATATCGAAATTCTACCAATTGTCGATTCTATCTTCAATTCTTCTTTAAGGCGTCTCTTCCTTAATCTAGTTTCTTTTCTCAATCGACGCGCTGTCTTCTCAATTTCAGGATTATACTGCAAATCAAAGATCTGAGAAGAACGAGTCATAAACAAAAACACACAAATAAATAAAACAATGAGAAACAAAAAATATAGTCCCCGACAATGGCGCCAAATTTTGGTCGGGTTGTCGACGCCCTCCAAAAATAAATACCTATTCACCTAATCTAACTTGTAGAAATAGTGGAACCAGGTCGAATCCCAAGAGAACTATGATGATTAATTTCTCAATGTTAAAACAAAATTATAAAGTAAATGGGGGGTTTTGAATCTTTTGAATTGAAACTAAAAGTAAATTAATAAGAAATTAACAGAGAGCAAAAATATTGAATTAAATGAAAATCAATCTTACCAAACTTCCAATTCAAAGGCGTAAATCTCATCCAATTGTAACTTTGATCATAGGCTTAAAGATTAATTTCTCAATCCAAGGACTTAGTTTACTTAATCGGAAAAGCCGTAGAAAGCAGTAATTCTCCTAATGTAATTGACTCAAACAAAGCATTTAAAATCAAATCTTACCATTGATTTAACTGGGCACGATAGCGTTCCATATTATTTCAATGATAGCATTAAGAGTTAATGAGAATGACTAAGACAAGATTAATTGATCGAGATAGCTACAATTCAATTAATTTTGCATCTTATTTCCCTAGAATTTATTATGCAAGCTATGTAAATCGGAAAGCCGAAATCACACACACATAAGCCAATTCTTTGCCACTAAAATCAATCATTCATAACAATTACGGATCACAAACTCATGGATAGCAATAGAAAAATCCGTATTGAATTAAGGCGTCAAGTTAATCAATACAAATAATTCATAAAAATTAAGAATAAGAAAATAAGAATTACTTAGATTGAAGAAATCCTTGTTGAGTTCGAAGCCTCACAAGATTACAATTGGAATCGAATCACTCTTGAATCGGAATTAGAAACTTAGCCACTCATATTCTCCATCAAAAACATTGTAAAAGATAGAAGAACTATAAAATAAAACTAAGAACTCGGGAAAAATAATAAAACCAAGCCACCCCCTCTCAAAATAAAAATGCTCCTTTTATATCATGAAGGAAGAAGTTTTACCCTAACCTTACTTCTTTTTTTTTTATTCCCAAAACAAAACTTCCTATTCAAGAGTTTTGGAAAGTTCGCGTGCCTTGGAGAACCTATTTACTCGGTAGAGCAGGATTACACTCGGTGGAGCAATTTGTTCTTCACTCGGTAGAGCAACTTATTCTTCACTCGGTAGAGCAAAGTGCCAAAGCATTCCATTACTCTACCTAGTGTCTTGACACTCCACGGAGTGGATTTACACTCCATGGGGTGTTAAGCTTCTGCCCAAAACGTGAACCTCTTTGCATAATTATCCCAAAATTCAAACTTCATTTAAGCCCTTCTAACTTTCTTTTCTTCTTTCAATTAAGTCCTAAAACATAAAAAATACTTAATTAGACAATTAAAACATTAATTAAAGAAACTAACTATTAAAACAACTAAATTAACATAAAACTATCCTAAAAATATAGTAAAAACACATTAAAAACATAGATAAATTCACATTTATCATTGGGCCATGATTTGAAAATATTCTTCTTCAGTTTTGGCAGCAGCTAACTGGGTCTGAGCAAAGGACTTTTGGGCTAGAAATTGAGTCACCTTTGGGCCTTGTTTGATGAGTCCTTGGGCCTGAAGCCATTCTTTGACACCAGGTTTTTTAATACCTGGCCGAAACTGAGAATTTAGTCCACCAGCAGGTTTTGAATCTCCTAAGAAAAACCATTGAGGCTTCTTTTTGTTGATATTCTAAACACCAATAGGATATCCATGGTAAATAGAATTTTGTGGCAAAAAGGAGCAAGGGATGGAATCTTCTTTCTCTTTCAGTTGGTTTGTATGAGGTTTTAAAGATAAGGTAGCCTTCCTGAACTAAAGGTTTTAGGATTTCAAAAATGGTACCATAAAGTTTCCACCAATGGTTGAACCAGAAGGGGATTTTGGAAGGGTCAGATTTGAGGAGGAAAAAGAATAGCCAAGTGTTGCTAAACTTTTGGTTTTGAAGTAGGAATGCATTATACTAGGCTTGTTGATAATCCCAGTAGTTGAATGTCTTACAGTGGTTAGTGGTGGTTTTGAAGTTAAAGGAAAAAAGTCTTGGAGTGTGTAATGCCTATCCCTATTCAAGTGGAGAAAGGATTTTGTGGATTTTGACTGTGGAATAAAAGATTTCAGGTCCTCTTTTAGGGTTATGAGTAACCGTCACAAAACCTGTTGATTCTAATATTGCCATATAATAAGACTGGGATTTTGTTAAATTCTAAGGTTTAAAATATTAGTCTTTTGAGAAAATTTTTGAAATGATATGTTAAGGATTTTGAAAATAAAATCCTTCCTCAATAGTCCATATGTATTGAAAATCATTTTTTCATAAAATGATCTAATTTTGGTAGTTTTGATTGAGATAATACCAAATCAGAGTTATTTTGTGATAAAATAATTTGAGAAAATTCTTTCTTGGATGATTTTGAAGAAACTTCATCATAAGAAATTTCTTGTGAAGGTTTTGAAATGATGATTTTTGTTGAAGATTCCTTTTTTGAGGGGTTTTGAAATATTTTGAAAAAGGATTTTTTGAGAGGAAGATTCACCTTTCTTGGTTTTTTGAATAGCAGAAAGAGTTTTACATATACAGGCTTTTTTCGTTTCTATTTTTGTCTGTAATTCTTCAATTTCTGCGAATGCTTCAATTGCTTGATGGCATTCACCTTTTGATTCTTCTACTTTTAAAGCTTGTTGAAACCATTGTTTAAGTTCAGGTTCCTTTTGTATTGCTTGTATCCATTCTTAGATACGCTTGGCATTTTGTAATGCCTTTTTTTCATCATCTTCGACTGCTTGAGCCCAAGATTTTATTGGAACAGCAGAGGATACTTTTGGTTTTGTTTCTTATTGGTCCTTTTGGACCTCTTTGACCTTTTCTTTTGTCTTGGATTTTTTGGGCATTTTGAAAGTCCCTCAGTACTTGTTTTGGAGAAACTCTCTGGTCAAAAAATCAGGAATGGAATTTTGTTCTCCCTTAATAAATTCAATTTCAAAATCGAAAATACTAAGGATGGCTTGCCATCTGGCAAAAATCTATTTTGATGCAATGTTTTAAATATCTTTTTGCAAAACTTCTTTTGTTGATTTATAATTAATGCGTAGTAAAAACTTTTAATTAAGTAAATCACTTTAAAATTTTGTAATGCACAAGACAATCAAAAGAATTTATTTTTTAATGGTAGAATAATTCTTTTGACAATCGTTCTAATGTGCAGATATGAATTGTACAATGCATTTTTTGCCATTGACTTTTTGTTTTAGAATTTCCCCAAATCCTATATCTAAAGCATCCATTTCAACTATTTTGAATGCTAAAGGATTAGCCAAATGCAAACAGAAAACTTCTTTGATCTGGGTTTTAATTTGCTGAACAACTTTGGTATGTTCATCAGTCCAAGGAACTGGATTTTTTTTCAACCTATCATGCAATGGTTTTGCTAACCGGTTGACGTTTGGACAAAAATCTAAGACATAATTTAAACTATCCAAAAATCTTTGTAACTAGATTTTGTCTAGAATTTTTTTAGGGAACTTATCAGCAAAAGCTAAGGATCTCTCGATCGGGGTAATTGTTCCTTGGGTAATATAATAACCCAAAAAATAGATTTTTCTTTGGAAAAGAGAGATTTTTGATTTGGACACAACTAACCCATTTTTTTGGCAACCATAAAAAATGTTTCTAGGTGTTTGAAATGTTGTTCCACTGTTTCAAAAAAGATGATGATATCATCAATGTATACTATGTAGAATTTTGAATAAGAAGCGAAAATATCATTAATTATTCTTTGAAATTTTGAGGGAGCATTTTTTAATCTAAATGGCATTACATTCCATTCATATTGTCCGAAAGGAACAGTGAAAGCCATTTTGTAACGATATTTTGGTTTAATTTGAACTTGTCAAAATCCTGACTTTAAATCAAATTTTGAAAATACTAAAGCAGGATGGAGTTCTTGTAAAAGATCTTTTTTTTGGAGTGGATATCGAATCCACTTCAAAGCTTTTTTTGAAGGCTTATATTTTATCACAAATCTCGGTGTACGTCTTTCTATTTTTGAGTTTTTATTAACATAGAAAGCTGCACAACTCCAGGGAGATCTGGATTTTGAAATAAGGCCTTTAGATAATAAATCTTGAATTTCATTTTGGCAATGAGTTTTGAGTTCATGATTCATTTGGATTGGTCGAGTTTTTGTGGGAATCATTTTTTTTTGAAAAATCATTTTCATATGGTAAATCTACCATATGTTGTTTTCTTTTCCAAAAAGCGTTTGGTAAATCAGAACAAATTTCTTTTTGAAGAAATGTTTGGAAATCCAAAATATTTTGTTTGATAAATTTGTCTTGTAAAAGGTTTTGATTTCTAATGAAAGAAACAACTTGTTTCAAAAAGTTCAGATGTTTCGTTTTTCCCTGAATTTTGAGGTCTAACTCATTTTTGTAAATAGAACAGGCTTTTAAAATGTTTAAATTTCTTGTTCTGGGCTTTTCAATAAAAGAAAAAATTATTTTGTTTTCTTATGATTTAAAAAAAAATATTGTCATAGTTGACAGAATAGGGAGTTATCATGTTGATGAATGGAGTCCCTATCACTATGATTTATATTTTCTAATAAAAAAAGGAGTTTTAATAGAAATACTACCGTTCATGATGGTAGCCTCTGTTTTGCTTTTGATAATCATCTTTGAATTATTTGCTGTAGAGAGTTTTTCATTAGTTTCTTGAGCAAATTTTTTGAGAATAATATAGCTTTTTAAGCAGTTTAAATTTGCACCTGTATCAAAAAAAGTAATTATTTCAAATTAAAAGTCATTTGAGAAAACAAGTTTGATTTTGATCAAATATTTTCTCATAGTGACCGTTCTTAAAACAAACAAGAAATCTTCTGGAACTGTTTCCAGAGTTTTTATTTCATTAGTTGTTGTTTCAAGGTCCGTTTTGTTTTCTTCGTCAGATTGATTTTTGGTTTCAGCAATTTGTGAAACTAATATGTGAAGAAGTTCAGAATCAAATTCCTGTTTTTGTTTAAGAGCTTTTAACTCTTGTTTGACTATGTTTATTTCTTCTTGAAGTGATGAGATAGTAACAGGAGGTTTGTTTTTTGACTTAATACCTAGAATTTTTGTCAAATCGTAGGTATTATTTTTGACTAAGAAAGTAGAAGAGGAAGATGAGGAATTTTTTTTTGGTTTTGATTCAAAGGATACTAAAATTTTTTCAATAATATCCTTTTGAAGTTTCTTATCTTCTACTTGTTTGACAATATCAAGCATTAATTCTTGATCTTTTGTTAAAACATTGACATATTTTTGTGATTCTGAAGAATTGCTGTAAGAGGAACTGAAGGTGGGTAATTCATCATATTGCAAAGATTTTTGGTCTTTTGATGAATACGTTTGTGTTTCACCTTCAGAGGTTTCAATTAAGAGACAAGAAATTTTTTGAATAAGTTCATCTTTTACTTGTAACTCATGAAGTTTTTTTGTTAGTCTACAATATTTTGAAATACGTCCGGGTTGACCACAGTTGAAACAAGTGATTCTTTCTTGACTTTCTTTTTTGAAAGGTTTTCTGGATGTTTTATGTTTCTTATAGGTTTTAGCGAGTTTAGACTTCTTATAAAAACTATGTTTTTTTAGTCTTAAAAAGGGTTTTCGATGGAATTTTTTATAATTTTTTGAACAAGAACTGCTACAATCTTTAGTTTGAGTACCTGTAGGTATTTCAAACTGCTTGCAAAAAGATCTTATTTCTTGTTTTGTTTGCTTCATTTCCCTCTTTAAATGTTTTTGAAGCATTAAATCCTAACAGATCTTTAGACCTTCATTTTGAGTGAAACTAACAATTCTCCATATGTCAAATGATCATAAGGGATTCGATTAATTCCAAATATTTCTTTAATTTTGTTTCTAACCTTCTCCTAAGAGTGTTGGTAAACCTGCTAAGAATTTTTCTTTTCAAAATGATTGATTGGAATCTTCTCTAAGCATTACCCTGGTTAGAAAGGTGTTTTTGTAATTTTGAAATTGAAAAACTTTTTACACCTAAGGTCCGAAAGCAATTTTGTATTTTTATCTTTCAAATGAGATGGGTCTCCTATGAAGTGCAAACTAATCGTGTGGATTAAGGTTGCTACTGCATCTGGGGTTGGATTTCTTATCTCATCAAGGATGGGGATTCCTTCCTCTGTGGTTTGGATGACACCTAGAATTTCTAGTTGCTGTTGTTGTGTGAGATGGTAACCTACCAACCTTTAAACTGTCCTAAAAATCCAGCTATCAAAAGTTCAGCTATGGCTCTATCAGGTGTGTTGGTTTGGGTTTTATAGGTGTTGGAAGCCATAGTCATCTGTTGTAAAATAATAAGGATATTGTACTCAGACATACCATCTATGTTCCATTCACAGATAACAGAGGCATTGAATTTAGATTGGGATAAAATATTTGGTCTATTTTCTATCCCTAACTCTGGAGCAGCTGTAATGGCAAGAGGTGTACTTGAACTTCTTGACCAATGAAGTCTGGACAATTCCGGGTTATAGGTTTTTTTAGAGTTAAAGATCTTATCTAAAATACTAACCATTTTATTTTTTTTGAGGGTATCCTGTGCGACCATAGGGGTAGAGGTAGAGGAGAAATTCTTTATCTTACTTAATTGGTCTCGCAAGGCTTGAGTAAATTCTGATTTACTGTCCCTGAGCAGTTTTTTACCTATTTTAGAAATCTAAAAAGGTTTAAAAATAGGGTTTTTTAATTTTGAATCTGTTGTTTCAACAGGGAAAATAATAGAGGTTTTTTGGTGTTCCTCTATCCCAGTCAATTGTTTTGCGATTGTACTAAGGTGAGTGTTTGTGAAATTATTTTGCTGAATGATATTTTTGAAATCCTTATCCGTATTTTCATTTAAGTTTTATAAGGACTAGCATCAACAATTTGACTTAAATGAGTAAGTTTTATATGTCTTAATGGTGGATGTTCAGATTGAATTTTTCTGCCATCAGACATTTTCCATTCTGTAACCTTATTTCTGAAAGATATAGGGTTAACAGTTTTTGTTTGAAATGGATATGAAATTTGGTTTTGAGATGCATAAATTTCAAACCAATCAAAGAATAAAATATGAGTTTTATTTGCAAAAAAAATTCATAATATTCTTCTTGAGTTTCTTTTCTTTTTTTTTAGAAAATTTTTAAAGAACTATGTCTTTTTTTCTAGATTTTTTGGTGAATAAAAATCCTTATGTAGAAGGGTTTTATTAACTTTAAATTCTTTTTCAATGACATTTAATTCATTAATAACATTTTCTGTTATTGCTAAAAAAGATGGGAAAGTTGGAGGAGAGAAATTTTGTTCTTCGTTTGAAACCTGAGGTTTTGTATAAACTTGGTGAGGAACAGTTGTTGAATAATCAACGTTTTGAAAAGTAGTAGGAATGCTTGAACAAGAAAATCTTATTTTTTGAAAATGTTCTTCCTTATTAGGAAGGTAAATCATAGAAGGTATATTTGAGGCTCTGCCCAGATCTACAGTACTCGTGGAGGAACCAGCATCGGAATATCGATGGCTGGAATTTCTTGAGAAACTCATTTTACCTGTCTGTCATGGTACTGAATAATTTCCTTTAGATGAGTGTTTGGTAAAGATTTTTTTGGAGATTTTGGTTTGACATCACCTTCTAAAATCCATTCTTCAGGAAGATCAATATCCTTCCAAAGGATGGTTTTTGGAATTACTGTATTAGCTTTAGATAAATCTGTTTGAAAGAATAAGGTTTCACCTTTTTTGTTACATTTTTTTACCGATGTAAATGTAGAGAACATCGCTTTGTAATGTATCCAAAAAATGATGGCTACTGGAATACATCCTTCCAGAATTTTGTAATTATAAGTTTTGATTTGTAAAATCAAAGACTTCAATATGTTTTTATCATTAAGAGCTAGTGAAATGTTTGGTTCACATTCAAAAGAGATTGGTCATTGAAAAAGACTCGGCTCAACTGAACTGATAATGGAATCTTGAAAATCTAAAAACCTTGCATCCCTTAGAACACAGAGAATTTAGGTATTTAAACCTTCAATTGTTAGGGATTTTATGCCTACCTGGACAAGACATATGTGTATGTATTCATATTTCCTGTCACGGTATTTTTGTAGGGTTTTTTGTGAAAGAAGTTAGATTGTGAACACCCTTTTCTTCCGTTTTGATTATAAAATCAATTTTTATGAGTTTTTGAAAAAGATTGTTCTCATATATCTGATCTCTTTTAATTTTTTGAATTTTCCAATTATTTATTAATTTATGAAAATTTTCAATAGTGATTTCTTCACTATTAACGATGTTTGCTTTCTGAGATCCTAGATCTATAGAGTTTGAGGTAGAAGAACTTGAAAAAGAAGCAATTTTGCTGAATAAATTACTCATAATTTAAAAATTTAATTAATGTTTGAAAAATTATATTTTCTCTTCTAGATAACCTTATAAAAGATTTACTACCCTAAATGCATGTCTGTCGGCTAACACAGGATTTTACTATCCAGCAACTAACGTTTACCCAGAAAATATTTTAAATTTTCCAAAAAGTGATCAAATTTTTAGATTATAAACAATTTACTTCTTAGATCTACTATCCCTCATGGCTTTGATACCATAAGGCTCTTATCAATCCTCCTAAAATCTATAGCTGATGGGAAAGGTACTACTTTATACTTAAGGCCCAGTCTTAACCCCATGGAGGCGGCCTATACTTCTCATCCCAATCCCTTCCCTACAGTGTATGAGAGGGCATCCAAGTGGGGGTCCAGTCAGAAGAAGGGCCCTTTTGGCAGAATTTACACACTACCAGGGAGAGGTATCTAGTTAAATGGGATCTTACATCGGGACGAATTGATTTTGCGACCTCGAATGGGGTTGGCTTTGATACCATAAGTCATTTACCAATTCTCCCAAAAGCTATAGTTGATGGGAGAGGTGCTACTTTATACTTAAGGCCTAGTCTTACCCCCACCGAGGCAGCTCACACTTATCATCCCAATCTAGTTTTATTTTCAAACATGGATCCAGCTAAAAGGTCTATCCATTGCAAAAGGCCTGGCCCAGTTTATAAATCGATCCATAAAAAAAAGAAAAAAAAAGAGTTAAAATGGGAAATGATTGGATTCCTTACTTTAACTTTAACAGATATCTGCTCCCCACATATGATATCTCCACCAACTCCAAAGTGGACAAAAAAGCTTATTCACGGGTCTAAGCTCTAATGATAAACGAAAGACTTTCTTACCTCTTATGGGTCCAAGCTCCCACATGTTTAGGCGTAACAAATGGAGAACTCTCCTATAAGAAGACCTTTCTCCTTCAACTTCCCCATCTTTTTCAGCAATAACAGAAAATGTTATTAATGAATTAAATGTCATTAAAAAAGAATTTGAAGATCTTGGGGTGTTGTTGGTATCAGAGCCATGAGGGATAGTAGATTTGAGAAGTAAATTTTTTATAATCTAAATATTGGATCACTTTTTGGAAAATTTAAAATATTTTCTGGGTAAAGGTTAGTTGCTAGGTAGTAAAATCTCGTATTAGCTGATGAACATTCATTTAGGGTAGTAAATCCTTTGCAAGGTTATCCAAAAGAGAAAATATAATTTTTCAAGCATTAATTAAATTTTTACATTATGAGTAATTTATTTAGTAGAACTGCTTCTTTTTCAAGTTCTTCTACCTCAAACTCTGTAGATCTAGGATCTCAGAAAGCAAACATTGTTAATAGTGAAGAAATCACTATTGAAGATTTTCATAAATCAATAAATAATTGGAAAATTCCCAAAATTAAAAGAGATTAGATATATGAGAACAATCTTTTTCAAAAACTCATAAAAACTGATTTCACAATCAAAACGGAATAAGGGGGTGTTCAAATCTCAAAACCATTTGAAATATTCCAACTTCTTTCATAAAAAACCCTGCAAAAACATCGTGACAGAAAATATGAATACATACACACAGGTCTTGTCCAGGTAGACATAAAACCCCTAACAAGGTAAGGTTTAAGCACCTCAATTCTCTGTGTTCTAAGGGATGCAAGATTTTTAGATTTTTAAGATTCCATTATTAGTTCAGTTGAGTTGAGTCTTTTTCAACGACCAATCTCTTTTGAATGTGCAATTAACATTTCACTGGCTCTTAATGATAAAAACATCTTGAAGTCTTTGATTTTACAAATCAAAACTCATAATTATAAAATGCTGGAAGGATCTATTTCAGTAGCCATCATTTTTTCGGATACATTACAAAGTGATGTTCTCTGCATTTATATCGGTAAAAAATTTAAAAAAAAAGGTAAAACTTTGTTCTTCCAAACAGATTTATTTAGAGCTAATACAGTAATTCCAAAAATCATCCTTTGGAAGGATATTAGTCCTCCTGAAGAATGAATTTTAGAAGGTGTTGTCAAACCAAAATCTCCAGAAAAATCTTTACCAAACACTTATCTGAAGGAAATTGTTCAGTACCATAATGAATGGGTAAAAATGAGTTTCTCAAGAACTTCCAACCATTGATATTCCAATGCTGGTTCCTCTACGAGTACTGTAGATTTGGGCAGAACTTCAAATCTACCTTCTGTGATTCACCTTCCCAATATGGAAGAACATTTTCAAAAACCAAGATTTTCTTGTTCAAGCATTCCTAGTACTTCTTTTCAAACTATTAATTATTCAACAACTGTACCTCACCAGGTTTATAAAAAATCTCAGGTTTCAAACGAAGAACAAATTTTTTCTCCTCCAACTTTTCCATCTTTTTCAGCAATAACAGAAAATGTTATTAATGAATTAAATGTCATTGAAAAAGAATTTGAAGTTAATAAAATCCTTTTACATAAGGATTTTTATTCATCAAAAAATCTAAAAAAAAGGACATGGTTCTTTAAAAATTTTCTAGAAAAAAGAAAAGAAATTCAAGAAGAATATTATGAATTTGTTTTTGCAAACAAAACTCATATTTTATTCTTTGATTAGTTTGAAATTTATGCATCTTAAAACCAAATTTCATATCCATTTCAAACAAAAATTGTTAACCTTATAACTTCCAGAAATAAGGTTACAGAATGGGAAATATCTGATGGCAGAAAAATTCAGTCTGAACATCAATCATTAAGACATATAAAACTTAGTCATTTAAGTCAAACTGTTGATGCTAGTCCTTATAAAACTCAGAATGAAAATACAGATAAGGATTTAAAAAACATCATTCAGTAAAATAATTTTACAAACACTCACCTTAGTACAATTGCAAAAAAAAAATAACTAGGATAGAGGAATACCAAAAAACCTCTATCGTTTCCTTTGTTGAAGCAACAGATTCAAAATTAAAAAAACCCTATTTTTAAACCTTTCTAGATTTAAATCAGAATTTACTCAAGCCTTACGAGACCAATTAAGTAAGATAGAGAATTCCTTGTCCACCTCTATCCCTATGGTCGCATAGGATACCCTCGCCAAAAATAAAATGGTTAGTATTCTAGATCAGATCTCTGACTCTGAAGAAACCCATAACCCAGAGTTTTTTAGACTCCATTGGCCAAGAAGTTCAAGTACACCTCTTGCCATTACAACTGCTCAAGATTTAGGCATAAAAAGTAGACCAAACATTTTATCCCAATCTAAATTCAATGCCTCTACTATCTATGAATGAAACATAGATGTTATGTCTGAGTATAATATCCTTAGCCTTCTACAACAAATGACTATAGCTTACAACGCCTATAAAACCCAAACCAACACACTTAATAGAGCCATAACTGAACTTTTGATAGTTGGATTTTCAGAATAGTTAAAAGGTTGGTGGGATTACCATCTCACATAACAACAACAACTAAAAATTCTAGGTGCTATCCAAACCACAGAGGAAGAAAACTCCATCCTTTATGAGATAAGAAATCCAATCCCAGATGCAGTAGTAACCTTAATTCACACGATTAGTTTACACTTCATAGGAGATCTATCTCATTTGAAAGATAAAAACGCAGAATTGCTTTCGAACTTTAGGTGTAAAAAGCTTTATGAATTTCAAAATTACAAAAATACCTTTCTAACCAGGGTAATGCTTAGAGAAGATTCCAATCAATCATTTTGAAAAGAAAAATTCTTAGCAGGTTTACCAATACTCTTAGGAAAAAAGGTTAGAAACAAAATTAAAGAAATTTTTGGAATTAATTGAATCCCTTATGATCATTTGAAATATGGTGAATTGGTTAGTTTCACTCAAAAGGAAGGTCTAAAGATCTGTCAGGATTTGACGCTTCAAAAACATTTGAGGAGGGAAATGAAGCAAACAAAACAAGAACTATGATCTTTTTGCAAACAATTTGAAATACCTACAGGTACTCAAACTAAAGATTGTGGCAGTTTTTGTTCAAAAAATTATAAAAAATCCCATCGAAAACCCTTTTTAAGACCAAGAAAACACAATTTCTATAGGAAGTCTATACCCGCTAAAACCTATAAGAAACATAAAACATCCAGAAAACCTTTCAAAAAAGAAAGTCAAGAAAGAGTCACTTGTTTCAACTGTGGTCAACCCGGGCATATTTTAAAATATTGTAGACTA
>CM075807.1:2495846-2581019 GCA_037975025.1 Excoecaria agallocha | reverse complement strand
AATTTCCAAATATCAATATAAGTAACTGTAAATATACATCCCTACGACTATATAGTTTCGTATGATAACATATAAGTATAAGCATGCAGACATATTCAGGTTATTTCAATTAAGTATTAAACAACATGCTTGTTCAAGTGTTTGCTATATAACATATTTTATTAAACTCACATATATTTACCAAATGATGTTATTATGTTTTTATGTATTTATACTGTATTACATACTAACTCTTCACTGTTAATTAATTTCAAATTCTTTGAAATTTTCTTCCTTACAAGATTTCAACATCATAGTCATATATATCTATCATGCTTACTTTAATTTCATTAATTCACAATTTCGACAATGCAATCCTAGAAAAGTCAGTTTTACATGTCTGAAATACTATACTCAGAATTTATTTACTTTATAGTGTACTATAAACATTATAATTTACACAATAATTCACCCAAGAATTCATTAACAATATCTCTAATTCAAACTCTAGATTTCGAGTTCTCTTATGACAAAGCCATCTGCTTAACTGCAATCCTGACCAGGTTATTGTAACATTACCGATCTTTCAAAACTTTAGAACACTAAAACTAAGCTAAATCTAACTATTTAGAGAATAAACAATAAAAATAACTTCTCCTTTCAAAATTTAACCTTACATACATTATCCTTTTTATGTTCTATATTGGGAATTTAGCTTCATTTTCAGTTCAATCTATGCATATATACACATAGCTTTGGTTTCATCGGAATCTACTAAAATTACACATGCATATCAGGATTCACACCAAGTTCCCGTACCTTAGAGTCGAAGCCCAAAATTCCTCATCCGTTCTGTCCGTTCGGAGCCTCACCGGAGCTTCATCGGAGCCTCGTCGGAGACTCACCGGAGCTCCACCGAAGCTGCCCGCCTGCTGCCAGAGCCGCTGGTAACCTTCCGGTGGCATTCACGCGCCCCAAGGCACCACGGTTTGGTCGGAAAGCCGCCTGGAACCGCCGGCTGCCTCACTCCCTGATCTACTCTTCACCGGCGAGTGGAGACGATCGGCTGGCATCGAAAGCTTCATCTCGCTGCTAGGAGTCGACCGCCGGTGGTGGTGTCGCCAGCCGCCGTCGTGAGCCACCGGAACGAAGGAAAGAAGCTTCGGTAAGGAGAGAAAAATGGGGAAGGGAAAAGGGGTGTTTGGCGCCGTGGCTGGTGGCAGGGCTGAAGATCAGAGGGTGGCCGGCAACGTGGTAGCTTCCGGTGCCACTTCTCGGTGGAACTGGACCCTCCCGGTGCTCCCCCTCTCTTCCCGATTCTCCTTTCTCCCTCTCTTTCGTTTTTTTTTCATAATAATAATAATCCTAATAATACTAATAACAATACCCCACCATTTGTCTTTCTTTTTATTTTTCACACACACATTAATATTTACTCTTTAAATTTAAACCCCACATTACAATTATTATTATTCTTATTAATATGTTATAAGAATTATTATAATATGATTTAAGTCACAATTATTAAATTACAACCCGATTGACCCTTGCAAAACTGGTACCAAAAGGTACTATTTACCAAATATAATCAATCCAAATTTTTGGGGCGTTACAGAATGGGCCTATCCAATACCGTAGATGTAAAGCCCCTAACACGACCCTAATTTAATTGCATATTTTTTAATGGGATTTTTAGTTGATTAAGATTTAATTTAAATGAGGATTTTGTATAAACAAGGGACAAGGGATGAATTATCTTGTTATTATATTAATTGCATAAAAATAAAATTCAATAGTATGGTTTGATATTAATTGAGAGTGTAATTGAAATAAAAAGTATTATTTTGGGGTAAATTTATAATTTCGGAAATTTAGGGGTCAAATATGGATAAAAGCATAAATTGAGAAGTTAATTTAAAAGAAAGATTTAATGAATAGGCCAATGTATGAAAAAGAAGAAAGGTGGGGTCAAATGTATAACATGCAAATTTTAGCTAGGTGAAAGTGTGTCATGCAAAAAGGTTGAGGGACCAAATGGGATATTTACCTTGACACTATATAAGTCAAGGTAAAGGAGAGAGAGAGGCCAAAATATTTTTGGATGAAAACTCAGAAAACTTCTTCCTCTCTCATCACTCTAAGTTCCTTAAGAAATCTTGAAGAAAATCCTTACATGTGTGAGATTTAATCAAGGTTTGGTCATCAAAATTAAGGTAATTGGTTTAGTAAATATCATCTTCTTCTTCTCCTTCTTTTACATTCAGTTGGGATAGTTGTTGTTGAGTGCTGGAAGTTTAAAATTGATAATGATGATGCTTGTGAAGGAGAAGAGGAAAGTGAAAGGAAAAAAGGAAAAGAAGTGGCAAAGGACTATGTCAAGGAGAGATAATCGGCCAAGGTATGGGAATTTTAGTGTAATTTGAGTTAGAGACCGTAAATGAATCAATTCAAAATTCTATAGTTAAATAAGACATAAACCTACAGAATTGTAGAAGGGACCAGGCCTTCATTCTGCCTCTAACTATTTTCTATGATTTAATGAAAAATCATGTGAACTGTAAAAATAGGCTCTGGAACAGCTTGTGATTAAATGGTGATAACTTTGTGTACAATGATCAGAATTATGTAAAGTTAATTTCTATGCAAAATAGACTCCTAAGGGCACATTTTATATGAGGAAGTGTGACCTAAAAATGTATGCAATCATGTCAAATATTGACTTGAAAATTCGTAGGGACTGAATGTACTGTTAGGGAACAGACCTTAGTAATTTGGGCATAACTTTTGGTAGAGATGTTAAAATGCTACAAAGTAAAATTTTGGTTAAACTAGAGGCATGAAAGTATAACTTTGATGAAGAAATGTTGGTCTAAATCCCTCTTAATTTTATGTTATGAATTTTTCTAAGTGACAGCACACACTGTTTCGATTCTATGAACAGCCTATAGTATTTTTCAAATATCTCAAGATATAGATCAGATATTAAGGTGAATTTTAATGCTCTGGAAACTAGAAATATAGGGGAATAAGATTGTAGGAGATCATTTAGCCTAAAAATGACATCTTCAAATTCAAATATGGCTCACAAGTCAAGTCCAGAATGCTGCCCTGTGCAGATTTTTAATATACTTTATCTTATGACTTTTAATTAATTGAGTTAAATAGGTGTTTATGTGATTGCAAAATGAATTGGATAGGGCATGTAATATGACTATCAATAAAGGATCATATGCATATATATACATTCATATGTGTACATAGGTAAAGATTAGTGATGAAAATATCAAACATATATATGTAATTAGATTTGTACATACTTGTCATATGCAAAATTTATGTATACATATGTAATCCTTTGATGAGAAAGTGCATATTTTGACATGTACCTATGCTATGAAATAGGGAATATAATAGTATGACCATGTCATATGTATATGAGCATATGAAAATATGTTGATATATGTATAGCATATGATTTGAATAATGATAAAGGTATACATATTGATAAACATGCTTATAAGAATAAGCTTACTATATGCGAATGTACCTACAGTTATGTACATTTATGATTATGTATATGAGTGTATGAGCATATAATTGTCCTATGAGATAGAAAATGTTTAGCATGACTATGAACATATGAGATACTTAATGAGAACATGTTCAAGTATATAATGTGATGATTATATGTCATGCCTATATGCCGTTATGCAAATTTTATAGTCACAAGGATAATATGAGCTAGATATATAACTTGTTATATGACATGTGCACATATCTGTCTATGCACTAGAGAACTTATAGTTTTACAAGACTATGTACATGTGCAAATGGTATATTATGAATACAGTCTTGATGTGTGAATTGAATATGAACATATTATTGCCTGCAATAGAGTTCAGATGTGGATAGATAGGCGCCTATAGGAAAAATTGCAGCTGTCATAGTTTGGCCCAATTGGGTCTAAAGTATGTTTGATTCCGTTTGGATCATGAACAACCCTGTTTGGGTTGTTAGGCAACCCCATTCGGGTCTACTTGACCGGTCTAAAGTATAATTTGGCCCCGTTTGGGTCTATAGATCCGATATCTTCGGATATCCCCTATTTTGATACCGAAGTGTATCGATAGTTCCCGTTATCCACTGATAAAACTAAAGCAGGCTAAACTTTATTTATAGTAACGATCATAATTAATCAGTTAAAGTTTATCTTACTCAAAATCATTACTGTAGATCATATTGTTGGTTTGTCCATAGAAATTGTGCTTCATATGAATATGTTCACATGGAAAATTGCCATCTATATGAATTATGAAAATGGAAATATTTGTTACTCTCTTGGGTGTAATGTTTATATACATGATGATATGCTTTAAGCTTTAAAGTATTTATTATTATTGACATGTTATGCTGTATATATATATATATATATATTTTGATGACCGCTGTGAGTGGTCATCCATCTTTAGATTTTTTCCACTAAGCTTTATAGCTTAGCACCGGTTATTTATTCGTGTAGGTTCAGTTATCAAGACTTTTGCTGAGGGACGATCTCTGCATCAGGAAGGGCCAACTACCGACTGTAAATCTTGATGTAGGATGTTTTTGTATTACTATTATCATAAGTTTTGTATTATGGCAAGTTATCCTATAAAAATATATCTAACATATGTTAAGTGTTGTAACTCACTAGTAGTAAAGCTAAGAAAGAGTACGTGTGAATGTGATACATAAAGTAGTTGTATATAGTACAGTATGCATGATACTAAGTATGAAATGAAAAACAAGAATAGACTTGTAGCACGCACATAGGTATATGAAACAGTATGACATGATTAATGGTAATATGATGGTTAAGCGAACATTTTGTATAAGCATGATTAATATGATTTAATTTATGAGAATAATAGGGTAACTGTATAGGGGGTGCTACAGTAGGACCGGAGCTCAGGTTGATTGGACTGAATAAGCTAGTTGTGACGATTCGAGGTTTGAGTACCTACCGAGCTTTCATTTGGAGTTCGGTGTCAAAGGTTATGTAAACTTGCCTTATTCTGGTCATGGGAGGTCTGCCTCTAAAGCTACCTGGCCGCATGCGATTTGATAGGATGACGTCAGTTTCTCCGCGTTTATTTATTGGGGAGTATTTATGGCTTCCTATTTACCGTGCGTAACGGCTATGGGAGCTTCGATTAGGATGCATCGCCTTAAATGAACTATCCCAAGTTTGGATCGACGGCCACGTGTATGATCCAGATCCATCATGGTTTTTCTATATAAACCCCCCTTTTGATTTTGACTAAGCTTTTGCTTTTCATTTTTTAGGTTTACACACTGCTCTTTTCTTTTTCTCCGCAACAGTAGCTTTTGTATCCGCTGCCTGGACTTCAAAATTCATCCTCTCTGCCCATTTTCCTTCTGCTTTTGCCCCTACATAGCAGGTTTGTCCTTCCTCCCCTCTTATTCTTTCCTTTGTTCTTTATTTAATTCTTTCATCATGAGCTCAGCCATGGCTTCAAGCGAAATGGTGGGGGATAGTGGAGATGCCCCTTCGGGTAGCGTTCCTGGTATAAGCAGGGGATCGGCTTCGAAAGGAGGGAGTCAGCCCTTCGACTTTGGCCAGTCTGCTACCTCTTCTAAAAAGAAGGCTTCACGCCGATTATCGGGAGTGGGCTACTTCAACGGTCAAGGAGGAGGAGCTCGGTTTGCTCTTTGCCCAACCTACATCTAAACCAAACTATGTCGCAAGCAAGCCCAGCACCTCACAAAGGGCGAACACAGAGTTCACCAATAAGAGAAAGATTGCCATTTATGAGGCACAATTGGAGGCTGACATCCGCTTATCCCTGACAAGCTTTGAAGTGAGTGTGCTGAGGTACTTCGACCTGGCCATAGGATAGCTCCACCCCAATGCCTGGCGGACCCTTACTGCTCTTCAAATTTGGGCTGTGGAATAGGGCATAGATTTGACCTTAAACTTATTTTGAGCAACCCACGTGGTCGGTCTTTGAGCTGGTACCAAAGACCACAATTACATACAAGCTCGGTCTGGCTATGAGGTGCCGACTGGGAATCTGGAGTCCTTGAAGAAGTGGAAGGATAGGTTCTTTTTGGTGGAGAGAGTTTAAGCTGACTTTCAAGTACGAAACTTGGGGGAGGTATACAAATCATAATGATAGGAACTTATGGCTCTCTGATAAAGAGGATTTTATTTTAGCTCACTATAGGGAACTGGCCCGGGATAAGTGGGACTTGAGGAATTTATTAGATCCTTACAGTTGGGAACCGATTCTTTGTCGAAGAAAAGGTAACGCACGATATTTTCTTATTCAATGATACTGATGCACTGTTTTAATTTGTTTTCTCTTTGCAGTTATGAGGAGAATGAACTGAGCTGCCAAGATCATGAGGGTAAAAAGACAAAAGCTCATCGAAGCTTTTTCGAGCGCGCCTCTCGTCGCTGAGGAAGTGGTGGCTACTCCCCCTCCCGAGGCTCAGCCAGTGACAGCAACTGTTGAGGCTTCTGGGACTCCAGTTGTTGAGATGGAGCTTGCTGTATCCTCCAAGCCCCAAGGCCAGACCGATAAGGAGCCAAACGAACTTCGCTCTCTACTCAGCGAAATTTGCGAGTTCTGGAAAGCTAAGGGGGATAAGTATTCCTCCAATGACCCGAACTTCTCCACCTTTGCGCACATTGCTTCTTGCATGCCTAAAGAGGTTGGTCCTTTTATGTCTCTGAGTGTTGAACACTTGGCCGAGCGCTTGAAGAGGCATCAGGTCGAAGTAAGTAGTTCGAACTTATTGATGGTTTTCGTCTATCGACTATTGCCTGATCTTTTTCGTGTTTTGTAGGGATCCCAACTGATCGGCGCCACTATTGCAAAGATAAATGATCTCATCTCAAAGCATCGATAGATTGATTCCAACTTTGGAACTTTACGATCGAAGATGGACAAGATCGAGGAGAAGACTCGCCAAGCTCTAGAGTAGGCCGAGGAGGCCGCGAGGAAAGCGACTGAGCTGGAGGCCGCTCTAAATCAAGAGAAGGAGTCCAACTCTACTCTCCAGGCTGAGGTTGAGTAGTTCAAGCATAAAGAGGTCGAGTGGGAGAAAAAAGAGGCCGAGTGGGAGGAGAAAGAGGCCGAGGTACTGGGTGAAAAGTGCATTGCATTTAGCGCCAAGATATGTTTTATTGTAAAAGGGAAATATCCCAAACTCGATCTGTCCTTCCTGGATGACGTGTATCCAGATGACGACTAGCCTCTTGTAATAGTTTTTTTTAATTGAATGGAAATTTGAACTATCTTTCTTTTTGTCGTGTTTAAGTTTGTGATTCATGTTCGGTCTATTTTCCTAAGAATGTTGGGACAGACAAGTTATTCGTGTGTGATGAGGTGAGGTGTCTTGATTTTTCCAGAATAGCTTTTGATCGCAAAATCGAACTTGATTAATTAAATAAAGAAATTGCCCGATAAAAGGGCAATGTAAATAATGAGTGCTCTATGATGCATACCTTGCATTCGATACTCCGGTTCAAGGGCTTTGGAATGTTGAACTGGAATGTGCCTTAGGGTTGTGTAGTCAGCATACTTAGAGCGGTTTAAGGACACAAGCTCAAGGGGGTTGCCTGTCTTCCTAGGGTGAGGTTGTTTGATTTATCAACTACAAACGTTTTTCTCATGGCACGATTAGTTTATCACGTTATTTGGTGATGTGTGCCGAACTTACTTAGAGAATCGGGCGATTTTGGTGCTGATGTCGAGCCCTTTTCCATAGGCATAGTTAGCCTTATATGTTAGCAAGTTTTATGGCGATTTGTACCGAACTTAGTAGGATGGTCGAGCTAGTTTTGGCTATAATGCTGAGCTCGTAAACATAGGCGTAGTTAGCCTTATATGTTAGCAAGTTTTATAGCGAATTGTGCCAAACTTACTAGGATGATTGGGCTAGTTTTGGCGATAATGCCGAGGCCATAGACATAGGCGTAGTTAGCCTTATATGTTAGCAAGTTTTGCAGCGAATTGTGTCGAACTTATTAGGATGATCGAGCTAGTTTTGGCGATAATACCGAGCCCGTAGACATAGTCGTAGTTAGCCTTATATGTTAGAAAGTTTTGCGATAAATTATGCCAAACTTACTAGGATGATTGGGCTAGTTTTTATGATAATGCCGAGCCCGTAGACATAGGCGTAGTTAGCCTTATATGTTAGTAAGTTTTACGGTGAATTGTGCCGAACTTATTAGGATGATCGGGCTAGTTTTAGCAATAATGTCGAGCCAGTAGACATAGGCATAGTTAGCCTTATATGTTAGCAAGTTTTGCGGTGAATTGTGCTGAATTTATTAGGATGATCGGGCTAGTTTTGGTGATAATGCCGAACCCATAGACATAGTCGTAATTAGTCTTATATGTTAGCAAGTTTTACGGTGAATTGTGCCGAACTTATTAGGATGATAGGGCTAGTTTTGGCGATAATGCCGAGCCCGTAGACATAGGCGTAGTTAGCCTTATATGTTAGCAAGTTTTACAACGAATTGTGCCGAACATATTAGGATGATCGGGCTAGTTTTGGCAATAATGCCGAGCCCGTAGATATTGACATAGTTAGCCTTATATGTTAGCAAGTTTTGCGGCGAATTATGCTGAACTTACTAGGATGATCGGGCTAGTTTTGACGGTAATGTCGAGCCCATAGACATATCCTGCCATAAATTTGCTAAGTACTTTGCACAAAATATGTCATTCATTAAACTTCTGTCCAGCAGGTAGAAACATCTGCAGGACTTGCATTTAGGCCAGAATATCATGGCGACAACTTGCAATAGAAATAAAGTAACAATGATAATGACGAACAAAAATTAAAGATGATTAAAATGAGAATCAGTACAAGGTTCGTTATAGCGCGAAGAGTGCCGAGCTATTGATAATATGGTTTGAGGTTGAGTCCGTTCTAGGAGTGCGAGAGCCATTTGCCTGCGACATCTTCTAGCTTGTATGCTCCGTTTTGGATTACTTCCCGATAATATATGGCCCTTCCCAGTTGGGATCCAGATTGCCTACTCCTATTGCCGTTTGAGCAGACACCACCTTTTTCTGTACCAGCTGTCTGATCCGAAAAGACTTCGACTTGATCTTGCGATCGTGATAAGTCACCATGCATTGTTTATATGTTGCGGACCGTATCTGGGCGAGCTCTCTACTTTCTTCAAGCCGATCTAAGTTATATAAGATCCCGACGTTGCTCTTTGCATCTGAGGAAGACGTTCGGATGCCTCATACTCCTATCTCACAAGGGATGAACGCTTCAGTTCCATATGTCAGTGTGAAGGGTGTTAACCCTGTTGCTACACGAGGTGATGTCTGATATGTCCATAGCACATTATTAAGTTCTTTGGTCCATAAGCCCTTGGCATCCTCAAGCCGCTTCTTGAGTCCGGATAGGATAGTTCTGTTTGTCACTTCGATCATTCCGTTGGATTGCGGATGGTAGACTGATGTGAAGTTCAATTAGATCTTCAGTTTTGAGCAGAAGTTCTTGAAAATCTGACAATCAAACTATTTGCCATTGGCAATTATAAATGAGTATAGAATACCAAACCTTGTGATGATATTTTTATTCAGGACCTTGATGACATTCGTCGGTGTGATGGTTGCAAGTGGCTCGGCTTCCACCCATTTGGTGAAGTGGTCTACCACTACTAACAAAAATCGTTGCTGCCCTTTCGCTAGAGGAAAATGACCCAATATGTCAATCCTCCATTGGAAAAAAGGCCACGGGCTGTGGATTGGCTTCTCTCTTGCCGAGCTCTAGTGCGAAATATTGGCAAACCTCTGGCATTTATTGCATTTTTGCACTAGGGCTTTTGCATCAGCCTCCATGGTTGGCCAATAATACCCTTGTAAGAGAGCTTTTCGAGCTATTGCCTGTGCACCTTCATGAGCTCCACAGATCCCTTCATGAATCTCTCTGAGGATATAATCCCCTTCATCATTGCTTACACATAAAGTCTATGTGTGGGAGAAAGATTGTCTGTAAAGCTTACTGTCCATTACTGCATATAAGCTCTATTTTCGAACTACTTTTCGGGCTTGGGCCTGTTCCTCTGGTAGGGTTCCTGACATTAGGTATTGGTAAATAGGTAAATGCCAACCCTCCATCGACTCCTGCACTTGAACTCGAAAAGTTTCATAAGTTGGATGCGAAATGATTATGTAAGTGATGTCCGTATCATCAATTGGACTATTGAGACAAACTGTCTTAGCAAGAGTATCTGCCTCCACATTTTCTGCCCGGGATATCTGAGTGATCAACCAAGTTTCCCCTTTCTCCTCCAACCTGGCTAGCAAGGCAGAAGTTAGTTCTTTGTAGCGGATCATGGAACGATCTTTGGCCTTGAAGTTCCCTTTCAGTTGGATGACCACCAGTTGGAAATCTGAGAATATCTCTAAGATTTTCAGCTTCACTTCTATCTCCAATTACAACCCGTAGCATAGGGCTTTATACTCTGCTGCATTATTGGAGGCTGAAAAGGTCAGGCGTGCTATAGCTCAAATTCAAACTATCATCGGGCTTATTAGAAATACTCCGGCTCTCGCTCCATCCGAACTTGAGGCTCCATCAACATACAAATTTCATGATACTTTTGTCGGCTCGAAAGCTAGTTCATGTAGCTCGACAATAAAGTCTGCCAGTATCTGTGCCTTCATGGATGTTCGTGGCTCATACCGAACATCGAATTCTCCTAGGTGAGCGGCCCATTCTATCAATCGACCCGAGCATTCTGGCCTCTATAGTACCTTCCTCAAGTTTGAATATGTGCGCATCGCTATCGTATGTGCCTGAAAGTACGGATGTAGCTTAACTGTTGTGATGATGATTGCAAGGGCCAGATGCTCTTCCAAACAAGCATAACGTTGGCTAACCATTTCAGATAGAATATTTCCCTGATAAAATCGCTTTCCAGCAAAGTCGCGGTCTCCTGCTCGATGGCTAATTATCTCTTCGAGGCGTGGTTTCTCTTATTCTATTTTACTGGCTTACATTCTGGCCGAACATTCAACGAGTGAACTATTAAGTCCTTCTTGACCCCCTAGATGTCTGATGTTTGCCAAGCAAAAACATTGACGAACTCATAAAACGTTGAGAGTAGGGCTTCTTTCTCCGCTCCAGCCTTTTCAGCCGATATCTGAACATTCTTTCCCGGCTCTAGCTTGACTACTTATAACACTTCTGCTGGTTTTACCCTTCGTTGCTCTTTCTCGGGTACATCCATTGTGTCCAAGGGCAGGCTCCAATTGGCTCCTTTGAGCATGGTCAGATAAGTCTCCCAGGTAGTCTTTTAATTTCCTCTCAAAATGGCCACTCCATTGTCTGTGGAGATTTTGAGCACAAGGTTTTTCATCGAGACACATGCATCTACCTTGAATAATAGAGGTCGGCCAAATATCACGTTGTAAGACAGTGCAATATCGACCACCATGAAATCCGCTTGGCAAGCGCACACCGTCGAATCATCTTCGAGCTGTACAGATAGAGTTGCTAGACCTTCTACCCGTACAGGCCTTCCAAACAGACCAATGAGAGGGATGTTGACTTCCTCAAGTCTATGGTCTAGCATTCCCAATGCTCTGTATGTTTGGGACGTTATGAGATTGACCATACTTCCAATGTCAACCAATATTTGTTGGACCAAGAAGTATTGAATGACTACTTCAACAACTAAAGCATCTGTGTATGGATACCGAGCATGTGCCCTATCCGTTGCTGAAAACTGGATCGTACTTGGGGTCGAGCTCATCCTCCATTCGATGGTCATGACCTTCTTGGCCTTCTTTTTTTGGGAATGATATCGCTGCTTTCCCCCGACAATTACATGTATGACCCCCGCAGGTGCATGCCTGCCACCATTGGCTCTGTTCCTGCTTGGTTGGGGAGACGGTGACCTCTGCCTCTTTCCTCTTTCATCTGGCTTGGTAAACCAAGCTAGGGTACCCTTCCGAACTAGATGCTCGATCTCCCGCTTGAGTTGCCTGCAATCATCAGTCTCATGGCCCTTGTCTCTATGAAAAGCATAGTAAAGGCCCTGATCCCTGCTCGGGTCTTCCCTCATAGGTCTCGGCCAGTTAACTTGACCGTTTTGTTTTAGCCAATCCAATATCTGTTCACGAGAGGCAGTTAGGGGCATGAACCTTTCATCTCTTCGGTTGTCCAAGTGAGGAGTAGTAATTGCATAAGATCGGTTATGCTAATTGCCCCCCAAAATTTCTTCGGGTCTATTTTACTGGGATTTCCCCCATCCCGAGCCGTTCTTGCACTTTCACCTCCTTCCTTCTCAGATGTCCATGCTCTATGGGAGGCATGGTGAAGATGCCGAGCCTCATCCATACGGATGTACTTTTGTGCTCTTGACATGAGCTCGATAAAGTCATTTGGGGGTTTCTTGCTCAAGGAGTCGCTGAAATCCTGATACTTTGTGTTTCGAATGAAGGCGTTGATGGCAACCTCCAGGTTCAAATTCTGTAAATCCATGGCCACATCATTAAACTTTTCTACATAGGCCCGTAGTGATTTGCCTTTTTCTTGTTGCACCAGGTTTAAATCGGCGGACACCTTATTCGAATGGATGGCGGCCACAAATTTTACGACAAACATGTCGCTGAACTGCTTGAAATTCTCAATACAGTGCGATGGCAGGTTTCGAAACCAGATCTGGGCTGAATCTGCCAATGTTTGGGGAAAAATCTTGCACAAAGCGGAGTCATCAGTTGTGAGCACCAGTATAGTGTGCTGAAACTGGTCGACATGAGCTCGGGGGTCGGTGTTGCCACTGTAGGTTTTCAGGTGAGGAAGTTGAATGTTAGAAATTGGGGCAGCTAAGATTTTCCAAGAGAGGGGAGATCGAAAACTGCCTTGGTATTGCAGTGTTGTCCAGTTTTGTTGCCTTTGGATTCGGTCATCCAAGAGGCGGTTAAATTGTTTGGTAGTTAGGATAATGGTGGAGTTTGGATTTTGGGGTAGGGCTGATGAGTAGGATTCCCGAGCAGGAGGCTGTGCAGCCCGAGGTATGTTGGGGTAAAGGTTGAGGCTAAGCTTGGGCGATGATGGCTGATAGTACGGCAATGAGGGATTATGCTATCTGAGGGGTAATGCTGGGAGTGACGTTTGGGATTACCATGGCTGGAAAAGCAGAGGTGGTGTCGTTGAGTTAAGGGAGAAACTGTTGTGTTCCAGGCGGGGTGGGGTTGGATGTTGGGTTTTCTTGTTAGGAAGTGTTTGGGTTAAAATCTGGGAAAAGATTCATGTTTCACGCTCACCACACCAAATGATGACAGGTAAAATGCACAGCAGGTTCCTTGCGATCACCTGCAAAAACAGATAGAGGATCGGTGGGTTTCTGACAAGAGAGCCTCCGACGGTCAAGTTAGGATTTCTGTGTAAAAGAGTAAGAGTTTTAAGCAAAAGTTTCAGTAACCGTTTTATACCTGTTTTTTCTCTTTTTATAAGAGGAGTCAGCACGTTTTTAGGAGATAATGGGAGGAGTTTTTCGTTCTTTTCGGCTACTAATCCATTTTCAGAGATTCTCGAGGGAAATGTGAGTTAGTGGTAACTGTTTGTCTATCATGATGGAGCTGTTTTTAGAATAAGTTCGTAACCGAACTATGACTCGATTTGAGAGCTCGAAAAAGTTGAACCTTTGGTTGATTTTTGAAATCCTCATTGAGCTAGGTACCTGATTAATACGAAATCGTTGGACCGATATGTAAGTTCGGTTTTTATCAGCTCCAAAAATAAAAAAAAAAACAAGCAAGTTCAACTCTTTGCCTCTTTGTATCTACGTGTGTAATCTTTAAATAAGAAAATACTGCAAATGCAACAGTGACTGGTCAAGATCCAAGGGTGAAAAAGTCTTGTCCCCCATAATCATCGTCGCCGAAACAAATAAACTATATATATATATATATATATTTTTCAACTCACAATATCGTCATTCTTTCCAATGTCTAAACGAAGGGTCTAAATCTGCACTACACCTATTTCATTCTAATAAAAAACGATATTGTCAAAAAAATTAAAAAAAAAAAAGGAACCGAACTTATATAAAACGATACCGTTTGGAGATGCACCGCCGACACCAAGGAAGGCGCAAAAGCAATCAACATCATAGTGCTGGAACGCGCGTTGTGGTTATGATTCCACTCATATTTACCAAAATGCCATCATTCGCATTCTTTCAACTCAGCTCTATTTCTCCTTAATTTCAACACTTTCGGAGGGAGAGAACTTCCATAAATTCCTTATCCTGTGGCCATAAAGGCAAAAGCACAGATCTAAGATCCATTGCAGAATTAAAAACAGATCTTCTACCTCACATCATCGTTTCCGTGTAAGGTAACGTTTATCTCTCTGTGAATCCAATTTTATCAGTCTCATTAGCTATCTACTTTCAGCTCTTCTTCCTGATCTATATCTCCCATCTCCTGCGCTTTTCAATGTCACGAGATTATTTTATTTTAGCATTTTACGGTTTTGTAGGCTCAGCGGTAAACTCTCATACACTAGGCAGTAGTTTATTTATCGGTAGATCATGTCACGGAGGCAAGTAAGCTCCACTCGCCGATTTGTGGACTCTGGAAACTTTCCTTTTTCAGGAGCATTACATTCTAAATCGCGTTCTTCACCTTTGTTATCTGTTGGCCTCATCGTTCTGGTATGGCTTTATCATTAGTTTTCTTACTCAATAATTTTCTGCTTTTCGCTGTTTCGGTTTTCATCAATTGTGATTACTACTGAAGGCTTGATTTCATGTTTATTTGTAGTAGTTAACAATTCGGTTTTCTTGGTTTTAAATTTGTAGGGCGCCTTCCTCCTTTTTGCCTATGCTTACAGTGGTCATGGTTCGTAATTTGACTCTTTTACTGTAATGCCTAATAAAGATGCTTAATTCTGTGGTTTGATATCTGGAGTTGTATATTCTGTAATTATTCTTCTATTCTTTGAGATTTCGATAATGATATGTAATTGATTAAATTGTTTACTTTTGAAATTCAGGGATTTTTGGTGGCAACAGACAAACTGTTAGCAAGGTTGAAGGTATATTATACCATGCGTTTCATTTTTCAGTTTAGTTTGGGCCTTCCTGAAGCTTTCATTTTTTTGCTCTGTGTATCTGTTCCTTGTGAGCAAATCTTGGAAGGACTCTGCATGTTCTATAGAAGGATCAAGGGATTATGGCCTTGAATTGAAAACGAATGACAACTAATGGCGAATTTACATTTTTTGGTTCATAAAAGATGGGTGAACCATAGCATGAAGAGAAACTAGAGTAAATAATACACATATACATATGACCAAAAAAAAAAATAATGCATATACTCACGTGCATACATACACACTTACACACACACACACATATACATATTTGAATTTCCTGTGTTATTTATCTTTGGTTTTTTTGCAAATTTTGATTAATGAGATTTTGGTTTTCATTGTTTTATTATGTGATTTGAATATGGTGAAATGCTATTGGCATTTTGTTCAGATTTAGTTTTGATATTAGTTGGGCTTTTATTATAGGTGATTTTTCATGCACATTGGAAGTTCAGAGAGCAATACCCATTCTAAAGAAAGCATATGGTGACAGCATGAGCAAAGTTTTGCACGTGGGTCCTGATACGTGTTCAGTGGTCTCTCAGTTGTTGAAAGAACAAGATACTGAAGCATGGGGTGTAGAACCTTATGATATTGAGGAAGCAGATGCAAACTGCAAGAACGCTATTCGCAAAGGCATTGTCCGTGTGGCTGACATCAAGTTCCCTCTGCCCTACAGGACAAAGTCCTTTTCTCTTGTTATTGTCTCAGATGCACTTGATTACCTGTCACCAAAATACCTGAACAGGACTCTTCCAGAATTGGCAAGGGTTGCAACTGATGGTCTTGTTATTTTTGCTGGTAATTCCTGTAACTTCTAAATTATATAATATATTAAAGTAAAAATGCATTTGCTGTATTTTTGGTTCACATATCAGCAACCTCAGTCCAATGAAAGTCTAGATTTTCTTTAACTGTCTTGTCAATCCTATAATTGCTTTATCTATGTATCTACACATGCACACATGGAGTAACTGGGTGGTTGACCATGACCATTATGCTACATGGATAGATGCTAACCTAAGATTCTCAGCAATTAGAATAATGACTATAATTGCCTGTTAGCCTAGTGCTTCATATCAACCCTAAATGACCAACGATGTATGCCAAGAATTTAGTCTTTTTTTCATCTTAATAAAAATGCTGTTTAATCCTCTTCCAAAAAATAACTTAAGTGAAGCATGATTAAATGCTGCTGGCTATTACATTTCTTATGTGGATGTAATATCATTGTTTCCATGTCATATTTAGGTTACCCTGGTCAACAGAGAGCTAAAGTTGCAGAGTTGTCTAAATTTGGACGGCCAGTAAGTGATCTACTGATTAATAATTTTATTTCTTGCTTCATTAGTTTTGTTTTGTATTGGAATCTTGTGAAGCAGATTTGGAATTGACCATGACATAAGAATGTTTATCCTATTCCTTTTCCTGTTCCTTTGGGATTACCACTAATGGTTGCAAAATTATCAGTATTTAGCTGTGATATTCATATGCTTATCTTTCAATTCAGATTTTTTAGTGTTAAGAGTCTTCAGCTGTTGACACAAATAGTTTGAATGCTACTGAGCTTAGCAGAAGTAATATAGCTTGAAATAGGTGCAGCAATTATTCAATCTGACTACTACCAGTTTTGCTATGGTCATAATTTCTAGTTATTTTCTTTTAGTATGGGGAGAATGATAGAATGAAGACGATGAAATCATTTAATGATGCCAAGCAAATAAGATACTGAGCGGAAAAGATTAGAACTGTTGGACATTGTAAAGATCAAAAGAGTAGATTGATAAATAGGGAATATTGGCTAAAGTAGCAACTGCAGCTTGATATTAAGATATGTTAAATGGTTGTCGGTCCCTATTACTTAGGGGATTGTCCCTGTCATGGTTGCTTCATTTGAACTAGGTTTACTTAATATAGCATTCACTCTCACTAACCAATTTGACAATGATTTGCAGGCCAAAATGAGAAGCTCATCTTGGTGGATTCGTTTTTTCGTCCAGACAAGCTTAGAAGAAAATGATTCTGCCCTTAAGAAGTATGAGCAGGCTGCATCCAAGAAGTCATACAAGCCGGCCTGCCAAGTATTCCACTTGAAACCATACAATTAATCATCAAGTCAGAGTTTTCTGATATAAAGATTTTTACACTTTTTGTTTATCATTCAATTGAGGAAACAAATATATCTTTAGCCGTTAGGTAAGAAATCTCCAGGACTGGGTAGACAAATTTGGTGGAAGAGAAGATCATCCTTTTATGTCACAAAGTAGGCAGTCTGTGTTTATTAATTTAATTGACGAAAAGTTTGATATTGTTTTGTTTCATTCATGCTGATGTGTCAAATTTTATTCTTTTGCAATTAAGGCAAATTCAGTTCGCCAGAATTCATAACAATACTTAAATAGGTGAGGCTTTGACTCTGGCATGTTCAAACGAACCGCCAAAATTGTTATGTATGAACTCAAGACAAACGTCGGTTTTGCTCCTGTAGGATGTATACTTTTTCTCTTCTTGCATGGGTAGATAAAATCAGGTTGTTAATTGCTTTAGTAACTACCGGAGAATTGGAAATTTACTTCCTCAATTTTTCTATTGCCCTTCTGATTTGTTATATGTAAGGAGTTATGTTTCAACAAACTGAGTTTCTAGGTGAAAAAAATAAAAATAACTCAAACTGTACAAGCTCCACAAAACCCGTGTTGATTAGGGTATGCCAGAGATTTACTAGAAACAGTTAGCAATGTCTGTCATTTAGAGGAATTTACAATCCTTTAGGATGTAAATGCTATAGTTTATGAATAAGGAAAACCAGACTACTCCACCGAAATTGAATTTATGTGTTTTGCTGATCAAATTCCAAGTACTAGCTTTCTAAGCTACTCCCATGAAAATGAAAATTCTTTAATTTTGCTGAGCACAAATGTCTGAGTATTAGCTTCGTACCCATCGAGGCCTTTCTCTTTGTCGAACCTACAAAATTAGAAGTGGCACGGTTAAGATGCAATGTGACCGATCACCCAGATCTAGACATCTTTGCTCTTTCGGCCTGTTACGTTGCCTCCATTAACCATTAATGATAAAACAACTTCTTTCTTCTTTTACTTCGTCAATCTTGCTGCTGAAGGATTTGCTGTGCCCTTGAACTTTGCTATGTTTGGGCAGTAAGTCCTTGGACAAGAAAAATAAAAAAAAAACATGCAGAAAATCCATTCGATGCCTTTCTACACATTTGTCTTGTCTCCCATGAGAAGAACTCTATTGGCAGAGTGGTATTGTGCAGCTACTCCTCAATTCTAGAAGGCAAGCAAATTGAATAAAGATGAAGCAAAACCACTGTTTAGCTTCTGCAAGCAGACTGAAAGCCTACCTCTAGGTCCCATTGAGGTATTGAGAGCTATTGTCACCAGTAATCACCACAAGAGCACTGCCCTTCCTTGAAATGATGAAATCTATGGGCATCCCTAACAGTAATTACTCTACCAGATATAGCAGAGATAAATTTGATTGCATTGTGGCAATCCCCACATATCCTGAGGTTTTTCATCACAAGTATTGGTTCCCCATCTTTTGTCGATAGCAGTCCCAATGCTACTGCTAATTTCTCACTGTGATGCCTTATCTTGAACTCTCTTTCTACTTCCTCTGTTTCATCATCCTTAACCAAAGCCCATCTCACATCAGGCACATACCCGGCTTGTTTCATCCTCATAGACATCTCTTCAAGGTACTCATGAATTTCCTTAATCATTGGATGGTATCTATCTTCTGCCACAAACACATGTACTCTCTTGTTCAATTCAATCCAACTGCATCCTGGATTCTTCTTGATTCCCCTAATTCGCATAAGCTTTCTAATTCTCGTTACCTCTTCCCATTTTCCAGCACTGGTATACATATTTGCAAGAGTGACATAGGGTATGGCATTTGTAGGTTCCAGCTGTAGAAACTGATTTGCTGCCTTCTCTGCTAGCTCTATGTTTCCATGAGTTCTGCAGGCTCCAAGTAATGCAGCCCAACCAATAGAGCCAGGGCTAAATGGCATCATCCCAATTAGCTTCTCAGCTTCATGCAGCTTTCCTGCTCGACCCAAAAGATCAATCATGCATGAATAATGTTCTGGTTCCGGTTCCATATTGAACTTCTCTTTCATCATATTAAAGTATCGTTTGCCTTCCTCAACTTTTCCGGTGTGTGCACAGGCAGAAAGGACAGAAATAAAAGTTATTCTTGTAGGGGCAGTAGCAGACTGAAGCATCTGTTCAAAAAGGCACAGTGTTTCCATCCCAAATCCATGTTGTGCATAGCCTGCAATAATTGAATTAAATGACACGTTATTATGCTCAGGCATCCTATCAAAAAAACGTCTTGCATCTTGAAGATTTCCACACTTTGAATACATGGCAACAAGTGCATTACTTGCTGAAATTTGATTATAAGGGATCTCAGATTTCATTGCCAACGCATGAATCTGTTTCCCCTGAGAAGGAGATGATAGATTAGAACATGCCCTAATCACACACACAAAGCTACAATCATCTGGCCAATAACCAGCACGCTGCATCTGTCTGAAACAATCCACAGCCTCCTCAGACAGTTCCTTATCTAGCGAATACCCAGAAATCATTGTGTTCCAAAGAACCAAATCTGGTCCAACAATCTCTTCAAATACTTTTCTACAGGCTAACATACCGGCTCCACACTTTGCATACAAATCAATCAAGCCACTTCCCACATGACAATTCCAGTAAAACCCAGTTTTAATCAACTTGGCATGGAACTGAAGTCCCCCAAATAAGTCATCCAAGGAAGTCAATGCTGTTAAAACACTTGCCAGAGTGAACACATCAATGTCAAAGCCTCTATAAATCATTTCTTGAAAAAATGTTAATGCTTTAAACCCGTCATTGTGCTGCCCATATGCTACAATCATAGTGTTCCAAGAAACCTCGTCCATGTTCTCCTCTTTCATACCATAAAATACTCTTTCAGCCTCTTCCAAAAATCCATTTTTACCATAACAAGTAACAAGCGAATTATTCACAGAAACATAGGAATCAAACCCAGAAAAAACAGACAAAGAATGCAACTGCCTAATCAGACTGACATCACTGCGACAACCATTGATCACTCCAGAAACTGTAAACCCATTAACTTCAAGACACTTCTCTCTCATTTCCATAAACAAGCTGAGAGCAGATAAATTATTTCCGCAATCTGCATAAGTAGCGATAAGGGTATTATAAGAGACAACATCTGGTTGTGGAATTTGATCAAAAAGGTGGTGTGCAATGTCGAGAAGGGATTCTTTGGCATAAGCATCAAGTAGAACATTGAAAGAGAAGACATTAGGTTCATGGGTTTGGTTAAAGGCATGGTGTGCTTTGATTAACTGGTTGCATTTGGAGTAAAGAATGATGAAATGATTGGAGAGATAAGTTGAAGAAGGGACTAAAGATTTGAGGTAAAGTGTATGAAGAGATTTACCAGTTAAAAGGTCTCTGCTTTTTATACAGTCCTTCAAAAGACGGCCAAAGGTTTGTTGGGTCCATGAGACTTGCCTCATCTATATTACTCTTCGCAATCAAAAATCGGATCAAAACATTTTTCCAAGAACTCCACTGGTTCGCGGAAAATTCCTTTTATTCAATGGTATCATCGCTCTTCAAGTTCAAGCTGTATTCTTTAATCCATTGTTTGAATTCGATTGTTTCTGGAAATGTTTTAGCTCCCCATTATTATGTTTTATTTGTGATTTACATGCAGAGGTTTTTACAATGGGATCCATTGTTAATAAGACAGAATTAACATGCAAACTTGCCTCTTAATTTTGTCCAAAAAAAACAAATTTGCCCTTCAAATGGAGCAGCTGAGTAAATTAACTAATATTCAAGCAAATTTAAAATTTGGATGTTGTAAAAACCCATATTTTGCTTCTTGTATTTTAACAATTTATACATTACACCTCTATACTTTTGAAACTATATATTAAATTTTCGAACTTTTGAAAAGAACATATTAAATTTAAAATGCATGACACAAACGGGAGTATAATATAAGAACGGTTAAAATTAAATGTATTTTAACGAAATATTATTATTTTTAACGTCCGTTTGGATTTAATATGTTCTAATAAATAAATTTAAAAATTCGATGTGTAATTTTAAAAATATAAAAATTTAATATATATATATACATACGTAAAAGTTAAAAAAAATTAATATGTAATTTTAAAAATATAAAAATTTAATATATAAAAACATTAAAATTCATAATTAAATTATGGGTTTTGTCTTTAAAGTGTGTGCGACCCACATCACCCTAAATCATAAGAGAGGTTAAAGCCCATTAAGCTCATCACTCAAAGGCTTTAAGTGGAGAGTCTAGCCCAATTCCAAGTCCAGCCCAAATCCAAGTGGCTTAGGGTTAGCTAGAAAGAAACAAGCAAGCCCATTAGAATATCTTGGATCATAATTCCAAACTCTGTTGGATTAAAGATGGACCCATTCCATTTTCCATTTGTCTAGGATATTACTTATTATTACATCTCAATTGATCCCACCGTTTGTAAATAGGACTTTCAAAACGAAGTAGGGAAGAAAAAGCGAAAGAGGTAAATGCTTATTGAGATTTTTTTATATATATATAAAAAAAAAACAGTATATAGTGAAATGAAAAACAATGTTAATCTTATAAGACATATCAAGACTCAAGGATAATTACTTTTGCGGATATTTATAATAATATTCCCATATACATTTTTTACGTATAGATCTACTATTATAATCAAAACTTTTGGAGGTAATATACATTTATTTTTTTTTCATATATTAACAATATATTGTTTACTTTTTTTTTTTGCCAAATATATTAGCATTATATATGATAACATAATTATGTATCTGGACTCTTTCGAGTAGCTTGGATCGCATGATATTTAATTAAATCCCGGATCCGAACAGATTACTCGACGATATCGTTTTAAGGAATTACACTTTCACATTGACTCCTAGTTACCTAAAAAAAGTAGAACTCCTATTATAAAAACTTAGCTTAGTTTTCATATTAAATTATACATTTTTCTCAATAGAAATCCTATGAATACTAAAAATCTTATCTAAAGCAGTATTATTATCCATATAAGTAAGCAGAATATCAGGTATTTTTCTCTTTTTTAGTTAATTTTCACTCAAATACATTTTTTAGATCTTTTTTTGACTTGACCATCGGTTATTTCACTTGTCGAAAATTCCATCAAAATTTCATTATTTTCAGGTATCTTAAACGTTGTGAGTAATGTTGTCGTTCAAGTCAAATCTAGGAGATAGCCCGGTAAAACCGAACGGTTATTAATATAATAATGTAAACTATAATTATTTATTTGAAATAGATGTGAAAATGAACAATCATGAATGGAAATATCAGCATTTTGTTATTGCTAGATATTCACATTGTAATTATAAAAATTATTATTTTCAAAATTATGATTAATATGAAAACAAATTTTATAGTTAACCATAATCTTTGTCTAAACTAAATATGAATACGATGAATAATTACTATATAAACCTCAAAAAGAAAAGCATCAAATAAATTTCCAGTCAGATGTAAAATATTATACATATATATTTTTATATAAAATTCAAGATTATCTAGTCTGATTGCGTATAAATTATTTATTTAAAAAAAAAATTGAGAGAGGATAAGAAATTGCAATAGAATTTGTAGATCAAGAGAGCAAGTCAAAATTTGGTACGTTAGAGAAAAGAAAGAACAAACTACTTTTAGAAAGGCAAAGAAAAAAAAGTGTTGAACTGGGAATGAAGCAACTGGAAGGGCTAACTAAAATGAAGCAGTACAGACCAAACATGCCAACTATGGCATTACAAGAGAACAAATGTTAAGGCTGTCTGCCAGTATAAAGTTTGATCAAACTTATAAGCAACGGGTCCAATTCTTTAATTGGGTCTCAAAAATATCCAAAACAAAAATGTTATTGTCAATTATGGCCCGTTTTTATAAATTGGTGTCTTTATACGTACGGAGTTTTGAATTTTGTTAGGCCAAAATTAGCTGTCGGGATCACTCGCATTTGGCCACATGGGCCTTCACACACCCACTTGATTGTGTTGGGTCTTACTATACAATCCGAGCCCCACCCCTTTTTCCTCTCCGTGCACTTGTCTCCACCATTTTTTGTCTTCTACAGTCATTCCCAAGTCATACAACGAAATGATACGAATCTTTTTTTTTTTTTTTCACTATTGATTTTTTATTTGAATTTTTTTATACGATTAGTCTTTAAATAATTTTTTATTTGATTTTTTCTTTCTTTTCAAATCCATTCTGTGTACATTTAAATTAACTAGAGTTATAAATTTTAAATATCAAACGATTACGTAAAAAAAAAAATCATATTTCTTGTGTATTAACAGATATTTAATAAATCCCTTGTTAATATAATCTCTCTTAGATTTGGAGTCTTGTTTAGAATGAAAATTTTATAAGTTTAATTACGACTTTTTTTGTTAATATTTTACGTTGGCTAATTATATGAAAAGTAAATGTTATAATAATTTGAAAAATTCTACAACATGAACTATTTATCTTGTGAGTTTAGATGCATTAGGCTATTATAATATGATATCAAATCCATTTTGGTTCATATGCTATTGAACTAGTTATTTTTCATTTAAGAAGTTAAATCATGTATTTATTATTTATTTTGGCCTATTTAGCTAGCTTAAAAATAACAGTGTAAACGGATAATTTAAATAATATAAAAGGATAATTTAATTGGATTAAAATTAAAAGCGATGGATATTTATCAGAATTGAAATTATGATTTGGTCATGGCAGGCCTCATCTCATGCATAAAACATACAGAGCAATCACTTTCAGTATAGGCTGTACTGTATCATCGGTCATCAACTATTAATTAGGTGTGGAATATATGGGAAGCCGCATGCATAGCTTTGCTTGGGGACTGTTTTATATGGGGAATTTCTTTTGCTGCAAATAATTGAAGAAGATAGGATTTTCACAACTACTTTTTTTTTTTTACCTAATTTTTTTAAACTAATGGAACTAACTTATGTAAAATCCGATACTATCGGATTCGTAACTAAAAACAGCTCTTTAATGATATATAATTCATACGTGCTATAAGAATTTTCACAACTAATTATTGACGTATTAGTTTGCGATATTGTCCTATCCACATTTTCAGTCTACAAATTTCACTATTTTTATCGTTTATTTCATGTATATTACTATTTATACGGTCGTTTTTTTAGCTATTTTTGGGATATATTAGTCGATTTTAACACACATTGACTAGTTGATGTGTGCATATGGCCATGCATTCCCATGCTTATTGGCCCACTTGGATATACAATAAGACAAACTGTACCTTAGATTGAAAGAAACATGTAAGACAAGGACTTGGGTCATTGGTTCATAAATTTGTATTGTGACTTTGAACGATAATTAATCCTTCTAATATTCTAATGCGTCAAATTAGAGTTAGGATCAATGAATAATGATCTATATATCGTCAAATATATTTATATTATCAGCAGGTTGTTTTCAAATTTTTGTTACATAATTTATCGTATTGATGTTGATCCTTCAGGCGAATGCCTTCAAACTTTGTTAATGTCTATAGCTATTTGAGATTGCAAATTCAAATGGAGAAAGAAATATGAGTCAGAAGCTATATCCTGAAAATATTGCTAATAAAATGATCATATACATGAATTTTGACCTAAAAACTTTTTCATTGATATATAGTAAATGCTATTTTCAGAAAACAATAGTGGAGTACATTGATACTGACCTAATTTTTGAGTAAGAAGTAATTCGCACTCCATGTCACTTGAGAAAATTCAAATAATAAATTAATAACACTATATCTATAGATATAGATCTTCAAAATGGATAAAAAAAAATTCGTCTGCCATGATTATATGGTAATTAAAAATTTCGTGGGCTAATTTCCGCTCTATAATTTTTATAAAATATGGTTCAGGTTCATAATTATGCATGTTAAAAACGTAAATTAATTTCACTAAACTTAATTCCATTAAATATTCTGAAAAAAATACGAAAACATGACTTCTAAGGGCATGAATGGTATCGGCTTAAATTTTTATTTTTTTAAGAAAATAAATTGGCCATTATTTTTTATAAACCTAAAAAATAGTGGGAAAAAAGTTTCCAAGAGACATTTTAGTGGTAAAAATATTTTTTGTTATTGTGCATTTTCTTTCTTAAAAAATTTAATGATAAGCATTAAAGTAATAGAAGTAGTTTAAAATAATAGAAAAGAATTAATTGCTATTTTCATGTAAAGAAGGCGGCAAGTAACATGTTTTCCCCCTTAATTTACACATATAGTTATAATAGTTTCTACTTATGGATATTTACTAAGTACATATATATTGATCATAGAAGTATGTTGGATATTACATTTTATTTATAACAGAGAGTTAGTACTTTAATTTTACATTCTAATAAAGGAAATTAAAATTAAAATTAAAATTAATTTGGGGGAAAAATAAAATAAAAATGCAAATAATATGCAGCTTAACAAAAATATCTCTTTCACATTCCCCATATTTTAGTATTTTCTGAATGGTCTTCTTCTTCTTCTTCTTTACTTCGATAATGACTAGACGGCCGCTGAAACCCCATTTTAGAAAGTGAAGTCGAGTTTATCCAATCATGATCAACTTCTCAACTAATTTCCATGCAAAAATTAATCAATAATAATGCATTATCAATCATCATACTGCCACATTTATCTATCTAACTTCACTGTTTTGACCAAGCAACCCAAAATTAATTCAAAACTCCAATTGCTGCCTTAATTCAAACCTCGAATCGCTGGCTTTTTTTTTTTTTAAATCTTAATCTAAAAAAAAGTCAACTATATAGAGAAATTCTTAATTGTCGGGCTCGTGCCTATACAGTACAATAAAAATCAAACATGTATAAATATAGTCGAAATTGTTAACGATTACTTAATTATGGTAATCAAGTCCGTACTCTTTAAAGGAAAAATAAAAAGCAGAAAAACTATACGATTTATTAGGACATCCAAAGTCAATATTAGAGTCCAAGTGTTTGACATTAGCAAGAAAAGCTATATTAGCGTGTTAATTAGGAGAGAATACATAAGTCTTCGTTAATTCTAATTAATACTATCATATTATAAAACCAACCTTAAAATATTACTATAGAGCACTCTAATATCATATTAAAATATCCTAAATCAACTTCAGCACTTACGTGATTTATAGGACCATTATTCTATCATTGTTCTAAAATGACGTATACATTTTAGAGTTATTTTTATATGCTCTTTACGTTTATTCTCAATTGCAACTCATCATGACCCGGTTACTTATTTCATTCAACATTTTAGTTGTCTGGACCTTTTCTCTTTTTCTTGTTATTTTGATACTATATAAAGTTTATATGAATTTATTACTTAGAGAGCTTTGCTTGATAATTATTGATTTACTGGGTTTCAAAATGACATAAGTTATTCTGCAGTTAGCTTCTATATATGTACAAATTCTTAATAAATTCCTTAAACAATATTCATCGCAATTAAAATTCTCTCCTAACACAAATATAAGAACTTTCAACCTTGTTAACAGATGATACGAGGTTATTGAAGGAAAGAAATCCCAAGAAGAATATATTTAACACATATTATTATTATTATTATAGAGGTGAAAACAAGTTAAGTCATAAAATTACGTGTGTTATTAATGAAAAAATAAGTTAAGTTGGTAGGAGTAGTTTTCGTTGACCTCCAATATATTGGAAGAAGAAGTTGAAATAAACATGAAATTGCATCAGAATTTTCACGAGAGAGCATTGATGGTAGAGAGAAGGAGAAGGGGGCCTACGTTATTGAAGAGAAGGAAGCTAAGGATAAATAGGGGATGACAATGTCTCCTACGTTGTTTATGAGGAATGGACTAATGTAAGCATCATGTTAGTTGTCACCAATTGGGGACTAATAACCTCTTCAATTTGGTCCCTTTTCTATTTTCTACCCCCTTAATCTTTTGTGGGGGCATCTTAACCAGTCTTTCACATGCCCTATTAACCCTTCTTCTACTACAAACCACGTGGCCATCTTCAATTTATATATATATATATATATATATATATATATATATATATATATATATATATATATATATTCCCTTTTGTTTAAATCATTTTACACCACCTTAATCACAAATGCTTATCTATAAAATTTCAATCACTAGTAAATTGATCCAATGTTGACATTAATTCATTCAAGTATTTTGCTACAAATTTTATAGAATATTTAAAAATATTTATCTTTACAGTGAATCAATTCGATTCTAATATAATAATTTAAAATTAATAATTTTTCGAATGCCAATAATCATATACCGAAAAAAATCAACTCATGATGCCCCATCACCATCTACTGATTCATACTCCTTTTGAATTCTATCAGAAATTTTATAAATTTGGAAGAAGGTTTTGGTGTTGCATTTGTACTAAACAAGCCTCATGAAAGGGTCTAAAGATAAGCCAAGAATTGTACAAATTCTCGGGATCATATAGACAATCCAATAATTTTCTTGCCCTAAAATAAGGTTCTTGGAAATTTGAATGAAGAGATATCAAACCCAAAATACAAGAACAGTTGCGCGTAGTTTATTGGGTATGCGAAAATACAAAATTAGGGTTTGCATAATACCCCTCAAATTAGAAAGGAATTTCATATCATGTCTAGGGTTTGTCGTTCATAAGTAAGGTTGGACCTGTCAAAGCTAATTGCATCAATCAGATCATTCTACCAAAATGGGAGACCTGCATGGTAAGAATTAGGGGACCCTAGCTAGCTAGCTGCTAATTTAAGCATTAAATTTTGGATTTAAGTCTGCTCTCCATGAAATTTTGGCTTAAAGCCATCCAGATTCTGGAACTCTGTTGTCCTCTTCTACTCACTAGTCAATTTTAGTCACTTTCAAAGCATTTTGACATTTTAACCCCACTCCCAAATATGAACACATTACAATATAATGTTTTGTCAATAAATTGATGATTCTACTTATATGACTTGTTGACTTGTAAACCAATTAAATTGTGCCACTCCAGCCACCAGATGATTCTTTTTGATGTTTTTTCTTAAAAATAAAAAATAAAAATAAAAATACTACCTAAATAAAGTAATCTAATTTTAACCCTACTTGATTTTTGGAGTAATCAATTCTCAAATCTGTGGATTCTTTACCGACACTTCATAATGTAAAAACGATTCCTTTTTCTTTTATTATTATTAATTTTACAAAGCTATTCCAATTCTATTAATAAAATACTGTACAGGTAATTTTCATTTAAAATATTCTGTTTTAGGTTGCAAGAAAAGTATAATGACTAATTACAATACAAACGTCATTAAAAGAAATGCCATGAGTAGTATACTTTCTAGGGTGGTTCCTAGCTAGTGGTTGTTTTCTTTTCTTTCTTCTTCGTCAAGAGAAAGTTAATACCTAATTAACTAGCAGTTTCGGGAATTAAATCATAAAATTCCAAAAATATTACAAATTTCGTGAGCTGTCCCTCACTTCTTCTCTTGGTTCAAATACATGTAAAACAAAAATAAAGGACAGAAAATATTAGAATCCCTGAAAGAGCAGAAAGTTTCTCTCAAAATCTGGGAGCGGACTAATTGCTTGGTCACCTACTTTCTAAAACTAAATTCAATTCTCTAGTGATACACAATTCCACATTCTCACCTTTTTTTTTTTTTTAACATTGACACGTATTTTTTTATAACTTATGACTGGATTATACAAGTGATTATAAATAAAATGATCATGTATTAGTCAAAAACAAATATGACACAATACGGATTCCTTAGATTAAATTATATTTTCATAGTATATTTTCTATAATATTTTTTCTTCCCTTTTTATTCGATTTTTGAGTAAGCTTTCAAAAAACTAATAAGTGGTTAAGTTATTTCAGTTATTAAGTGAGAAATTTGCTGATTGCACAATCATATAAATATAAAATTTTCTATTTACAGTGGGACACTTTGGAAATCAGGTGGCCAAAAACTAAGGGCGGAAAGGACTGGCAGAAGTGTCAATGATAATTGCTTACTTTGATTTTCTTTTTTCCGGATCTTTTTTCTTTTCTTTATTTTGTTTGGACCAAATATTCATGACGAACAAAGCCAACTAATCTCCATGGTCTTTCCATATGATAAAAATTTGCTAATTGCATGTATGTTACTTTTAAAATAATAAATAATGTAAATAAATAAATTCCAAATAATGGAGGCCGTGAAATTGTTGGAAGTGCCAAATGAGAATTTGGTGTTGGAAATCTCCTATAAATTAGGAGGAAAATCTGGGATTAATTTCTGTAAGTTAGGAAGTTTAGTTTGATATTATTTTGTATACCAAAAATAGAAGATGTATTCTCTTGTATAAATTCTCTATGAATATGATGAATAAAGGAAGAGTTTTTCTTCTATTGAAAACATGGTATCAGAGCATGTTTTTGATCCCTACGGGCACTGACAACCAAATCTCTTCTGCGATTTTTCCAAACTACAGACATGGCCGATGAAAGCTCTCGGTCATCTGATGCTGTGGAAGTATCTTCTTAAGCAATCCTATCAGAACTCACTGCAAAAATGACAAAAATCTTGTTTAAGAACTCTAATACTAGTGTAACATCAGATATGTCAACTGGTCTAATTGGAGTCAGACTGGATGGAACTAATTTTGGGCTATGGTCTCAAGTGGTGGATATGTATATCTCTGGCAAAGACAAGCTGGGGTATATTAATGGCGATCTACCTCAACCTGAGACAACAGATCCAAGCTTTAGGAGATGGCATACTGATGATGCTATAGTAAAAGGATGGCTCATCAATTCCATGGATCCATCATTGATTGGAAACTTCACCAGGTATCCTACAGCAAAACTGGTGTGGGACGCTGTGGTAACCACCTTCTTTGACGGAAGTGATGCCTCTTAAGTGTATGATCTTCGACGTAAAGTCTCACAATTGCAACAAACAGGTGGTTCGGTGGAAAAATACTACAATACTCTGCAGGGATTGTGGAGGAAAATTGACTTTAAAAGGCTGAATCCTATGGAATGTCAGGCTGATATTCAACGTTATAACAACATGGTGCAGAAAGATCGGGTGTATCGTTTCTTGGATGAAAGGCTTGATAACATATGCAGAGATATTTTACAAATGCAACCATTCCCGTTGGTGGAACAAGCTTATGGACATGTTCGACGAGAGGCTATGTGCCAAGCTGTGATGGTAGGATCTATGTCGGATGAACCATCAGGTGCAGTCCTTACTTCTAAAAGTTTAAGGATTGTAAATCTGTTCTTCACACACTCTCACAAAGGCAAATTAAATTTCTCTTCTAAAACTAAACAGGAGACTGATGAACTGAAATGTTCTCACTGTGACGGAACTAAACATACTAGAGAGACATGTTTTAAGATCCATGGCTATCCTGAGTGGTGGCATGAATTGCAATTGAAGAAGAAACGTAATGGAGATGGGAATAGAAATATCGACAAAGGTGAACAAGGAGCCATGGGTCAAGGCTCAACTGCTATCAATGATGTGCATCTCTCCTTAATCCTAGCTCAAGCTAATACTGTTAACACGTCTGAATCTCATAGCTCAGTTGCAGGTATGTATTTCTCTGGTTTCAGTAAAGAAAATGATCATATCACTTGGATTCTTGACTCAAGAGCCACCGACCATATGACCTATGATGAAATTGATTTTTCACAAAAATCTACACCTAGAAGAACCAACATTACCAATGTTAATGGGAGACTTTCTCCTATAATAGGGGCTGAAACAGTAATGGTGACAGCAAAACTACCTTTATCTAACACTCTTCTTGTTCCATTCTTGTCTCATAAACTTATATCTATGAGCCAGCTTACTAAAGATTTAAACTGTGTTGCTATCATGTCTTCTAATGATGTCTTACTTCAGGATATTCAGACCAAGGAGATTGTTGGTCGTGGTATTGAGAATGGGGGGGCTCTACTACCTAGCAGATATTAAGATGAAAATCGGTCCAGGAACAGCCTGTCAAACTACTGTTAAGAATAAATCCAAGGAGGAACATGTGTGGCTGTGGCACAGGAGATTGGATCATCCTTCGTTTGGATATTTACAACATGTATTTCCTACATTATTTTTCGATGTGAATGCTTCTAAATTGAAGTGTGAAACCTGTATCTTGGCTAAAAGCCACCGTGCTCATTATTTCTTAAGCTTCAATAAAAGTGTAGTTCCTTTTTTCCTTATTCATACTGATGTGTGGGGTCTGTCTCCAAAGCCTAACTTACATGATTTTCGTTGGTCTGTAATTTTTGTGGATGACTGCACAAGGATGACGTGGCTGTATCTATTAAAAAATAAGGATGAGGTCTTTAAAATATTCCAGTGCTTTTATAAAATGATATGCACTCAATATTCCGCCCAACCAAAGGTTCTTCATTTAGATAATGGGGGTGAATTTAAAAACAAACGATTTCAAGAATTCTTACATCAACATGGAATGGTTTATGAGACTTCTTGTCCTCAAACTACCCAGCAAAATGGAGTCGCCGAACGGAAAAACAAGCACATTCTTGAAACGGCAAGAGCTTTGCTCATTGAAGCTAATATGTTTGGGCATTATTGGATAGAGGTTGTCATGCATGCTGTGTATGTGATCAATAGAATGCCATCCAGAGTTCTTGAGATGCAGACTCCTATCCAGGTGCTTTCCACCCTTGTTCCTATGCCATCTACATTAATGATGCCTCCACGCGTGTTTGGGTGCCTTGTATTTGTTCATGTCCAGAAGGACCAAAGGACAAAGCTTGACCCTCGTGCTGTAAGGTGTCTTTTCCTTCACTGCAAGAAAAATCCAATATATCGATGGAAATTCCCGACGAAATTGAGTGAAATTCCGTAGGGAAAAAAATGCCGATGGAAATTAACGACGGAAATTGGCGAAGGAGATATGGTTGTAGGCACTTTTGCCGAAGGAAAATAATTTCGTCGGTAATTTTACTGACGAAAAATAACTCCGTCGGTAATTCCTTCACTAAATGAAGACCAATTATTGTCATCGTTGGCTTTTTTTACCGACGAAAAACTATTCCGTAGGCAATATTTCCTACGTTACATATATTTCGTAGGTAAATTTGCCGACGAAAATAGCTATTCCGTAGGCAAATTTAGTGACGGAAAAGTTTTTCGTCGGCAATATTTTGCTACTGTATGATATTTTCTGTAGCTAAGTTTACCAACGAAAATAGACATTCCGTAGGAAAATTTGGCTTGGCTATATGTTTACAAAAAATCTCAAAATTTATTTTATTTATTATTTAATTTTCTCTCAATTTTTAATTTTATTTCTCTATATAGTGAAATTGTAATCAACAATATAATATATAATTTACAATAATAAATTAATAGAAATCAAATAAGAACATTAAATTTATAATATTCAATAACATATCATTTTCTTACAAGTCTTTAAAGTATAAATATTAGCCTTAATATTGCAGTCAAATCGTTATTAGTCCCAAAAGTAATAAAATCTAAAACCCTATTATGTTGGCGCGGGTGGATTATCTGGATGCTGCGATGTGCTGTTTTCTCCCCTTACTTCTTTCATCTGAGTACGAAGCTCGGCTATATATTCCATAGACTCGCGCAATTGAGTTGCTAATAAACCAACTGTATTCCGAAGTTCAACTACTTCCTTACCTATTGCGGCTTGTCTACTGGAGGCAGCTGTAATGGATGTAGAGAAATGCGTATATTGTGTATTTGCAAAAGATCTAAGGCTAAAAATTCTGCCTTGACGGTCCCTACCACCAACTACTTGTAGATATGTCTAATTCTCATCAATATTTGGGTTATCCTGCGACTGACGTTGTACCTCCTCTTGTATTTGATCCTATCATTATAATTATTTATACTACTTAGTTATAATTTTAAAATAATATTATATATGAAATGAATATTGAAATATATACTTTACATTGCATACATTGAATTGCCTGCATTGATCGTTGATAAATGTTACACCATCATGCTTTTTGGTGTGAGTATGCACAAAGACCTGTAGTGATGTAGGCTTTTGGCTAGTAGACTTTTCCTGCATAGAATAGAGATAAATTACTTACAGTTTGAAAAAATTTTAGGAGGATTGCATTTAATTTTATGATATTTACCCCCTATTAAACAAAAAATAAGTTTCAACCAGACAACCATTAATGAGGCACCAAAAATCTTTTTTCTAAAATGAACCATCATAATATAAAGATTACAACTAACAGCATCAAAAAAGACAACAAATAATTCTTAAAATATGGCAGTAACATAGATATAGAATAACAATCCTACTTTTAATTCTATTTCTATACATATATATACAATTACTATAATCATCATTATTATTAGGATGTCATATATTTTACAAGTTAAGCTCACTCCGATTGGTAATTTGCATTCCTAACTTCCATTTCATATTTAACATATATTAGGTGATGCTAATTTACTATTCATTTGGTAAAATTTCCGGTAGCATAACAACTTAAAAATCATGATTCCCAAACCTGCAAATAGCAAATTTTACACTCCCAATCAAGGTCCTCCACCTCCATAACTTCATTCACAATCACAAAATATGGCAATAACAGGACATATAATCTAATAGAATTAAACGAAGTGCTTCTAAAAGAATGGCAAGATCTATCAAAAGCACAAAATTTAAAATTCAAAATCTAATAGAATCATATTTTCATAGGTAAATACCGACGGAATATTATTTTCGTAAGTAAATACCAACGGAATATTATTTTCGTAGGTAATTTACCGATGGAATTATATTTCCGTAGGTAAATACCGATGGAATATTATTTCCGTCGATAATTTACCGACGGAATAATATTGCCGTAGGTAAATAATAATGGAATATTATTTTCGTCGGTATTTACCAACGAAAATATAATTCCGTCGGTAAATTATCTACGGAAATAATATTCTGTCGTAAATTTCGTGGCCTTTTTCAGGCACGAAAATTGGCGCCAATTTAACGACGGAATTTTTTATTTCCGTCGGTAGATTTTGGCGGGATAATTTCCCTCCTTTATTTATGACGGATTATTTATTCCGTCGCAATACGCATTTTGTCTACAATTTTCCCTACGAAACAATTTTTTTCGTCGGTAATTAGCGACGAAAAATGTTTTGTCGGTAATTTTCCGTCGGGAATAAGAATTTTTCTTATAGTGCTTGGGTATGGCATTTATCAGAAGGGCTATCGCTGCTTTGATCCCATTCATAAACGGACATATGTCACAATGGACGTTACTTTTCTTAAATCAGCTATGTTCTTTTCTAAGCCATCCACCTCACCTCGTCAGGGGGAGAATTGTGATGAAGAAGTGAGCTGGATGAAGTATGAATGGCCAAGATCTCATGTACAGTTGAGTGAATCTGCTGGTACTAGTGACTCATCTGCTGGTGACTCATCTACTGATGATTCTTTCGGAAATGAAAAATCAGATACTTCGGCTACAACTACTTCAAATGCTGGTGAAGGTGCTGATGACTGTGCTGCCCCCCTCTTCTCCAATAACTACTGATCCATCTCCTGCTGAGAATTTCCCTGAGGTAAATTCACCTTCTACCCTTTTTGCTCTTCCATTATCTGATATTGTAGACACTAGTGGTCCTGTGGCTGGGTTTACATTATCAGTGAGGCAGAATCGTGGCAAGCCTCCAAATCGGTACTCACTAGAGGTGAAAGATAGGCGGTCTAAATATCCCATTGCAAACTATATGTCAATGTGAATGTTATCTGCATCATTGAAGGATCTTGCAAATGAGCTATCATCCCACTACATACCCATGTGAAAGAAGCATTACAAGATCCCAGGTGGACTCAGGCCATGGAGGAGGAAATGAGTGTGTTGCTAAAAAATGAAACTTGGAACTTTGTTACTCTACCAGAAGGGAAGTGTACAGTAGGATACAAATGGGTGTTCTCTATCAAATACAAATCAGATGGGTCTGTTGAGAGATACAAAGCCAGAGTGGTTGCTAAAGGCTACACACAAATATATGGGGTAGACTATCAATAAACCTTCTCTCTGGTAGCAAAACTTAACACTGTCAGAGTTCTATTATCCCTTGCAGCAAACTTGGACTGGTCCTTACATCAATTTGATGTAAAGAATGCCTTCCTTCATGGTGACCTTGAAGAAGAAATTTATATGGATATTCCTCCTGGATACATGGCAAGTGTTAAGGGTAATATTGCTTGCAAGTTACGAAAAGCATTGTATGGCTTGAAATAGTCACCTCGAGCTTGGTTTGGAAGGCTGAGTTGGTCAATGAAGAAGTATGGGTTTAGACAAAGTAACTCTGATCATACTTTGTTTCTCAAACACGGGCAGGGTAGAATTATTGCCTTAATTATTTATGTTGATGATATGATCATCACAGGAGATGAAATAAAAGAGATAACACAACTACAATCACAGTTGGCATCCGAGTTCGAGATGAAGAACCAAGGAGGACTTAAATACTTTCTAGGAATTGAAGTTGACAGATCTGACCTGGGGATAGTTCTCTCTCAGCGGAAATACATGTTAGATTTACTTGCTGAGGTTAGATTGCTGGATTGTAAACCAGCTGATGTACCAATAATCCAAAAGTATCGTCTTAGAGACTACCCGAACCAAGTTCCAACAGACAAGGGAAGATACCAAAGGTTAGTTGACAAGTTGATTTATCTCTCTCATACCCGGCCTGACATAGCTTATGCTGTGAGTGTGGTTAGTCAGTTTATACACTCTCCTAGTGAAGACCATATGAGTGCAGTTACCCAGATACTTCGGTATCTCAAGTCCTGTCCAGGAAAAGGCATTTTGTTTGCAAAGAATGGTCACCTGCATATTGAAGGCTGTACTGATGCAGATTGGGTTGGGAGTGTTTCAGATAGAAAGTCAACGTTTGGTTATTTCACATTTGTAGGTAGAAACCTAGTCACGTGGAGAAGCAAGAAATAAAAGGTGGTGGCTTTATCGAGTGCAGAAGTTGAATTTCGAGGCATGGCGAAAGGGTTGTGCAAACTTCTCTGGCTTAGATCCTTAATGACCGAACTTGGTTTTCCTCCTAAATGTGAGATGAATTTGTTTTGTGATAACAAAGCTGCCATTGATATCTCTCACAACCCAGTTCAACATGACCGAACAAAGCATATAGAGGTGGATAGACACTTCATAATGCAAAATCTAGAAGAGAAGATAATCAGGTTTCCTTTTGTAAAATCAGAGGACCAGCTAGCAGATATTCTAACTAAAGCAGTACGTAGTAAAAGATTTTATAATTCACAGCAAGTTGGGCATGATAGATATTTATGCATCAACTTGAGGGGGAGTGTTGGAAATCTCCTATAAATTAGGAGGAAAATCTGGGATTAATTTCTGTAAGTTAGAAAGTTTAGTTTGGTACTATTTTGTATACCAAAAATAGAAGATGTATTCTCTTGTATAAATTCTCTGTGAATATGATGAATAAAGGAAGAGTTTTTCTTCTATTGAAAACATTTGGTTATATTTAGATAATTTGAGAAAAAGGGTTAGTTAATATATATATGTATGCACTAAATTTATGAATACTTAACTAAAGTAAGACTTAAATTAATACCCCCACGTTAAATTCTCAGTTCATCATAAAAATAAATACCCTTAATGGAAGAATCCTTGCCGACTTGCCTTTAATTAACGAAAAAGAGAATCGTAAGTTGATAATATTGTATTATTGTATAATCACCTGCACAAGATCTTGTGTCCATTCCTACCTTGTTCACATTTGTTTTGATTTCAAAATCGGAAAAAGGGTTGTTCCCCACTTAAAAATAATTACAGAGGAGCAGCTAAAAATTTAATGATAATAATAATAACTTTACTTCTATAGTAAACCGATCCGTTTGAAATCAAATTGGTCCGACCCTGTGTCGTGGGAGAAAAAATTGGTAAGTACTTTTTCTATTATGATAAAAATTGGTAAATACTGGTAGTTATCGTATGTATATAGAAACAGAAGGAAATTTAATTTTATTTTGTTCATAATTTGTGTAAAAAATAAGAAAGAAGCAAAAGGACTAATGAAGCTTTCAAAGAGGGAGAATGTGGCCGACATAAGAAGGATATTGGGTTCCAAAACGCAGAAACATATGGACCCTAAGGGGAACCAATCTACACTTCCAAGTTAAACATTGGGAGGGCTAAGTATTTTTTGTTTTATTTTTGTGGGTCACTCTAAATGCCATTTTCTATAAGATTTTCTGTCGGAGTAGCATTAAAGTACTGCTAAAATAATCTCTTTTCTCCTTAAGTCGTAATTATTCGTTTCTACTTACTACATGATCCTACAATATATTATACATATGTCTAAAGTAAACTAATTATATTATAATTTGATCGCTATTATTTGCTCCACGCGAGGTTTGTAGCTGGTGAATTACACTTTTCGATTAAAAAAACATGAGATGAGAATGTCATTGGAGATGCATATAATTTGTGAAAGTGGTAAACAGATTATAGAAACATGAAAATAAGCAATGTCTCTTGGGACGGTGATGAAAGCGCGTATAAGTATTGATTTGAGGATTTTACTTGTAATCTAAATAATTATTAATCAAGAGAAAAGTTGTCTGTATGGTCAAATATGTCTTTGGCATTCTGTCTCTGATTAAGCCACTATATATAGATTACAATAAGCTATAGACATCTCCACTACACCACCAACCCATAAATTCTCTCTACTACTTCTATTCTCTTTACAATTCTCAAAATTTGCTCTTTCTTTTCCTTTCAAACTCATACATTTCTTTCAATCTTTCTTTTGTTCATTTGTGTGCATTTAGATACCAAAACAAAATGAGGCTCTTGTCTAGGAAAGCCACGTGCAACACTCATGGCCAAGATTCTTCTTATTTTCTAGGATGGGAAGAATATGAGAAGAACCCTTATGATGAAATCAAGAATCCAACAGGGATTATTCAGATGGGTCTTGCAGAAAATCAGGTAAAAGAATCGGAAAATATATTATTTTACTTTGTTCTTCTTGAAGAAACAAAAAAGATTTCTTGGTAATCTCTCTATATATAGTAATATATATTCTTACGTTCAATTTTATATTTATTTTTACAGCTGTCCTTTGATCTTCTTGAGAAATGGCTAGCCGATAACCCAGACGCAGCTGGGTTCAAGAAAGATGGACAATCCATATTTAGAGAGCTTGCACTCTTTCAAGATTATCATGGCCTTCCTGATTTCAAGAAAGTAAGCTCAATCTCTTGAACTTTGTTCTATGTCCCTTTAATTATTAATTTATATTTTCTAAAAATATAATATGTAATTATGAATTGCATAATTTTGCAGCCATTTGTAGATTTCATGGCAGAAATAAGAGGAAACAAAGTCAGTTTTAACCAGAACAACCTAGTACTAACTGCTGGTGCAACTTCCGCTAATGAAACTCTAATGTTTTGCCTTGCCGAACCCGGCGAAGCCTTTCTTCTTCCAACTCCATACTATCCTGGGTAAGTACATATTACTTAAATTCTAAGTTAATTATCTCTTATACATAAAATGTACGTTTCTAATCTTTCTTTCCACAATTTATTGTAGATTCGATAGAGATCTGAAGTGGAGAACAGGAGTTGAAATTGTACCAATTCAGTGCACAAGCTCTAATGGCTTTCAAATCACTGCATCAGCTCTAGAAGAAGCTTATCTTGAAGCACAAAAATGCAACCTAAAGGTGAAGGGTGTGCTAGTCACCAATCCTTCCAATCCTTTAGGCACAACAATGACTCGCACCGAATTGAATCTTCTTCTTAGCTTCGTTACTGCTAAAGGGATTCATCTAATTAGCGACGAAATTTACTCCGGCACCGTGTTTAGCTCGCCGCAATTTGTGAGCATAATGGAAATTTTGAAGGATAAAAAGTGTGAAGATAGTGAAGTTTGGAAAAGAGTTCACATTGTGTATAGTTTATCAAAGGATCTTGGACTCCCTGGTTTTCGAGTGGGTGCAATTTATTCGAATGATGAGTTGGTTGTTTCTGCTGCTACTAAAATGTCGAGTTTCGGTTTAGTATCATCACAAACTCAGTATCTTCTCTCTGCTCTTTTATCTGATAAGAAGTTCACCAAGAACTACATATCAGAGAATCAAAAAAGGCTTAAACAGCGACAAAATTCACTTGTTAAAGGCCTCGAAAAAGCCGGTATCAGTTGCTTAAAAAGCAATGCCGGGTTATTTTGCTGGGTTAACATGAAGCATTTGTTGAAATCAAACACATTCGAAGCAGAAATGGAGCTGTGGAAAAAGATTGTTTATGATGTCAAGCTAAATATCTCTCCCGGTTCTTCCTGCCATTGCACAGAACCAGGCTGGTTCCGTGTCTGCTTCGCTAACATGTCTGAAGAAACATTGAATTTGGCTATGGATCGATTAAAATCCTTTGTGGAGTCCATGAATAGCAACCAAAGCACTCAACAGATGATGAAAAATTCAAGAAGAAGATCTCTCACCAAGTGGGTTTTCCAGCTATCGTTCGATAACGGCCGTGAGCAAGAGGATCGATAGTCTGGGTTTTTTTCTTTCTTGTTGGTTCTTGTTAATTCTTTGTCATCATCAAGTGTGAACAATGCATACACAGAATCTTTATTTTTATTTTTTGTCCCATACCAAAAAAAAATTATTTTTGGTGGGATAGTTTTTATTTTTTTAGTGTTTCTTTTTGTAACATTAGGAAGTGCACTCAGGTCCATTTGTGAATATGGATCTTGAAGTGTCTCTTTATTATATATGTTACATTAAAATTTCATCCATGTACAAGTAAAAATATCTTTTGTATCAAATTGTCCGTCTTTTACAATTAATAAGAAATTATTTTAAATTCTTCAATTCAAAAATGAAAATTCCTCTTATTTTCAATTATATGGTATAATGGACATGTGATCAAATTATTATCACAATTAATAGTAAATTAAAGGGGTGGAGAGATCAGGGGATCCGCCAATGGTGACGCAGGCATTAATTGAGTCCGGACCGACCTTGATCTTAGTCATAATAGCACACTACTGTGATAATTTTGGCGTTGTTTAAGCCGTGTAAGAAGGAGTGTTCATCTATCATTTTTACACTTATCGGCAAATTAATGGGTAATCTACGTGGTTGGTGCAAGTTTTTCTGGGTCAAAAGTTTATTGAATTGAAAATGGGTAGGTCAAAAGGAATATACCAGAGCTATAATCCCAGCCAATGTTAAGGTTCCATTCCAAAATATGCATGCTTTTCCACTTTCTAGGGTTAAGAGATTGAAAAAATGGTACAGAATATATTTACTTTTTGTTCCGAATTGTTATATTAACAAGTTAGTGCAAATAAATACTCCTTTTTTTAATATGTTATTTTTATTATTTTCATTAAAATTAAAAAAAAATAAATTTAAATTTAGTATTAAATTACGTGATTAATATTAAATTATCAAATATAATTGATTTTTACTTTATTGAAAAAAAAATAAATTAAAAAAATAAATTAAATTACATTAAGAATCTAAAATAACAGATAAATAAAATTTAAATTTTACTTAAAAGTGATAGATAAAAGAGAATGAAGAAAATATTTAATTATGTTATATTTATGAATGAATTAATTCCTAGAGCAATTCAATTACAATTTGCTATGCAAAGATTTTGCATAGGTGCATCATAATTTGTGATTAGATTGTAGCATAAATTTAGTCATAGATTTTGTCTAAGTAAATATTTTATTAATTTTTATTAGCACATTGAATAGAATTTTATCAGCATCACAAATTCAAATTGATGATTTAAAAAGATGGATTAAGAGAGTGACACATTTGTGTATCTAATCTTTATCCGAAAGAATTGAAGATAAAGAAGATGAGAAGAATGTGAAGTCAATGTATAACTGTTACAGTTCAAAGTCGTCACCACCGACGCAAGAGAGTAAGAGTTTTTCACAAGCAATCCATAAAAGTCCAAAGCTTTTTTTTTTTCTTAATTAACTTTGATTATAAATCTATTTTATTTTCCTTTTTATTCCCTTTTCTTTTGAATGAGAAATGCATGTATATATAATGCCTTTAAAAAAAAACTTTTTATAAAAAAAACTTTTTATAAGATTAATTAGCTTTTTTTTTTAATTAACTTTGATTATAAATCTATTTTATTTTCCTTTTTATTCCCTTTTCTTTTGGATGAGAAATGCATGTATATATAATGCCTTTAAAAAAAACTTTTTATAAGATTAATTAGTGTCTAAAAAGTTCGCGTTGAAGACGTTTACGCGTTTTTGCGGCCAATTTCAAACCAATCAGAAGGCTTGTCTGCAATATATATGACTCGGGTTTAGGAAACAAAGCATGTCCCTAAGCAGTATCCAATTACAGCCAAAAACAAGAATTATCAACTAAACTTTCTTTAAATAAACCAAAAATAATATCAACAATAAATTCATTAATTTGTTTAGTTAAAGAATCTAATCATGACCATTTTTATATATTGCCAACAATTTTAGTAACAAATTTAGAGAATATCATTTTTGTGTACTTGGCCATGCAATAGTTAGTTGCCCACATAATTATAAATAGGAAAAACTAAAATAAAGATATGAGCAGAGCTTTTAATTTCAATATAATTATATGGTAAGTACGTTGACTAACATCTGATCATTCAGATTATTTAATAATATGATCCTAAAAATATACATATTATGCAACCTCTAATCAGTGGTTAATATAATTGATTATGAGTTCGTTGATATTTACTTAATTATAAGTAGCTTAATTAGTTGAAGCAACAAAAACAGTTTGGTATCTCAAAGATAGTTTGGTTGGTACATAGTTATGTGCTGCATATTAAATTATTAAAGAAATATTTTATTTTTCTATATATATATATATATATATATATATATATATATATATATATATATATATATATATATATATCGATTTATTAGTTATATTATATTTTCCAATTTGAGTATATATAATATTAAACCGACCCTTATTATCATAAGATCCATAAATAGACTATTAATTTAATGATAAAAAAATTATATACATCCATAATGTTGATGGTCTCATAACATGGTTTTAAACTGAAAATCCATATAAAGATATGAAAAAGTTCCATGATAAATAATTTGGTTAGTTTTAATAGGAATTATAGGAAGTAATTTAATTTACTAGGTTGAAGATAATATAATATATAAATTGGTTAAAGATATGCTAACATGAACGTCATGTGTTGATAAATGCTAATTCATGAATGGTCATCTGGAATCCGGCATTGGGTCACTTTTCACATGTTCTCTGCTGAGCCAAGGACTCAATCACAAATTTCTTTATATATTTCCTCACAGAAAAGAAAATTTCTTAAATTGAATTTTTTTCTATATATATATATATATATATATATGTACACACATCAGGAAACAAACTATGCGCGAATAGTATCAATGATAGAGCAATTGATCATAAATTTAAACAAAATGTCTATCCAACCGTAGTTATGATAGATAATACTCAGACTAAAATTATATGAAGTTTTAAATTTAATTTCTCGTTAAGTACGTTAGTGACATTGGTAATTATGAATTTGCTAATTAAAATAAAATGTCTTTACCCAAATTTGATTTTTTTTTAAATTAAAAAGTAAAAAATTTTAATGAGGATGTGGCATACATCATTTTAAACTTTTTTTTAATGCTACATTTCATTTCAATTAAATTCAAATTAAATTAAACATAATTTCATAAAAAAATAATAATATCAAGATTTAGTTAACTTTTTTCGTGATTAGTTAAATTGTCACAATTATTGCTGTCTTGCGCATGGGGTGGATTCTAACACTAGTTTGAACTAGTATTCACATATTATATGACATAACTAGAAGAATAACTCTTGAATTTACTATATCAAATAAATTTATTAATTCATTCAATTTTTATTTATAAAAAAAATGAATAATATCTAATTATAACTGCTAATGTGATTAAAAAAATTAAAATTAAAATTAATATTTTTTTTTGACTTTTAATTGAATATAAGCCACTAAATTAAAATTATGATGATCTCATTTGACAATGCAATAAGATAATAAGTTGATGTGACGCTAGACACAATTGTACAACATTGACAAAAGGGTCTTTTGGCTAGATTAGAGTTCCATTTTGTGTTGGTATTATTTTTTTCATAATTTCATCATCAATGGAATTATTGGACTCCAATGTTGTTGTCAGTTTTCAATAATTTACTACGAAGTTAAGATGATGATGCATTCCAATAAATAAATTGTAGAGGAACAAGTTACAAAAATATATAAAACATAAATAAATCGCAAAATATAATTTCTTAACAGAACTTTAATTTCTTTAAAGCAACCTAAGTTTTTTTTGAATAAAAATAAATCTTCATTAATAATATTAAAAATATATTTGAAAAATACAAATAAACTTATAAAATTTAAAAGTACATGAAATGTACGAAACTAATGAAATTGTTAGGGTATATCTCTGAATTTTTTCGACGAAAATAATGAATAATGGTAACATACAGTGGACAATCTGATTTTTAGCGAAAAAATTAATTCATCTGCTGTTCATAGAAAAACTCATTCCAAAAAGTCAAAAATTTCTATTAAGGAAAATAATAACCTTCAAATTTGAAGGACAAATTTGCATGGCAAAAAATCTAAATTGCATTTAATATTATCTAAAAAAACTAGATGTATAAAAAACACAAAAAGGATCTAAAAAAATATAAAAATTAAATTTAAAATAAAAAATTTTAGATCTGAATTTATTGAAACTAATATACAAAAAAAATAAAATACAAATAAAATTAAAATTTTAGATATATACCGATCTGAAAATTATTATAAAAAATAAAAAAAATAAAAAATATACAGAAAATTAAAAAATACAAATATAAATTTAATAAAGAATAGGATGAAAAAGAAGAAGAGAAAAAAAAAAAGATATTTTATAGTTGTTCTGGAGTAGAAAAAACCCCCCTTCCATGTGCTATGTAGGGGAGACAAAAATAAATAAATAAAAGTATCACCATCCTTGTTGAAAATATCTAGAAAATACAAAAGAATAATTGGACATACAATTGATTTTAAAAAAAAACAGATATTCAAATTTTTTAAAAATACAAAATCAATATATTATTTTCTTTTAAAGAGAAAATCAATGCATTATTAGTAAGCATTCTTTTTGTTTTTGTTTTCTGCATGATACGCGGCGAATACCTGTCAAAACTACCCATGATACTTGCATGTGATTAGGAGTTTGGTGCTCTTCATTAGTGGTTCCAATTATATATTAAATTATTTGATTATTCCAACATAAATTATTTAATTAAGAAGGAAAATTTTAGTCCATTTCAAAGTAAAGAAAATACAAAAAAAAAAAAGGAAATAAATGGGAATTTTGGTCGATTTCCTTTTTTCTTGTTGACTCTATACGTGAATCCATGTGCGTAGATATTTCTTAGCTTTTCCTACTAAAAAATATGAAAAAAAAAAATCTAAAGATTTAAGTTTATGTTTATTATCATTTTTAGTATATTCAAATAAGCTAACATTGGGATGTTCGTAATAAATTTTATAACTTTGCATTAACATGTTAATATATATTTTTATCAAATGTCAACACGGTATTGGTTAAAGTAGTTTTTTTCTTAATGCAATGAGATTCTGGTTTTCAAAAACTTAATGAATCTTAAATCTCATAAAATATTCATTGCTTGAAAATAAAGCAACACAAAACTAATTAAAAACAAGTTCTGGTTAGGATTAAAAAAAATGGAAATTAAAAAGGAAAAAATAAATAAATGGGATAAGGTAATATATTACGATCTATATGTACTAACAAAGAATGATCAATTAATTAACACCTTTAGATTGATAGTAACAAGCATGACATTTCAGTAAAGCAGAGTTAAAGTCGTGCAACAGCTAATTAATTGGCTTTTTGCACGTAAAACGCTGGAAAGAAATTATTAAGACATGAAAAGAATTGATTAAGAAAGACTATGTCTATAATCTGGCTGAGACATTAACATCGCAATTAGACATTAAACACTGCCAAATGTCTATGTTGCTAATAATATAGGGACGGTGACAAGAAAGGCTAACCAAAATGTTTTAATACAAAACAATCAATTAATCAGTACTAGAATAACAACTAATAAAACATTAATTAAGGTTTATTTTCCTGGCATTTGAACCATATATATAATAAGTATTGTATTATTGAGTTCGTAAATTTTTGACTTTCAACTTTTTTTTAATCAAAATTTGTTTTGATTTGTGCTTTTTAAAGTGTATTTGGTAAGAATTTGACCCTGTAAAACTTTGATTTTGTTGAGCCAGTAAATCTTTTATTGTAGCTTAAATTAGGGCATAATTTATGGGCCAAAATATGCACTATCCTTTAAATTTTATTTAATTTTTAAATGATTAATTTAAAAATTAGTAAAAACAATTAAATAATGATAATCAATTATGTTCAAAACGTAACTATTTAATTTCAGAATTTGTAAATTTTTTTTATGAACAAAAAAAATCATAAATATTTGACACTGAAAATAATTTCAATATTACTTTTTTTTTTTTTCAAATCATTCCCAGTCTAAATTTTTTGATTAAACAGATAAACTATTTAACCATCCCATCTCATTTATTGAACTTAAAATAATGTAAATAATTATGACTGATTGAGTTAATATTAGTGATAAAGAGAGATGATTATGACAATTAAGATTACAGTATGGGGGTCATGTGGGTTTCACATGAGCAAGCACATGCTAGGGAACATAGAACACCTGCCTTAATATTTATTTAATAATATTGCGAAAGAGAGAGTGTGAAAACAGAAAAATAAAAAAAGTAGGGTATAAAGGTTTAATTTAGTCAGTGTAATTGGCACATAAAAGGAGAGCAACCTGGTAAGCCATCCCTTGGGTGATGCCTGTCTTGATGCAGACAAAGAGGGACCATCTCAACATGTCTTCTTCTCCCTTCTTACACTAATTGCCCATACCAACTATATTTTAGTATTAATTCTGTCTTGGAATGATTGAGTAATAAGATAGTTCATAAAATATATATATATATATATATATATATATATATATATATATATATATATATATATATATATATATATATATATATATATATATATATATATATATATATATATATATATATATATATATATCAGTAATTTGATGGTTTCTTCTTATTATTATTTTGTCTTCATCTATCACAATATTATATATACTATGATATAGAAAAAATTTAATTTAGTTTATTTGTGTTTAGTTTTCTGTTAAGATTTCTATATTATTGGTAAGATTTTCATATATATATATATAGTTATTCAGGCCTAGCCCATATGTACATTAGAATTTTCAATCTCGAGATTTTTAAAAATTGTATGGAACAAAATAAAATCTTATAGGTTGAGAATTGTTTCTGTTTCGAATCTTATTTGTTTTGAAAAAAAAAATTAATAACTTAGATTAGTCAATAATAAACAAGAATTTAATACAGAAATATTATTTTCACAGAAATTTGTGTTTTATTAGGTGAATATATTCTATTTAGAAAATTTAACAATAAACATTCAATAATTGAGAAAAAAAAATTCTCTGTATTTTATGTTATAAATGCCAGGTGAGTAAAAAGGCAAAATTTAATATTAGAAGAGAGGGAAAAAAAATAAATATTAGCAGAAGATTTGCTTTTTATTTTTCTTTCTTTCTTTCTTTCTTTTATTGGTTGATGAAACTTCTCCTTAATTTCCTTGTATGTGTTATGGACACAACTTCACCGCATTTCCTTGACTTATTCATCAGTAACATTTAAAGCAAAAAATAATATATATGTATATATATTTATATAGAGAGAGAGACAGAAGGGCATTCGATTATTGTTTTTAAAATTTCTTTCTTTTTTTTTTTTGTTATGTTTTTAAAAAGTGAAGACAAGAACATATTAAAGTGTATGTTTGAAATTTTAGAAAAGGGTGATTGTATGTTTGAAATTTTTGTTCAGATGTCAGGTTCTTGATGGACAAAATTCCCCATGTTCCTAACAGAGTTATCTGATGAACAAGTTATATAGAGATAGCTAGGGTTTCTTTCTATTCAAACTGTACGTACATGTAGACAGTTTCTCAGCAATAATGAACCCATTTTCCACAACTTATCCGCTCAGACATATCGCATATTTCTAGTTTCAAACTTCAGCAATAATTTTCAAGAATTTATCGCCAATCAAATGAAGTTACATACATATATCCTATTTAAGTAAACATTGTTTTAGCAGAAGAGGAAAAAAACGGTGTCAATGAATAGAAAAATATAGGTGGGTGGGGATTTTCCAGGAAATTGCCGGGAGTAAAAAGTGGTGAATATTTGGATCCAAAATGCATTTAAAGATTGGAGACATAAAAAGACTATATAAAATCTCTTTTTATAGAACCTTTCTTGACTGCTTGAAAAGTGGTGAAGGTATCCCTAATATCCCGCTTTGTACGTTATGCTTCATGGGTACCCTTCAATTTTCATTAATGGACTGCTTGATGACCCCTACTCATCCCTAACAGATCAGAACAAATAATTATAATTAATGTTATAAAGTATTGCTTTTGGATCATTTTGGAGTTAATTGTCATGCTTAATGGGGTTGGTGTGGGGTACTCCAATTGTACTATATGCTCGCAAATTAGCTTAGCATCACATACAACAAATCGACAACATTTTTATTAAATCATCAAGTCTTGTTTAAAAGGGAACATCACATTCTTTTGCTCAATTATTCTCCTTATAACTTGTGCTCGTGTATATGTTTATAACCCTTATTATTAGACAAGTTGAAAGTAATTTTATAATTGTTATGATAAACACATAATAAAAATATATATATGTAAAATATATATAAAAACAAAATAGATACAAAATTTAACATGATCAACCAGATATGCATATAATTACGGATAAAGTATTATAATTCTAATACCATAATTTCTTGCATTTTCCAAATCTCACATTATTGAAAGCAAGTCAAAATTTACAATATTATACGTTAAACTTATTCCGACCAATACAAATATTTTGCAAAATGAACCTTTTTTCAGATCAGATCACAATTCCGTGAAAATATATTGAAAACTCAAATCACATGCATTAGCAATAATCTACCTTCTATTTATTGTAAAAAATATTTATCCAAATCGTAATATTGGGAAATGTTATTTTCTTTTTCTTCTGAAGATCTTTAATTAAGTGAAATCGTTAGTGCGTCGATGTAGATAAGCTACCGTAAGAGGCTGTAGCTTAGAGACCAATTGGGACCTGGCAGAAAAACAAATAATTTTTGGGAGCCCAATACAAATTTAGCCATCCAAAATTAAAGAGCATTAAAAGCCCAAAAGTCAATTCGTGCCCCCAGTCCATAATCCATTATTCATATAAAACTCAACACTGCCTTCAAGATTGGCCCAAATCAGTGTCAGGATTAGGCTTAATACATTTTTTTTTACTTCGAAATTGGCCCAAAAAACAAATATTTTATACACTTAACTTTTGCAAACATCCTAAACACATGCTTAAATTTGACAAAAAATACATCTATGGCACGGAATCAATACAATTGACCGTTAAAATACTGAGATTGAGACAGTTATTAAAGCAATCAGAGTCGAACTGACCGGAGAGATATTTCTTGACAAATTACAGAATAATTATTTTGGTATTGGACACATGATTAAAATAAAATATACCAATAACCACTTTCTATTCATTTCTCCTTTTAGATCTTTTTTCATTTTTCAATTAACATTATCTCTTTTCCATTTTTCATTTACATTACTTTCAATTAATAACAATAAATTTAATAATTGATTAGAAATAATATATGTATTTTAAAACTTACATATAGTTTTTTTTTGTTAATTATGGAAGAAAAAGGTTTTTTTTTTTTTTGTCAAATTCATGTATGTTATAGGCACTAGCAAAATTTTAAGTGTGAAAAATTGTCACAAGATTGAGGAAAAAAATATATTTAAAACTTTATTATTATTATTATTATTATTATTATTATTATTATTATTATTATTATTATTATTATTAAGACTCTCGAACTCATGATCCTACTGCAATCCTAATACAAGACTATCACCATTAACGGTAAGCTTTAGATATACATTTCTTAATTGCAGCTAATTCCATATTAAAATAAATTATTACTATATAATGAGCAATTACTGTAAAATAAAATATTAATAAAGTTAGAAATATAGTTAATTATCTGAAAAAACAAAAGTGGAATTGGTCTTCTAAAGATCTTGGATAATATTTGGGCTGGGCTTTTCTAAATATTTGGTGAAATTTTTAGTTGGGCCGGATCGTTCTTCTTCTGCCTTAACCTTAATGCGAGTCTAACAACCAGATGTTGCAAATTAACTGGCCCAACCTACAATAAAAAGTGAGCAAAACCCTACTAAGAATTTACACTTTTAAATAATTTGTGATTTTATAATTTTCTCATAAATATAAATATGAAAATAATTAATTTTATAGGTTATATATGCATATAAATTTTTAATTTTATAAAAAAATAAAATAAATTCATAAATTTGATTTAGAAAAAGAAAATCCCTGGTCTCCAAATCCATGATTTAATAAGTGTATGCAAGAGTTGAACCACAAGCCAACAAAGCATTAAAAAAAATTAGAATAAGTAAAAATTTTATCCTATGAAATATCGCCATCTCTTTTTCATTCTTTTTCAACAGTCTAAAATCCATGGAAAAAGAAAAAAAAAAACTAACAACTTCTTCATGGAAATGGAATAATCTATCAAAAACATAATAATTTCAAAATTTTATAACAAGATAAAAACAAAACTAGCTAACTTTAGAGATGAAAACAAAACAGAATAAAGAATTATTCTCCATGTTAATGAGTGTCGATATCAACAAATTAATTAAATTAACCGGGGAAAAGCATAGGATTAAATAAAACGAATATTATAATATTGCATACAATATTATAATAAAAAGTTTGTAACGAGGTCGTCTCGGGGCTTTTGTCGCGGCTCGGGTGACCCTAGGGCATCAATCAAGGCTTCATATTAATTATATTTTTATTGTCACGCCTTTTGACAGAATTTTCCCTTCGAGAGTAACTCGAAAATAATAATTAAAAAAAATAAATAAATAAAGCTTTTGGATATAGGTAAATTTGGAAGCTTTTGCCTGTTATGCTTCTTCTTGTCCAGGATTAATATTATTCCTTATCGGGTTATCAAAATTCATTAGATGGGATTAACAAGCATTGGCATCTTCAGCTTTCTATTATGTTATTTAACGGTCATTAGCTATTGTTCTCTTTGGGATTTTTGCATCCTTTTATCATTGGCCATTCGTGTATGATTTGTTCAGTCCATGTCTTACAGGTTGATTAAGAAAAAGAAATTCTATAAATAACGATAATTCGAAATTAAAATATATTATGGTGTGTATTTAAGGATCGTTGGATACATAACACAGTCCCTAACTATGCATCTATGGTATATTTGAGTCTTAAATCACATCCTGCTAATCTATAGAACTAATTATAATTTTTTCTATATTAATCGTAAATTAATTATTTATTTAATAAATAAATGAAAAAATTTATCAAATAAAGATTTTTTTTTTCTGAATACAATAAGGCTGGAGGATATAATAACCAATTGGAATTATTTTTGGTCAACAAAACCAATTTGGAACTTACACGTGTATGATGTGTATCCTATGTAGGTACTACGTATATTTGTGATTAATGCACGTTTATATATATATAAATATATATGTAAATTCAATATTAAACTTTGACATTATTCATTGAAATGTTAATACATTGTATGTGCAGTCCATTATTAATTAGTAATCCCGGTCTCTTGCCATTGATGTCACTGCTTACATAATTCATTTTTATTTGATTAGCTGCCACTTTTTTTGAATCAGAGATACTCTTCAATTTCTTGAAATTTACTTCCCTTATATCATAGCAAGTAGCCATTTTTTTTCTCTTGGATTTGAAAATAAGTATCATAAACTGTTTTTATAAGAAAAAGTTAAGATATTTAACACGTACCGCTAACATTCAGGCCATATATATCGAAAAAAACAAAATTAGAATACACATATTGTATAATTTAATATTATCGCAAAATTGATGGTTCCAATATTATATTAAAAAATGAATTTAAATTTAATTTAATGGTAAAAGTTAACTCGTATTTCTTTTTAAGTAGTGAAAGCGGGATACTTAAAACTTGCAACACTTGTTGGTATTAAGAATTGCAGTGGATCATGATTCATGCACGCACTAGTTGATTAATTAGCTTTAAATATATTTAATTATTCAGCTGTAGCTTCCACTGAATTAATTTGTTGCGTAGCTGTTTGTTGTGAATGTTTGGAACATATACAGATTGGGGCATTCATATTAATTTGTCGCCAATAAGGTTTTAAAAAATCTCGAAAGGAAGAATTTTTCCATGATTCACACACGGAAACTTCAGCGAAAAAGGTGAGGTCTGTTGGGTCAAAGAAATATGAGTCTCATTAATCTTCAAATTAAATGAATCCCTGACCATCAACATACCATTTATTTTTCCATTTATCTACTCCTCAATTTTCAACCCTAGAAAACAGCAATAATTAAGTTAAGAAGGATTTATCAACATTACTTCACCGCCCATATTAATATATAGGTGATGTCAAATGTGCCATTATAAGTAATTTTGTTAGAATTAGAAGAGATAAGATGGAATGAAGAAAAATATAATGGGAAATCTCTAATTCGAGTTCTAAAAATTTAATATTTTCAAGTATTTAAAAGTAGCACTTTATTTTATTTTATTTTATTTTTTTATAAATCTACCCTGTATGAATACGAATTAATTGGATAAGTAAATTTCAGATACCAATTGATTAAAAAAAAGAGAGAGAGAATTTTGGGAAATTTAAATTTACATATTAGAAATAACAAGACATATGAACTGACCTCAAAATTAATGTTCAGTGGATTTATATTATATACTATTTATATCAATCTATATACGAATAGAACTTTGTATCTATATGAAGATTTTAGGAAATGTGATTAATACTGTTGTAATATGTGGCAAATGGATCCCGCTATGATGGATTGGTTTTGCAGATTATAAATTGAGTCGCATTTGATAAGATTAATTCATGATCCAAATAGGTCAAATTATGATATTATTATTATTTAGTTTTTTTATTAAAAATAAAAATATATATGCATGTATAAATAAAGTATAAAATTGGTATATTTACATTATACAAAGAAATTTTAAAATTATAAAAATATAAATAGATCAAGTTGATTAGTGACCCAAATAAATTATAAATGAGTCCAATTACAATACGGGTTAGTTGGACACTTTATAGATTAAACAGATCAGATTCTGTTTGGATCGGAAAAAGGCAGGTCACACCGGATTGAGCCAAGTTTGGTCCAAACTTATTACTACACAATTTACTCATGTATTCCTTAATATACTTATAATTATCAAAATCAGTATATATCGGCTAATTGAACATAACATACGGTGAACTGTTTATTATTTCGTGTGAAAGACTTTTTTTTTTTTAAATACTGTAAAAAATAATATACCACCATTAATCTGTAGATAAGAACAGATACATGGTTTAAAAATATAACACAATTTTATGTTTTGTTTATTTTAAAAACTAGAATTTTAAAAAGTAATGACTTTCTTTTAAGAGTTCAATTTAGTATATATTTTTTTAAGCTTCAACCTATCTTTTATTATTCATTTTTCTCAATATTGTTAGCGTAAAGCTTATTTTACGTTGAATATGAATATTAGATTGACCTTCAAAAATGAATATGATAATAACAAGGACAAGGCAACCCGAATTTGAAAATTTATATATATAGTGTATGCTAAAATTAAAAGTATATTTTTAATTTGATCCTTCCAAATATTGCATATATAAATAAATATTAAAAATTCTATTTAATCTTTAAACTCTTTAATAAAGGTTAATTGTCTCAAAAAATCAAAATTTAAAACAAATTTGCATGCAACTTTTAATAAATGGTTAATTCATCTCATGTCATCTAAATAACATTATTTCCTTTATTTTCACATAATTTATTTATAATTGTAATAGGACTTCGTAATTTATAATAAAAATATATGGTACATAAAAAGATCATTAAAAAAATTATAGAGATGGCATGAGAAATTAAAATAAAAATAAAAAATATATTATAATTTGTTCAAAAAGTTAATTTTATGGTTTTTAAATAAGTCAAATTGAACAATTGTTTCTATAAAAATTTACCTCATTTTTTTGAACTTTCAAACAAAATTTTTTTATGATCTCATATAATTTTAAAATTATAAAATTTTCTATAATAATAATAATAATAGTGTGAACTACACGCTAAGAGCCTAAGACAAATGAAAAAGGAAAGTTTTTCTTTTAAAGTGGGATAAGCAGTGTGTAATTAATTATTAAATGTATAGATAGATATTGGTTCAGAAATTCAGGGAAATTTTGTGCCCATTAGCCTGTAATATTCGTAAATTTATATTATTCAGCCACTTGCGATTTACGCTACGTTTAAATAACCAAAATATGCAAATTGTTTTGCTACTTAACTATCAACAAGCAAAAGATGGAAACAGCTCAACGTGTCGGTATGGATGATTGTGACTGTTAATGAAAATTTTATTTTAACGATTGATTTTGAGAGTTGGGTTTTTTTTTATACCAATGCAAATATTGACAAAATCAACTAGCTAGCCTTCAATTTCAAAATTATGTCAACCAATTATAATTTATTTACGAATATAATAGAAATTGGATCCTTGCCTATAAGACAAAAGTTTTGGATGAAAGTCAAGGTGGATAGTAATAATCTGATCCAACTTGTAACAACTACATAATATATCTAATTTCAATTCTCAACTTAGTTGGGTCGGTCGGTTTTTGACCTTAAGTGAATTCTATTTAATAATTCTGTGTATGAACTCATTTATTTCTTACTCATAATTGTTTAATGAATCCTTAGATTTTCTTGTTATCTAATTTAACTTTTATTGAAGGTATCAAATAGTTTTTAATTCAATGTTATATATATATATATATATATATATATATATATATATATATATATATATATATATATATATATATATATATATATATATATATATATATATATATATATATATATATATATATATGATTGGATTAAAATTCGAACTCGAGATTATCTACAACATTAAATTAAAATTTATTGGTTAACTTTAGCCCATTTCACTTGAACCTTGGATTCGGAAATTGACTTTTAAGTTTTCTAATATATTATGATAGGGTTCGATTTTTTTTTTTTCTTGATTGGGTGTAATGTTGATAAATCAATAAGTTTTGATTTCTCGGTATGTCAAACTTATGCGTTTGTGAATTCAAACTCTAAATGGTACCATATAATTAAAACTAAACAAAAAAGAAAATAATCAAGATGGAAGAAGAATAGAAACATTTCGATCCCTTTCACGTTAAGGCATGTGTAGGATGGTAACTGCTTCGAAACAGCCTTGACAGTGAGGAATTTTACATGAGATCATAGTTTAAACCGAGCTTAGTCATAGGATCAATAGTGATGAAACTCAAATCACAAAATTTTGACAAAATCTTGATGAACAGTTAGGTACAAGTCCATATCCAACAATAGTCATCCACCCAGCAACAAATTACATATAAACAAATCCAAATTATATAATCTATGATTTTGAATCACTGTTAATTATGTCATAAAGAGATATATATATATATATATATATATATATATATATATATATATATTATATGACACAATCCGTCTAGTCGAATGAATTTTTTTTTATTTTATTAAACAGTTATTGGCAATATACTGAATTGATATTCGTGATTTAAAAAAGTAAACAAAATAAAAGATTAAAAAAATGTACTAATGAATTTCCGTTTAATATATTTTTTAAAAATGTTTATTAAAATTGGCACTGATTGACTAGGAAAATTATTGTTTGACTAAGTTAATAATTAAATGATCTTGAATCCCAATAAGGCCACCAAGGACCTGGTCAATTTTATCTCACTTTGTGCTTTTTTTTTAATTAAAAAAAAAAAACTCTTTTGACTTAAGAGCATAGGTACACATCTCTCTCTCTATATTTCTTCCAACAAAAGTCTTCATTTCGATTTCTTGGCTTTTTCATATATAGCATAGCACAATAAGATGCCTTGGATTGGCACTTTATCGATTAGCTGTTCCATTTTTATTTTTATACTGTGCCACACTAATTTAAAATCTCACTTCTCCACCAGAGATTGCTTAATAATAATGTGAATGCTATGGCTTTCTCCATATATAATTACAGCAAACCAAATTGTTATTTATGTTAAATGACTTAATTATGGAAGAGCAAACATTCTGTGTAGATCTTATACATGCATGCTGTGACAAGATTAGTGTTGCTAAATTAAATTTTATTTCGGTATTAAGACTTTCTCTTGATTAACCATATAGATTAGTTTAGGACCAAATTCGCATGTCAATTAGTTCTAATATTAGCAACGCTAGAATTGTTTTAGGAAATGCAAGTTCAAAATTTCATGAATAAATAGAAAAGATTAAACGCACGATATTATTGCTCGTAAAAAATTAAAGGTTATATATAGTTTTCCTCAAAAAATAAAGGGCTCCATTGAATTATATCAAAGTTTGAAGAATATTTATGGAAATTACATGAGCATCAATCACATAAATCTGATAGTATTCCCACATTGATTTTGTGTTTGAAACTTCAAATAGCTTAAAGTACTACTTAGAATCTTGGCTTCAATAATTTTCTCTAAAATCCATCAAAGAGAAACACTAACAACGAATGACTGAACATATGTAGTTAAGATTGATGTGATGTATTATGTTTTTATAGTTATTATAGATTTGATTGAAATTCAGACTTACACATTTTACTGCTACTGAATCAAAGCTCACTAGAATGGTGGAATCTTGATAGATGGAGACCTTTCATCCAGTACCCATAAAATTGTACTGCACATAAAATACTGCCAACAAAGTTTTGCATCGAAAACCGAAGAGAATATAATAGTACGTACCATGAACAGGAATGTACATGAATTTTATGTGATTTTTGGGCAGTAGTTGTTCATATGCGTAGATACGAGGATCCAAGAATTTGATTCAGATAAAGACTAAATATCTTCTGTTATAATGTTCTTTTGAATCAGATAATTCAAGAACTGCCCACTTGACTCGGAACCTTTTACTATTATTTTTTCAATAAATAAAAATTAAATAACCCAGCAGGCAACTTGATTGGGGTTGTCATGGTAATATTATAGTTGGAACTATATGAAATGAAGTGATAGCATGTGCGTTTCATGGAGTTCTTAATGTTATATATTGCAGACATTAAGATAACAATAAAGGAAAGCATCCATTTTAGGATGCCCTACTTTAGTAGATCCGAGCAAGTCATAGCCAAAAACGTCAAAGCTTTTCCTACTTTTTACTATTGTTGAGGAACATTTTCTTGAATTTATTTTAAGACAAGTACGATTATATAAATTTAATAGTACTAGTTATTTTTTTTTCTCATATCTGTTTCAAATATATATCAAATAGTAATTAAAATATATTAACTGCACGTACAAGATAATTTAGACAAAAGCAATTCAACTCCAATCATTTTTTGTAAAGATAACAAAAGAATTCAGGAGAATATTATGAATATTCCAACATCAAAATGTCTACGATATTTAATAAAACTAATTTAATAAAATTATTTTACATCGGTTATTGTGGCCCAAAGTAACTCGAAACTTCAAAGGAAGAATGGTCTGGAGGAAGGCTTTGCAGGCAATTTTCAAACTCAGAAACAAGTTGAGGATAATCCAAAGGACTCATATTGCCCCAGCTACCGCTTTCCCCAGAACTCATTGCATACAAACTCTCCATTCCTTGCAATTGTTGATGATTCCCATACACCATTCCGTCTAGCTCAGTTGGTAGATATGCATAATTGTTGCTAGCCAATTGAGAACAAGTAGTCTCCATGGTTGAAGAAGAAGCAGAAGAAAGCATAGGCGCCATTGAATTTGAAAATGGCTGATCTTGATGAGTAATAGTACTACTGCAAGAGCCATCAAGAGGGTAATTAACAGTGTTGGTGATGTTTGATTCTAAATGACGGTGATCAGAAAATCTTCCTCCTAGTTTGATTAGTAAGCTCTTAAGCGATTCTTGATCTAACAAGTCAGAATCTTGGCCTTGAATTACTGGATTCATCACAGGCATGACCATTGTTGATGATGGCAGCTCCGGCCAGTAATTGGGTACTGCAGTCTGTTGATTCATGGCGGCCTGAGCTATAAAGCTACGGTTCTCCATCTTAATCTCTCGCCTACCTTGATTTTGCTCTTTCCTTTGCTTCCCTAAAAGCTTCTTCTTAAGCCTTGTGTTCCAGTAATTCTTGATATCGTTATCAGTTCTTCCAGGCAGTTGTGCAGCAATAATAGACCACCTATTAATTAATCAACACACATTAATTATCACTAAAATTCACAAATTAATTAATTAACTATTTATTCATAAACATAAATTACCTGCTTCCAATGTTTATATAGAGGCTGCAAATAATGCTATCTTCCTCCTCTGAGAAGCCTCCATGTTTAATATTTGGTCGGAGATAATTCAGCCATCGAAGCCGACAGCTCTTGCCACATCTCTTAAGGCCTATATACAATTATCATTAGTTATAATTAGGTTTTATTGAGAATAAGATGAGCATGATTTATAGTAATAATAAAGAAACTTACCTATCTTTTGAGGCAAGGCAATCCAGTTGCCGCCGGTGCCATTCTGCTCAATATAAGCTTTGAGCTTAGCATCTTCCTCAGGAGACCAAGGACCTTTCTTGACATTAGCTTTATCACAGCAAGGAGCTCTGCCCATATTAATTAATTCTTGGTTGATAGAGTGTTAAAAGTTTTTAACTTTACTCTGATGATAATGGCAAATGATAATGTTTATATATATATATATATATATATAACAGAAAGTTAAAAGAGAAAGTAGTAGAATAGCTGCCCGGAGAAAGAGAGATACGGAGAGGAGACTAAAAAGAATTCACAAAAGCCGAATTAGAAGGAAAATAAATAAATAAAGTTTAAGAATAGAAAATTAGAAATGCCAGAACAGTAGAACAAGGTTTTTCTTATTTTTCCTTATAAGTTTAGAATCTACAACAGATATATATATATATATATATATATATATATATATATATATATATATATATATATATATATATATATATATCATGAGATGTACTGAGCGAGTACTTAAATCATTACATTCAAATTAATCCTCATTCGAGTCCGATGAAATTATTATGATAACAAACTCTTTCATCTGAAATTTAATACAGCTGCATTTTTAGATTTTAAATTTCAAATCACCGTTTAAATTAGCATAAACCCTCACCATATTAGATACATGTTAGGTGGTTATATATATTTTTTTAAAAAAGAAAGTCTGCTTAGGGTGCAACGAAGATGGAATCAGAGCCGTGAAATTAGTGGAACAATATAGAAAGGGGTGTAGTGGATCAAATTAAGATTATTAGATGAACAAAGTTGAATGGTTCCTTGGTAAATAAAGTTGTGATTTTATGCATAGTGGAAAACGTCATTCATCCAGTCCTCCCCAGGAACCATTCCATTTTCTGATCAACAAGTTGTTTGTCATTGCAAGAGAGAGAGTCCAAATATTTTATTTTGTTTTATCTTTTTATTTCTTTTACAATTCAGACAACTATAGCTTTCTGGAAGTCTTATTTTCTTTTTTGATAACACCTGAAAAAATAAAACCAACAACCAAAAATCTTTAAAGCAAGCTTAAAAAAAAACCCATTAGGCGCCCACCAGTTAAAAAGAAAAATACGATAACCGAGACAGTCCGATCGGATTGACGTCTCACTGATAAACTCGAAACATCTGATACACGTGAATAGAGAATTTTCCAAGAATTAGAAAAACTGTGTATATTTATCTTACTTGAAAAAGAAGAAAGAAGTTGTATTTATACAAGGAACAAAGAAGAAAAAAACCCACGTGCTAAAACTAGTAACTAACTACACTTAACCTTTATAACTAATTACATAAATAACAAAACTATTAATGAGAATAACTTGTACAACCCCCCCTCAAGTTGGAGATGAATTGGAAAATAATCCCAACTTGTCACGTATAGCTTTGAACTAAGGGAAAGCCAGAGACTTTGTGAAGATATCCGCCAACTGAAAGTGAGTAGAAACATATCGAGGATGAATAAAACCTTCCTTGTATTTATTCCGAACAATGTGACAATCAATATCTAAATATTTAGTGCATTCATGGAAAACCGGATTGGCTGATATATGAAGTGCTGATTGATTATCACACCAAAGAGAGATAGGTGTGGGAATGGAAAGCTGAAAATCAGACAACAAATATGAAATCCATTGTAACTCACAGACGGTAGTGGCCATGCTACGATACTCTGCCTCATCACAAGTGGACCGAGAAACAGTTGTTTGCTTCTTCGTCTTCCAAGAAACCAAAGAATCACCAAGAAAAACACAATATCCAGTCAAAGATCTTCGAGTGAGAGGACAAGATGCCCAATCACTATCACAGTAAGCAGAAAGAGTAAGTGAAGTACCAGCAGGATAAAAAATGCCAAGATCAACAGTACCATTGATATAGCGCAACACGTGAAGACTAGCTTCCCAATGACTTTCAGTAGGAGCAGCAACATGTTAACTAAGAAGCTGGATACTATGAGTAAGATGAGGCCGAGTCATATTAGCATAAAGTAACCGACCAACAAGATGACGAAACCTATCAGGATCAGGAAGAAGAGATGAATTCTCCTGAAATTTATGAGATCTAGGCAATGGAGTTACAGTAGGTTTAGAGCCTACTAATCCAGCATCAATAATAATATCCATGAGATATTTCTTTTGCGAAAGAAAAGTTCCAGCAGTGGACCGAGCAATCTCAATGCCTAAAAAATACTTAGCATAACCCAAATCCTTAATAGTGAAACGAGAATGCAAGAAAAACTACACAACAAGGATATCCGACTCATTATGGCCAGCTATTAGCACATCATCGACATAAACCAACAAAGTAACAAGATCAGAAGAAGTAGACCTTTTTGTAAAGAAACAAGGATCACTAACCGATTTTTTGAAACCAAAACTGAGTAACTGAGATGTAAATTCATAATTCCACTCACGAAAGGCTTGTTTTAAGCCATATAGAGATCATTTCAGTTGACAACCCTCCCCTCACTTAGCTTTGTATACCCCTCAGGAGGTATCATATAAACCTCCTCCTTTAAATAGCCATGTAAAAATGCATTGTTGATATCCAATTGATGAATACTCCAGTTCAAAGAAGTAGCCACAGCCAAGAAAACTCTAACTGTCACGAGCTTAGCAACAGGTGAGAAACTATCAAAGAAATCAACTCCTTCCTTTTGGTTATACCCTTTTGCTACAAGTCGAGCTTTAAGGCGCTCAACAGTACCATATGGATTGAATTTCACTTTATAAACCCACTTGGAACCTATAGCCTTCTTTCCAGCAGGTAAAGTTGTAAGTACCCATGTATGATTAGCTTCGAGAGCCTTAAGCTATTTTTCCATGGCCTTAACCCATCCTTGGTGCTGAACTGCCTGTTTATAGGAGCATGGCTCTTTGATCTTGGAGATATTAACCATGAAAGAAGAGTAGAAAGGAGAAAACAGTAAAGCACTCGAAGGAAGAGCAGTACCTGTTATGACTGCAGTATTACAAACAAAATCCTGCAACCAAGCTGGTGTTTTATTAGCTCGAGAATTGTGCCTCAAAATAGGAACATCAAAAACTAGAACAATAGAATCAGAAAGTACAAGCTTCGGAATAGAAGAACTAAGTGGAGAAGTAAGTCTATCAGAATGTGGCAAAATCGAGCTAGACATTGTAGTGGAATCACCAACAAATTCATCATTAAAATCAGCAGTAATCGATGCTGATGGCAACGGAATATGAGCAATGTCATCATCATCATCAGCACATACTTGAAATGGATAGACATCTTCATAGAAGATAACATCTCTAGAGACAAAAATAGTATGTGTTTCCAAATTGTAGAGTTTATAGGCCTTTTTCCTTGGGGAATAACCAACAAAAATACATTTAAAAGATTGAGGAGTAAACTTATCTTTGTGAGGAGTTGTGTTTGTTGCATAACACAGACAGCCAAATGTTTTAAGTCTAGTATAAGTTGGATCTCGACCATATAAAACTGCAAAGGGAGATTTCCAGTTCAGCACAGGTGTGGGAAGCATATTTATAATATGAGTGGCAGTTAAGATAGCTTCTCCCTAAAACTTCTTAGGAAGCTTGGACTGAAATAATAAAGCACGAACAACTTGAAGCAAATGCTTATGCTTACGCTCAACTATCCCATTTTGCTGAGGGGTATAGCTACAAGACTTCTGATGCATAATTCCAAGCTTAGAGAAAAGAGCATGACAAGACTGATTCACAAACTCATAACCATTATCAGTCTGAACAGTCTTAACCATTGTACCAAATTGAGTATGAACCATGCGAAGAAAAGACTGCAAGAGAATGAAGACTTGAGTCTTGTGTGCCAGCAGATAAGTCCATGTTCCTCTGCTAAAATCATCCACTATTGTCAACACATAATGAGCATAACTCAAACTCGGCTGCTTGTAAGGACCCCAGAGATCAACATGTATAAGAGCAAATTTTGCTTCAGATTGAGTCTCACTGACTGGGAAAGATAACCGTTGTTGTTTAGCAGCATGACACACATCACATGGTCTTTTGATAGCTTTTATTTCAATACAAAGAATGTGTTTTAAAATATTTTCAGGAGCATGATCAAGTTTTTTATGCCAAACATCATCAGGAAAAGAAGAAGTTTTATTGAGTGAAGAAGAAGCATTACACGAAATAGAAATTTTATTGAGTGAAGAAGAAGCATTACACGAAACAGGAAAAGAATGAACAATAGGAAAGGAATTAACAACATTTGAGCTTATAATGGAATTACAACAAACATTTCCATTATAGCATTTTATTAGTGAAAGATAGAAAGACTTGGGAGTTAAAACATAGAGTGTTCCTACTACTTGCCCAACTGCCAGAATTTTATTACTCTTTTGGTCCTGTATAAGGCGATAAGAAGGATAAAAAATAAAGAAATTGTTATAATCTGAAATCAGTTTATTTACTGACAACAAATTAAACTTGAATGAAGGCAAGTAAAGAACATTTTTTAGAGTCAAAATGGAATTCAGCAAGACTTGGCCAGTGAGATTCACAGGTTGAATAGAACCATTAGGAAGCTGAACAGGAATAGGATGTTTTCGTTGAATAAAATGACAAAACTTATCTAAATTGCTGCACATGTAAGTAGAAGCTTCTGTATCAATAATCCACACATCACGACCAGTAATGCTTAAATCATGAGAAGCAGTGTTACCTTCATAATTTCCATCAATAGACCCAAACATACAACATTCAGGCATGGGCACAGCTGCAGCAAAATTAACATGCTCTCCAGAAATAGCCAGTTCTTTACTCTTTCCTTTCATCATTTTGGCTAACTCTTGTCTAATCAACTGAGATACCATGGAGCTAAGTTCTGTTAACTTATTCTCTTGTTCAGAAAAACCATCAAGTGGATTATCCAACATTTCCCTATCTATATTCACCATATTCGCCATGCCTTTCCTTTCTCCTATTTTCTTTTTATCTTTCAGATCAGTGAACCAATCAGGGTAACCATGGGGCTTAAAACATGTCTACTTAGTATGCCCTGAATTATGATAGTGATCACAAAACCTGTCAGTCTTCTTCCTTTTCTTTTTAGAGAAACTTCTACCATCCTCTATTTTAAAATTAAACGTTTTTGCCATCATAGCAGCAGAATCTATATGATCTGATGCAAAAACCAAGTTTACTTCCCTTTGTCGTTCTATCCTCAACTCCATATTGTAAGCTTTATCAACACTCAGTGGAGGTTCAAGATTCAATATCTGACTTCTAGTACTGTAAAAAACAGAGTTCAGTCCCATAAGAAATTGTAACAACTTAAAAGCATCTTCCCTTTCTTCCAGCTTTCTATTTAGGCCACAAACACAGCCAGTACATGTACAAACAGGTAATGGCTTTAACCGATTCATTTCATCCCAGTATTTGTTGATCTTGTTAAAAAACAAAATAACTGATTCATTACCCTGTTCAATGGAGTGCATTTGTCTCTGCAATTGATACAACTGAGGAGTATTGCTAACTCCAAACCGATTCTCAAGTACGTCCCACAGACTTTTTGCACTTGGAGAGTATATGAAAGAATCAGCTAAATCCTTGGACATAGAGTTCATTATCCAAGATTTTATAATCAAATCCACCTTTTTCCATCGTCTAAAAAGCACATTGTCTATTGGAGGTAATACAGTTCCATCGATGAAGCCAATCTTATCTTTAGCCTCTTGAGAAGTTCTAACTGCTGCACTCCAACTCAAATAATTCTTACTTGTTAATGGTGTAGTCACCAAAACCATTCCAGGATAATCGAAACTCTGAAGAAGAAATGAATCTTCATCACCTTGATTGCAATTGTGATTTTGATAAAAATTGCGATCTTGTATAATATCATTATCTTGTGGACCAACAGGATTATCATCAGTAACACTTGCCATAAACAATCAAGAAGAAATATTCTACTCAAAAGAAGAAAGAACTAGTAAGAATTTCTAGCAAGATTGCTAGAAAAAATCAAGAACCCTAATTACCAAGTTCTGATACCATGAACAGAGAGTTTTACAAGAATTAGGAAAACTGTGTATATTTCTCTTACTTGAAAAAGAAGAAACAAGTTGTATTTATACAAGGAAGAAAGAAGAAAAAAACCCACGTGCTAAAAATAGTAACTAACTACACTAACTACACTTAACCTTTATAACTAATTACATAAATAACAAAACTATTAATGAGAATAACTTGTACAACACGTCATTGTCCAATCACCGCTGCCTAAAGAAATAGGCCATACCTAGTTTGCTGCAGAGTAGGACACTGTTGCGTGCACTACTCCAAGTTCTCCAGGCACTATAAATAACAGGTTTCCCTCCAAGAAAGGGATTGGTTTTTTCTCTCTTCACTAGTAAATTACTCTCTTCCTGAATTATCTTTCTATTCCGATAGCATCTTTTGTAGGTCTCATATACGAAGACCTGATTGTAGGTCTCATATACGAAGACCCGATTGGGATCAGCCCATCACTTCTCGGCCTATCTCTTTGATCATTACAAGACAAAGATATCCCATCTCTACGAAAATTCGTGATTTATCACTTATATTTTATTTCTTTTTTTTTAAATTACTTTACATCTAATGTAAATTTCTACCTATATATAATACTGAAATGTGTTTTAAAAAGCTAAATTAAAAATGTATTGAGTGATTAAACGTAAATGAGAATGGATAATGCGATAATCCAATGTCACTTCTACTGCTGCACATACGATCTCGTAGACATTGAAGTTATTTCATTTGTTTTACAAGACAATGTCAAAATAAATTGCAGTAGCAATCGAAAATTAAAAATAGGCTAAATACATAAAAAAATTTAAAATTTTATTTAATTTTATAATTAATATCTTAACGTTCATCATATTTAAATTACTATTTGAATTTTAAATATCATCAAAAATTACTACTTAAATTTAAATAACGATATAATTTTTCACCTAAATTTTAATTAATATTAACATATAATAACAGATATTATTCAACATTTTTATATATTCGGATGATAAATTATTATCGTTATTTGAAATGTAGGTGATGATTTTCTATAATATTTAAAATTCAGATAGTGATTTAAATACAATAAAAGTTTAGATTTTAATTATGAAATTAAATATAATTTCTGGGGGATTTAAAGTATTAAACCTTAAAAATATGTACGATTTTTACAAACTTTTTTAGAAACTAATGTTTGAGGTTAGATTGAAACTCAAGATATTAGTTTCTACATGTTGGGCAATAAACTGTAATAAGCAAGAATTTAATTCTCACTACTTAATTAAAAATGCTTAATCCTAGTTAGATAAGGTCGAATACATAAATGCATGTAATCAATTGAGGTAGTCACATCTACGCAATTACATACCAACGATTTATCACCCAATTAAATTGTGATGTAACAGGAATTTTACTCAATCTGTGCTTCAATCCGATATTACTTATCTATATTTAATCTAAGTTAAATGCCATGTAGGCAAGGAAAAAAGTAAAAAATAAATAAATTTTCATTACATCAAAAGGTGAGATGGGAATGGAATATAAGGACATTTTCTTTTTATTAACTAAAGGTTTTAGGTCTGAATGCTAAGTAACATCTTTAAATACTTGTAATTAAGGAATATTTATCTAACTGTCCAACGCAAATCGAATTAATTAAGCAAGTAGATTTTAAATACTGAATGAATTATTAACAATAATAATAAAAAAAAGAAAGAAACATTAATCTTACCAAGAAATATCTTTGTTTAATTAGTTTTCCATCTCTCCCCTGTTGGGACACATGCTCCTTAAATAAATATTAATTAAATTAGAAATCAATATTCCATAGGATAGCACATTTATTTACTGAATTATCTGTGTGAATAAATTGAATTACATTACCACGTCAATTAATTATATTATATTTAACCCGACAAAGTTAAACAAATATCCAGAAGGTATAGAAGAAGATGTCAAAAAATTAAATATGGATATTCATGTTATGGTTTGGTGACCAAAATAACCAAACAACAAGAAAATTTACCCAAATTAAATGATGGAGATAAAATTAAAATCAGAGTTTTGAATTAACCTCAAATTATAATTTTTATATACATATAGGATTAAATACAATTTTAAATCTGTTGAATAATTCATAATCAATTGATTTAATTCCAACTATAGAAATTATTTATCTAAATCAAAATTAAATTTCAATTAAAAATCAAATACAAATTCAAAATTAAAATTTTAAATCAATAGAATCAATTAAAATTCATTCAAATTGAGCTAAGTTTGGCTTGAAATTTAAATTTTAAGTTGCAAAATCAAAATTTAATTTATTGAAACTCAATGTACAATATTCAATTTCATTTTATTAGATATTATTAATTATTTTATAATAAAATTGATCATCTTTCAAAAAAAAAATCAGAAACATAATATTCAAATTTTTAATATTTATGTTTTATTTAATTCAAATATAAATATTTAATAAATCATTGTTTATTTTCCCGCGGAGAGTGAAAAAGAAAAACCAATTAGTAAAAGTATAATTGATTGAATTTTCAGATTGTAGAACAATAATAGAAGCTTTACTTAATCAAATCATTGAACAATTAGTAATCCATTTTGGGGGCCCAATGAAATTATTAATACATATTCAAAGAAATCATAGATGAATTGCGATATGGTCATAGTTTACCATATAAATCAACAACGAAACAAGAAAGTCTACTGTCACATCCATTGCATCACAAATTAAGACCTTATTGCTTGTCTTTTTATGCTTTTCAATATTTTAGTCAAGTCTAAAATTAAACAAAAAAGATTAAACATTTTCAATGGAGTAAAGAAGCGAAAACATCAATAAATAATCACGTATATTTAACTAATGATATTCAATAACAAAATTTCCCTTAATTTTCCTTTAGTTTTTTAATTTTATATTTTTACTCTAATTTAATTTCTTAAATTAAATTTAAAATTTATAAAATTAAGACTCTAATATCAGTTAAAGCAAGCATGATATATACTAAAAATTTTCTGATTATCTTAGGTGGAATTATAAAGCTATTCAGGATAATAAGAAAATAAGTTTAAGATCACTGAATAACTTTATAATTCCAATTATAGTACTTCGAAAATTTTTAATATAGCGCATACTCGCTTTCATTGATTAGAGATTTAATAGAAATATTTTAGAATAATTTCACATGTTTTGGATATAATTAAAAGGAAAACTAAATTTTGAAACAAAAAATTGAATTGAAGTAAAAATATAATTAAGATTAAAAAATGAAAGGAATATAGAGGGATATTTTATTACCCAAAAATTAATAACATAAAGGATAAATCGGCTCCAAAATAAGCATTAAGGGAAAATAAATTATTTTAATAAAATTTTCCTGTAATTTTATTTTAAAATTAACAAGAAAAGACAAAGTTGAGATCTTGAATTAAAGGAATATAGAGGGATATTTTAGTACCCAAAAAATAAAACGTAAAGGATAAATCAACTCCAAAAAAAAGCATCAAGGGAAAATAAATTATTTTAATAAAATTTTTCTGTAATTTTATTTTAAAATTAACACGAGAAGACAAAGTTGAGATCTTGAATAATGTAAAAAAGAGAAGTAAACATGAAAACAATTTCAACACGAAAGGACGGAAACAGTCAGAAATTTAAATTATTAAATATGGGGTTGTAATATATAAATATCGGACCTTAATTGTTTATTGAAATTAAATTGTTAAAAAACAAAAAAGAAATATTTAAATAATTGAAATTGTGATTTACTCATGTGAAAGGTAATATTTTTGATTGAACACAGCTAATAAGAAGGATATTCTTCTCGAGGCATTTTGTTGTATTATTGGTGATGCTTTCTGAACCTACTTTTCTGACCAAACATTAATTTGACAATCCAAAGAGCCAATGCTAATTGCTATGCAGCCTGTTTATACTGACTTAGTTATTTTATTTTATTTTTTGTTATATTAAGAAATTAAATCAATTGTGCGAAATTGGATAGAAATAATAAGGGATTGACAGGATTATTTTATTTCTATATTTTTATTTGAATTTCTTTTTTATTTATTCTTATTTTTTGACCTCAAATATTTCGTTCATAAAAACCACAATCATATAACAGTTATTTCTTTTATATTTCTAATACCATGAAATCGGTGTAAATTTGGAGAGCCGAGTTTAATAATTGTAGTTTTATTATTGCTTCAAAATGATTTGAGTCATTCTAAAATTAATTTCACTACATAAACCTTTTTATTTCTCTAGTAGATTTATTTTGAATATGCCCATAAAATGTAGTCAAAGTTCTTCCTTTCAAATATTTATATTCAAAACTTGAATATTATAAGTTTTAATTAAAGAAGAAAATCCTTTGAAATTAATAGATAACATATTTTAGGAGTAATATTTGTTTCTAATTAGCATCCAAGTTCAATTTTATTACTGATTTATCTTTAGTTTATACTTTAATTTCACCCTTAATTCAATTTGTTTTATTATTGATAACTATGACAAATATATTCCTAAAGGCCCAATTAAGATAGCCCAATAACGTTCGGCAGGGTTCAAGCCCAATAGCAAAAAGGCAAAGAGTGATATAAAAGACAGCTCAAAAAACCGTAATATCCGATCGAACTGATGAGACAGCATGTCTTGTAAGCCCACTGATACAAGCTAACGCCCATACTTTCTACCTACTTCCTGTCACGTCGCCACTCACCTACTCTGACTGCCGGTTATCACTCTTCAAGATACTCAAATACCCCTCCAAAGAACTCCTACAAATAGCCTAAAACACAATGGCTTCAGGTATTAAACATCTGATATTCTCTCACTCCTTTTAAAGCACTCTCTCTATAAAGCTACTGACTTAAACTTCGAAGTGTTAACACCTGGGTCCTACTGGGCACTCCTTTTTATAAGTCTAACTACCCGACCAGCCCTACAACTGCCAGTGCTTCCTCTTACAAGATAAGGACTTTTTAAACTTTATCATTTGGTGCTTTCGTTGAGAGCTATGACAGATTTAAGATCCTACGAATGTGTAGCTCATGGAAAGCATAATTGCAATAACCAGGGAAGATTCGAACCCTCAAGGCTGAGAGAGAGATCTTTCAGATAGCCAATCGGAGGTGACCCCCTCCCGAATCTCGACGACGTCATTACGCGACAACAGGAGAATGTCCCTATTACTGTAGGAGACATGCATTCTGTACTTGGTCACCTCACTGAAAGCATGGTCCAAGCCTTGAAAATGGAAAGAATGCCCAAAACTTTCGAAAGTGGTTAGGAAACGGTTTTAATGGCCGAAGACTTCAGAAGAAGGAGGAATAGAGGGATTTTCCTCATAGAACCAAGCGCTCATGATGAACGAAACGCAGGCGCTAGAATCGCAAACAGATATGATAAGGGGAAGAGAATGATATTCTCAAGCAGATATGCTCCTCATATTCCCAGTAGATCATACGACTCGTCTTTTGTTAAGCAGGGAGGATATGCGTCCAGTCATGATTGCTTACAAAGGACAAAAGAAGAGTTTACTCATGTGACAATGAGCAGCGAAGATGAATGGTTTAAACAAAAAACTACCAACACGAAAAGCCAGATCGACATAGATGAATTGAAGAGACAGACAAATAACGATAAAATCAGGTGCAATTGTTACAATTTGAGTTCTTAAAAAGGCATTTGTACTGAATTTGAATGTTCTCTTATTCTCCTGTTGTAAGTATTGGAATACCAGTTTCTCTTAATATTACTTGTTTTGCCATTTAATGATATATTTTCAAGAGACAGCAATATATAAAAAAGGAGGGGTTGCAGCATGCAAAAAGCTGTTGAAAATTCCAACATCTTGATGCACACAAAATAAGTGTCTCCACAAAGTAAAGATAACTTGAAAAATAGGTACGTGTCCAAAATTCATAAATTTAATACTTGTCATTTAAGCAAAATTTATTTAACTCTCTAGCAAATCGGTTTTTCGGCTTGGATGGTATGATCGTCACTACAAAGAGCGGATCGGATATTATTGTCGCCACCGCCAAGAGCAAATCGAATGGCATGATCGCCACCGTCAAGAGTGGGTCGGATATTATGGTCGTCACCGCCAAGAACGAATCGGATGGCATGATCGCCACCGCCAAGAGCGGGTTGGATATTATTATCACCACCGTCAAGCGCGGATAAGATCGATAAAGGTATGAATATGCCTTGAGAAATTCTCATCCATCACCAACCATGGCTTTGAAAATCTCTCAAACAACAAAAGCAGCCGTAAAATGAACTGGTAAGTATTTATGAAATTATTTTGCAAGATAAAATTGTAAAATTTTCGATCGACGTCACATCCCCGATCGATGTATCTAGCTCGATAACTTTTTGACACTCTCAAGCCCTCAATCTCAAAGATCGAATTGCGTCGAGGAGGACTAGGGTCATTAAAAGCCCACAGAGAGGTATAGGGTCAAAGGCCCAAAAATCTCTCCATTAACAAGAGATGGGGATAAAGGCCCTGGCACCTATAAATCTCCCTCCGAACAGTCAAAATAGTTCGAAATTTCATGTAAATGCTTGAGTGGCACAACTCCATCATTAGGCTCGATGTCCATCCCGAGCGCGAAATTCGATCTGCATTGACTTGGTTGCCAGGTTCGACGTCTATTCTGAATGTAATACCCTTATCTCTTCTAATACTGTTCCGGCACACCGAAGACCGAAATTTTTTTTCCAACTTAACCTATAAATTTAAAAGCTTATTAATATTTACTTAATCATTAGCTATGTAACACCCCAAGAATCACCGATCACGTGAATAGTACTTCTCGAGGTGAATAGTGTCACCGAGACCCACCGGGCCCATAAAATTTTTTCTTCACCATTGAAAAGTATTATTCATAACGAATCTTATGTTATAATTTGGGCTAAAATTGAGGACAAATAGGTTTTCAAAATGAAAAAAATAAAATAATTAACTGGACAGATATAGTTGACTGAGACTTTGACTGGCTTAAAAATATTCCCTGAACTTCATAAAATTATTTAGATTACACCAATTGACTAGAAATTATGTATATGAATTTTTGGAATGATAAAATGAATTTTTTGAAGACTTTGAAAATTCAACTTTCGGACTGGTTAAAATTTACATTCGGGGCTAGTTTGATATCGAAACGACCTCGGATTGACCCAAAATTTTAAGCATGGCCTAATTAACATTTTTAGGAATTTTTGATATAATTTTTATCAAAAAAATTGACAACTAAAAGTGTATTGACCAATTAAATTGTGGCATATAACATTAGACCCACTTAGGACTTAATTTCTTTTGTCCTAAAGTGGGTGTATCATTAATTGTGATAAAAGAGATTTTTATCTCTTTCTTTTGGCCGGTCAAAGACCATTTCTTTTCCTTGTTGCCGTGGCTTCATCTTCTTCATCTTCTTCTTCCTCATTTTTCTTTGTTTTCTAAGCTAAATTCCTAAAATTTCCCAACTATAATCTCAATTAAATTGTTTTATCTTACTTCCCTTCACCTTTGGTTGCTATGGTGATGAAAGAAGGTGAATAAAGTCTAATTCTTCAAGTGGATAAATTGGTGAGTTGGGAAAAATTTAGTTTTATTTGATAATTAGAGTAATTAAGTATTAATTATAGTATTGTGAGTATTATGTGAGTAAAAATTTGACTTAATCTATGGTGATTTTGGCCATGAAATTGCTGTCAATTGAAGAGCAAGGAGAGGGAAGCAAACCAACCAAAAATAAGGGAAAAGACAAAGTTGTTATGTGATTTTGTAAGTGAATAATTTTAAACCCTTCAATTTCACAATATATATGTTGTATATATAATTAGAGAAAATTTAGGTTAATTATTAATTACGAATTAATTATGAAATTGGACTTAGAATTGTGCAATTAGAAGATTAATTAGTGAAATTATGGTATTTAATTAAAATTTTGACAAGTTAAATTTTAGGAAAAATTTCGGTTACAAAAAAAAAATTAGGGACTAAAATGAAATTTTCTGAATTAAATTGAAATAAATGAAAAATAGATGATTTTATGTTTAGTGTGATTAATTTGAGTAGAAAATATAATTTATAGGGAAATTGGAATAAGGTAACCGAATAGGGACCTTAAGGAAATTTATGGAATTTTGAGATATAAATCGGAATAAATGCAAAATAGAATATAATTGATTTGTATGACATGTAAGGAGCACGTATTGGAAAAGAAAGTAATAAATAAATAAATAAATAAATAAAATAACTGTAATGGAATTGTTTTAATTGAAAAACTGGTATATTTGAAATACTGAGACTGTTTTTAATAATGTAGACTAATTATTATCATGAATCGGTAATGATGCATTATTGTAAATTGTATTCAATTGTAATTGTATTTTGCCCTTAGTATTATGTGTGAAATCAGAAATTAGGATGTATATGGCTAGCCATAGGGACATTTCTGTAACCGCGGTAGCAAGTCATGGCGACTTGCATAGTGGTAACCTTGATATGGTTCTACGTTTATATTGGAGTGTTTGGAGGACATCTGTATTGGAGTGTTTGGAGGATGTCTGTATTAGAGTGTTTGGAGAAAAAGAAAAAGAAAGAAAAATAATATGTGCGTAATTGATATTACTGGAGTACTGGGACCTATAGGGTCCATAGTTCCGCTCATCCTAATTAGTGATACATTTTCACGTTATACTATGGGTAAGAGTATTAAAATACTGTATTGACTGCAAGAGTATTAAAATACTATATTGACTGCAAGAGTATTAAAATACTGTATTAATGGCAAGAGTATTAAAATACTGTATTGACTGCAAAAGTATTAAAATACTGTATTGACTGCAATAGTATTAAAATATTGTATTGATTAAAGTATAAAAAGATACTGTATGAGTAAAAATGTAAAACTTGAAAAGCGAGAATAAATTACTGTTTGGATAAAAGTGTACTGAAAAATAAGGATAAAAGACACAAAGAACTGATAAACAAAGAAATTAGGACAGAAGTGCATATTTGAAACTTTAGGGACTAAAGTAAAAATTTATCCCTATAGTGTTAAATTAAAATTTAAAGCGATAAAATTTGAGAATAAAACTTGAAAAACTATAATTGAGAACGAATTTCTCAAGCAAGGGCAAAATAGTAATTTTGTCAATAAAAGTGAAATTTAGAATCAAATCGAAAAAAAATTTGTATAATAATGAGTTTAACTGATGAAAAAGAGATAATGAAGTAAAATTCTGATTAATATGTGAATGAACTATAGTGAAATTCTGGGATTTTAAGTTTATGTTCACCACTAAGTACTTTTGTACTTAGCGTGTGGTTTTGTACTGCACGCAGGAGACAGAGACTGAGTTCGTGCTGGAAGGAAACCAGTGTTAGAAGGGTCCAGCATTTTTGGTGGTTTTTTGGAGACTGTACATATAGATGTTGCCTTGTAGGACAACATGGCTAGTTTTTAGACTGTATATAGTTTTGGACTTATACATATGTTATGTACTGTATGTATGTATGGTTATATGTAAACTTATTGGAATTGACTGTTGTTCTATATTTGGCTGATCTTGTGGAGGTTGGGTTGGATATTGCGAACCTTTTGGGAGTGTTTTGTGACTATTGCAGGAAGGCAGAATTTGGGTTTCAGCCGTTATGCTGTCCGAATTTTTATAGATTAATTAATAAGATATTTTAAAATGTCGGACCCACGACTTAATGGTTAGATATTGAATGCTATCGATGGATAATTTAATAATAATTTATGGACCACCGCAATGTAGAGTGACACTGGTATTCGGACCAATGTCCGGCTATCGGGCGTTACATTTAGTGGTATTAGAGCAATGGTTTAGGCGGTTCTAAGATCGGAGTGGGATAAGACTAAGTGATAGATCTATATGTATATAGATGCTGATTATAAGTGAAGAAGTGTTAAGGAGTTGACGTGTACTTGCTCCCCTATTTATTTTAAAGTGAAAAGTTGACATCTGACTAAGATTGTCAGGTGTAAAGTGATTGATTCTGCATAGTGAAGATAGTAGAAAGTCAGAATAAAAGCGTTGCTGGTTAAAGTCCTTTGAGGCTAAAGTAAAGTGAAGAATTGTTACTTGAATTTGTGTGTGATTTGAGTACATAAGTGTTATTGTGAATGAGAATCAGTCCGTTGATGAGTACAATAAAAAGGGTATGTTAGAATTTCAGAAAGAAATTGTGTATTAAGCTCAGACAGACTGTAAGGGACATAGAGAAACCCTGACTTCCGTGTCATGGTTTACATTGTTCTAAAATTAGAAGTGATACAGTTAGAGAAGGTTTCTGATAGTTGAAATGGTTATGATGATAAATTAAGGTCATTTAAGATGCTCTATATATATATATATATATCTGTCGGTGATTCCTTGTAGGTGGGGGTACTTGATTAGATGTGTCATAGTTCTGGGATGGACTATGATATCTGCATTATATGAGAATACTTGACAGTATTCTATTGCATACATGAAATCATTCATTCATCATATAGCATTTCACATTGTGTGACAGCATCTGATTTGCATCATATCATTTGTATAGACCCCACCTGATATGGAAAAACTGATAGGAGATATGATGAGCATAGAGATGACCTAACAGCAAGAAAGGATTACTATTGTACTGTGATAAAGTAAAAAGAAATAGAGTATCTCTATTGGTATTATTTTGATGTGTTTAAAGCATCAAAAGAATCTGACAAGAATTTGAGATTTGTTTTGTCAATATTAAAAAAATAATAATAATAATGACTGTAGATAGGGAACGGTCAGATTTTTTATCAAATGTGATTTCAGCTACTGCAGCACATCGGTTGATAAGAAAAGGGTGTGCAGCATATTTAGCTTATGTGATTGAAACTGGGAAGGAGGGATTGTGTATCAGTGATATTCCTACTGCTTATGATTTCCCAGATATTTTTTCGGATGAATTGCCTGGTCTGCCACCAAACAGAGAGGTAGAATTCTTTATTGAGATGATGTCCGGTACTATACCTATCTCTATAGCTCCCTACAGAATGGCACCTACTGAGTTGAAAAAAAAAACTCAAAATTCAGTTGCAGGAGTTATTAGAGAAAGGATTTATTAGGCCTAGTATTTCGTCTTGGGGTGCACCAATACTCTTTGTAAAGAAGAAGAATGGATCTCTGCGGTTATGCATCGATTATAGGCAGTTGAATAAGGTTACTATCAAGAATAAATATCCACTGCCTCGCATTGATGACTTGTTTGACCAGCTGAAAGATGCAGGGATGTTCTCTAAGATTGATTTACGATCGGGATACTACCAATTGGGAGTTAGGGAGGTTGATGTGCATAAGACAGCTTTCTGTACCAAATATGGACACTATGAGTTCCTAGTGATGCCGTTTGGATTGACAAATGCACAGCGGCTTTTATGGATCTCATAAACCGGATTTTTCACCCATACATGGACCAGTTTGTGATAGTCTTCATAGATAATATTCTGGTGTATTCTAAGACTCCTGAAGAACATGACAGACATCTCAAGATAGTACTTTAGATTCTAAGGGATTTGAAACTGTATGCAAAGCTCAGTATGTGTGAGTTTTGGCTTCAGGAAGTTGCATTCTTGGGACATATAGTATCTGCACAGGGAATATCTGTGGATCCCAAGAAAGTATAGGCGATATTAGAGTGGAAAATTCCTAAAAATATGACAGAAATTAAAAGTTTTCTGGATCTGGCTGGATATTATAGAAGGTTTGTAAAGGGGTTTTCTACCATTCTACTCCTTTGACCCGATTACTTCAGAAGAATGTCAGATTTGTATGGTCAGAAAAGTATCAAGAGAGTTTTGAGCAATTAAAGAAGATGTTGACTGAAGCACCTGTTTTGACCCAGCCAGTGTCAGGAAAAGATTTTATAATTTACAGCGATGCTTCTAGAAAATGGGTTAGGTTGTGTTTTGATGCAGGAGGGTAAAGTGGTTGTTTATGCTTCCAGGCAGCTGAAGACTCATGAGAGGAATTATCCCACTCATGATTTGGAATTAGCAGCAATTGTATTTGCATTGAAAATTTGGAGGCATTATCTTTTTGATGAAAAATGTTTTATCTTCACCGACCACAAGAGTTTGAAATACCTACCGACACAGAAGGAACTTAACTTGAGACAGAGGTGTTGGCTACAGTTGATTAAAGATTACGACTGTTACATCGACTACCATCCGGGTAAAGCTAATGTGGTAGCTGACGCACTCAGTAGGGAACATATGGCAGCTTTAAGAGCCATGAGTGTGAGATTGTCCCTGATGGCCGATGGAGCACTTCTATCTGAATTACAACTTAAGCCAGACTTGTTACAACAAGTAAAAGCCATCCAACTACATGATGAGAGGTTGGCTAAGGCTATGATAGATATAAATGAGAGTAGGGATACTGAGTTCACTTTAGCTCCAGATGATAGCTTATATTTCAGGGGAAGACTGTGTGTACCTGCTAATGAAGAGTTAAAGAAAAAGATTTTGATTGAGGCACATAGTAGTAGTTATGCAATGCATCCAGGTAGTACTAAAATGTACTAGAATTTGAAGACTCATTACTGGTGGCCTGGGTTGAAGAGGGAGATTGCAGAGTTTGTTTCTAAGTGTTTGATTTGTCAACAAGTTAAGGTTGAGCATCAGGTTCCTTCTTGATTACTTCAACCTATTTCTGTACCGGAATGGAAATGGGATAGGATTACCATGAATTTTATATCGGATTTGCCACTCACCAGACATTAGCATGATATTGTCTGGGTGATAGTCGATAGACTGACTAAATCTGCCCACTTTCTGCCTGTGAGATCAGACTTTTCTCTGGTAAGGTTAGCTGAGATTTATATTAATGAAATTGTTCGACTGCATGGTGTTCCTATCTCCATAATTTCAGATCAAGATCCCCGATTTACTGCTAGATTTTGGGAAAGACTACAAACATCATTAGGCATAATATTACATTTTAGTACAGCTTTTCACCCACAGACGGATGGACATTCTGAAAGAGTTATACAAGTGCTTGAGGATATGTTGAGATGCTGTGTTCTAGATTTTGGTGGCAATTGGAAAAAAATATCTCCCTTTAGCGAAATTTACATACAATAATAGTTATCAATCTAGTATCAAAATGGCACCATATGAAGCACTGTATAGGAGGAGATGTAGGACTCCATTATATTGGACCGAGCTTAAGGAGAATAAATTAGTCGGACCTGATTTGATTAAAGAAACCGAAGATAAAGTCCGATTGATTAGAGATAATTTGAAGGTAGCAGCTGATAGACATAAGTCCTATGCTAACTTGAAGAGAAAATATATTGAGTATCAGGTGGATGAGAAAGTATTCTTGAACGTATCTCCTTGGAGGAATGTTGTGAGGTTTGGTAAGAAAGGGAAGTTGAGTCCCAGATTTATAGGCCCTTATGAGATTTTGGAAAGAATAGGACCAGTGGCTTATAGATTGGATTTACCAGCAGAGTTATAAAAGATCCATGATGTGTTTCACATGTCTATGCTTAGGAGATATCGATCAGACCCATCGCATGTGATCACAACACAGGACATTCAGCTGGAATCAAATTTATCTTATGATAAAGAACCAATGAGAATTCTGGATAGGGAAGTAAAACAGTTGAGAAATAACAAGATACCGTTGATTAAAGTACTCTGGACTCGCCATAATGCCGAGGAAGCGACTTGGGAACCAGAGGAGACTATGTGACCGCAGTATCCGCAACTGTTTTCACCTGATAAATTTCGAGGATGAAATTTTTATTTAGTAGGGGAGAAATGTAACACCCCAAGAATTACCGATCACGTGAATAGTACTTCTCGAGGTGAATAGTGTCACCCGAGGCCCACCGAGCCCATAAAATTTTTTCTTCACCATTGAAAAGTATTATTCATAACGAATCTAATGTTATAATTTGGGCTAAAATTGAGGTCAAATAGGTTTCCAAAATGAAAAAATAAAATAATTAACTGGACAGATATAGTTGACTGAGAACTTTGACTGGCTTAAAAATATTCCCTGGACTTCATAAAATTATTCCGATTACACCAATTGACTAAAAATTATGTATATGAATTTTTGGAATGATAAAATGAATTTTTTGAAGACTTTGAAAATTCAACTTTCGGACTGGTTAAAATTTACATTCGGGGCTAGTTTGATATCGAAACGACCTCGGATTGACCCGAAATTTTAAGCATGGCCTAATTAACATTTTTAGGAATTTTTGGTATAATTTTTATCAAAAAAATTGACAACTAAAAGTGTATTGACCAATTAAATTGTGGCATATAACATTAGACCCACTTAGGACTTAATTTCTTTTATCCTAAAGTGGGTGTATCATTAATTGTGGCAAAAGAGATTTTTATCTCTTTCTTTTGGCCGATCAAAGACCATTTCTTTTCCTTGTTGCCGTGGCTTCATCTTCTTCATCTTCTTCTTCCTCATTTTTCTTTGTTTTCTAAGCTAAATTCCTAAAATTTCCCAACTATAATCTCAATTAAATTGTTTTATCTTACTTCCCTTCACCTTTGGTTGCTATGGTGATGAAAGAAGGTGAATAAAGTCTAATTCTTTAAGTGGATAAATTGGTGAGTTGGGAAAAATTTAGTTTTATTTGATAATTAGAGTAATTAAGTATTAATTATAGTATTGTGAGTATTATGTGAGTAAAAATTTGACTTAATCTATGGTGATTTTGGCCATGAAATTGCTGCCAATTGAAGAGCAAGGAGAGGGAAGCAAACCAACCAAAAATAAGGGGAAAGACAAAGTTATTGTGTGATTTTGTAAGTGAATAATTTTAAACCCTTTAATTTCACATTATATATGTTGTATATATAATTAAAGAAAATTTAGGTTAATTATTAATTACGAATTAATTATGAAATTGGACTTAGAATTGTGCAATTAGAAGATTAATTAGTGAAATTATGGTATTTAATTAAAATTTAAACAAGTTAAATTTTAGGAAAAATTTCGGTTACAAAAGAAAAATTAGGGACTAAAATGAAATTTTCTGAATTAAATTGAAATAAATGAAAAATAGATGATTTTATGTTTAGTGTGATTAATTTGAGTAGAAAATATAATTTATAGGGAAATTGGAATAAGGTAACCGAATAGGGACCTTAAGGAAATTTATGAAATTTTGAGATATAAATCGGAATAAATGCAAAATAGAATATAATTGATTTGTATGACATGTAAGGAGCATGTATTGGAAAAGAATGTAATAAATAAATAAATAAATAAAATAACTGTAATGGAATTGTTTTAATTGAAAAACTGGTATATTTGAAATACTGAGACTATTTTTAATAATGTAGACTAATTATTATCATGAATCGGTAATGATACATTATTGTAAATTGTATTAAATTGTAATTGTATTTTGCCCTTAGTATTATGTATGAAATCAGAAATTAGGATGTATATGGCTAGCCATAGGGACATTTCTGTAATCGTGGTAGCAAGTCATGGCGACTTGCATAGTGGTAACCTTGATATGATTCCACTTTTATATTGGAGTGTTTGGAGGACGTCTGTATTAGAGAGTTTGGAGAAAAAGAACAAGAAAGAAAAATAATATGTGCGTAATTGATATTACTGGAGTACTGGGACCTATAGGGTCCATAGTTCCGCTCATCCTAATTAGTGATACATTTTCACATTATACTATGGGCAAGAGTATTAAAATACTGTATTGACTGCAAGAGTATTAAAATACTGTATTGACTGCAAGAGTATTAAAATACTGTATTAATGGAAAGAGTATTAAAATACTATATTGACTGCAAAAGTATTAAAATACTGTATTGACTGCAATAGTATTAAAATATTGTATTGATTAAAGTATAAAAAGATATTGTATGAGTAAAAATGTAAAACTTGAAAAGCGAGAATAAATTACTGTTTGGATAAAAGTGTACTGAAAAATAAGGATAAAAGCCACAAAGAACTGATAAACAAAGAAATTAGGACAGAAGTGCATATTTGAAACTTTAGGGACTAAAGTAAAAATTTATCCCTATAATGTTAAATTAAAATTTAAAGCGATAAAATTTGAGAATAAAACTTGAAAAACTATAATTGAGAACGAATTTCTCAAGCAAGGGCAAAATAGTAATTTTATCAATAAAAGTGAAATTTAGAATCAAATCGAAAAAAATTTGTATAATAATGAGTTTAACTGATGAAAAAGAGATAATGAAGTAAAATTCTGATTAATATGTGAATGAACTATAGTGAAATTCTGGGGTTTTAATTTTATGTTCACCACTAAGTACTTTTGTACTTAGCGTGTGGTTTTGTACTGCACGCAGGAGACAGAGACTGAGTTCGTGCTGGAAGGAAACCAGTGTTAGAAGGATCCAACATTTTTGGTGGTTTTGTGGAGACTGTACATATAGATGTTGCCTTGTCAGACAACATGGCTAGTTTTTGGACTGTATATAGTTTTGGACTTATACATATGTTATATACTGTATGTATGTATGGTTATATGTAAACTTATTGGAATTGACTGTTGTTCTATATTTGGCTGATCTTGTGGAGGTTGGGTTGGATATTGCGAACCTTTTGGGAGTGTTTTGTGACTATTGCAGGAAGCCAGAATTTGGATTTCAGCTGTTATGCTGTCCGAATGTGGGACCCACGACTTAATGGTTAGATATTGAATGCTATCGATGGATAATTTAATAATAATTTATGGATCACCGCAATGTAGAGTGACACTGGTATTCGGACCAATGTCCGGCTATCGGGCGTTACAAGCTACCCTTCGCCGATAACCTACAACTATCCAATTTACTATGAATTTAATAAAAATTTTATAATATAACGGCTGTACATAGCACTAGCCCCCTGAAAAAGCTAACAAACTACACAGTCTCTCAGAGGCACAACAATCAATAATATCAACTATAACCATTCATTGTCATCCATACCATCTCATTCACCATCCACAAACAACTTACTAAAGTAACTTCAGTTTACAGTACATGTCCATCAGTAACGTTTACACATATATACATGCCAAAATTTATACAACCATAGCAACCTAAAAGAAGTCTTGTAATCTGAATTCTTGCTCCTGCTCTTGTTTACCTGCGTGCAGTAAAACTACACGCTGAGCACTCAACATGCTCAGTGGTGACTAATAATCGATATATTTTCTAACATTATCATTATTATTCTTAAGTATTAACATATATATATAAACATAATTATAAAATCAGTTATTATCACATTCAAAACACTAACTTAATATTTTCTATAAGATTATTCATTTTAATCACACAATTATAATTTTGCCATTATAAATTCAATTATGATCTTTAAACTGATAAATGAAGCAATTTACGTTTCTTTATACTAAATTTCTCATTTATAAGCAAAATTATATTTCAGTCCTTGTTGTCAATAAAATTCACTTTTTAAATAATTTAACTATTATCTGACTGTTTTATCCTTATTTAATCAATTCTCACTTAATTTACTAACTTTTTACACTTTTGGGAAAAATTACCATTATGCCCCTAAATTTTCTTTTTCTTTTATTATGGTTCTTTTTCAGTTTCTTTTCTTACTTTTCCTTGTCTTTTTATTTCTTTCTCAATTTATTACCATTATGCCCCTAGTACAGACCCGACAGAAAATTTCAGACCGGATACACGAAACATGGATCCCACGAGCCCCATTAAAAAGAGAAATAATTTCCAATGAACCATTCTCAGAGCACTGCACTTTTTACTTTCACTTTACACTTAAGCTATGGAGATCAATAATCATACCCATAGCAAAGCAAGTCACCATGACTCGCACCGCGGTAAAAGGTGTTCCTATGGCTAGCCAATTATATCCAGAACTAGTTTTTACTGCCAGACTAATTCTAAGGACACAGTAATAATTACTTTATTAATTCTTTTCAAGTCCAAAAAATTCAATAATTGACTTTTTATTTTTTTCATTGACATTAATTTAATTCTATATAAATTTACCATTTTCAATATTTTTATGCAATTATTAACTAATAATTAAATTATTTTCAATATACATATTAACATTAGATTCTATATAAAATCACAATAATTTCAATAAATGCCAATAAAATTTATTTATGCATTATTTATTATTTATTATCATTTTTCATTAAAATAATCACTTAATTCACTAAAAATCACAAAATTCATTATATACATACACTATACATAATCTTAAAAATTCTCAAATAATTTTCAATTATTCTCTAAAAATTCATGGACATTAATTAGCATGTCTACTATTATTTTAAGCTAACATATATTAATTATTTGCATTTTTCTCACTATTTTTCCTTACTATTAAATTCGGCCACCACTAAAATATCTTCCTAAAAATTATATTTCCTCCATTAAAGCCTTCATTTCATCTTCTTTCATGTCTAATTTTATTTACCCTAACATAATTATATCAATTAACAACTTTAAACATTTTTACCCTAATTATATAATTAAGAAAAATTCATAAACTTAGAAAATGTAAAGATTAATTAGTCACTTACAATTTTATCTTGAATTAGGGAGTCTAAGGTTCATTTTCCTTGCCTTTGTCCCTTGAAAAACTCCCTCTTTCTTCACCACCTACATAGGACAGCCCATTCAAGCTTTATTTTCTTCAATTTCTTGTTCTCAAATGCAAAAACCAAGCTCATAATCATAATCTACACCCAAAAATCTAGGCAAACTACTAAAAAATCAATTTAAATCATTAAAATTCTTAAACTCCAACTTACCCCTTTGTCTTTCTCTATTTGTTTTCTCAACCTCCTTTGCCCAAATCAACCAATAGAAGTTGTTCTAATATTCTAGAGAGATGAAACTACAATTTCTAAGTTGGAATTTATGAGAAATTTTGGGTGATTAAGAAGCAAAAGAGAGAGAGAAAAGAGGGAAGGAAATTCAGCCAAGAAAGGGAGAGGAAGAAGATGAGCTAATTTCTGGAGATTTATTCAGATTTTTGCCTCTTATATACCTCTCCAATGAGCCCAAAATTGGGCCAACCCAATGGGCTTAGCTTATTTTTTCTTAAGGCCCATTTAGGCATTTTTAAAGTCCAATCAAATTTCTCTCTCTTCCAGCCACCAAATTACTCCAAAAATAATTTCAGCATTCTTATCACATCAAAAATAGCTAGTACGCAAATTTTTGGCTCAATCGGAATCCGTTATCGGTCCGATTCGATAATTGTCGGTATCACCAAAAAATTTAATTCTCATCACTAAAATATTCTACACAAAAATTCATAAAGGCATGCAAAATCTGGCAATATTCGGAGTTCATTTACTATTTTTAATTATTTATGCAAAATCAAGTCACTTTCCTTATCAGAAAAATTAACTCGCTACCTTTTTCGTATTTTTGAGTTTTGGAGGCCTATTTGACCTCAATTTCACTTCAAATTTCAACCCTCGACTCACTATGACCAATACTTTTCGATGGTCCAATAAAATATTTTTGACTTTCGGGTGTCCTTTTGAGCCCAAAAAGCACTATTCACCGTCGGGAAGCACTGTTTACGACTGATCCGGTGTTGAGGCCATTACATTTACTATCGGCATCGCCACTTTAATCCCGATCGGATAAAAAATATTCCCGATCCAAATAGGTAACGCCAAGCGAATAACTCCCTTGAACTTTTAGAGTCAAAATTCCCTATTTGGCACAACTTATTTGTTAAGTTTGATGCTTATCTCAAGCTCGGAATGTGAAGTGCGCTCATACCCATTCAATCTCCATCAATTAATTCGCTAGATTCAATGCATGCCCTGAATCCAAGATGCAAAAATCGACAGCTGAGTTAATTAACTCTCTCAAATATCTGATCAAAACAATGTTAAAGACTGAAATGACATCCGCTGCACCTGATGTAATAAATCTAAATCACGATTCTTAACTAAACAATTCATTTTTTTCATTCGATCATATTAAGCAATTGTTGATAAAGTTGCGTATCACCGTGTTTGAAAAGCATATTGAAGTTCAGGAAGTATTTTTCCTTTGTATGTATTCTCTATGGGTAATTTGCATACGATTCTCCCCAGTCAATTTAATAATTTCTTCTTAGCTGATCTTATGACAAATAAGAACCGCAGTCTACAGAGCAATTGAAAGGAAGATCCAATATTGTATACGAATAATTCTTACAAATCATTACAGCAAAAAGCTATGCTTCTATGTTTACTATCTCTACACTATAAGAAGGCCTTGCAGCAGCTTCAATAGGAAGTTCAAGAGATTTTGCTGTTTTCTCGGAAGCATTCTCTGTCAGCGAGAAAGTTGCAGCCTCAAAATGGATCTCCACACTGGCGTTTGGTCAAGATGATGCAGGGCCTTGAGGGACTTCATGCTCGTCGTCGCTAGAAGGAGGATCGGGTAAAATATCCGAGTCATCCATCCAGCTAAGATCGGCCTCGAAAAAATGCCTATTGGCCTCGTAAATTAGCCAAATCAGCAACTTTCCCTGGGCCTCCCTTGATTGATCCATGATATCACCCTTTTAGGTAGAATGTTCTTCTTCAAGCTTCTTTCTCTGCGCCATCTCTTTTTCTAGGGCAGCCTGCAATGAATTCCGCTTCTCACATAGAAGATCACGCTTGGATTTAACTTTGGAACATTCAACAGACAGATGGACTACATCTTCTTTGAGGTGATCAACCTCTTTTTGCCGAGCTTTTAGATCTTGAGAAAGACGAGTAGACTCCTTTTTCAGCCTTTTAACTTTCGATCGGCCAAGTAGAGACTCTTTTCTCGCTGA
>CM075807.1:2275280-2495646 GCA_037975025.1 Excoecaria agallocha | reverse complement strand
AGCAACATAAGTTACTAAATACTGATATGGAGAAGAGTCATGTTTGCTCTCACTGTTTGATGCTTTTATCTTCTTTCTATTTTTCATACTTTACTCTTTCTTCAAGTTGCTAGGATTGCTTTCCTCTTGTATATCTTGGGCTTCTCTTGTCCTCTTTGCTGAAGAGGAAATAAGTTCCAGTATTTCCTTGAAATAAGGTTCTGAACTCTTCCACCTGGACGAGAATTAACTGAATGAAGAAGCCTTATGTCAAACGCATTTTGCAATCCTCAATCTTTTTTGGATGTATTCGGTTCCCACTTCCAAAATTGAGTTCAGAGTCTTTTAAATTTGGCCAGTGGAACTAATTATTTATCCTCATGAATTTCAGGTGCGTGGTTTCTTGGGTCAGCAGCAACTGGATGAAGCCCTAACAGGAATTGATCTTGTGATAATTCCTGCTGGAGTTCCTAGGAAGCCGGGAATGACAAGAGATGATCTATTCAACATCAATGCTGGAATAGTTAAAACTCTTTGTGAAGGAATTGCAAGGTGCTGCCCACGAGCTATTGTCAACATTATTAGTAATCCTGTTAATTCCACGGTTCCAATCGCAGCAGAGGTTTTCAAGAAAGCTGGCACATATGACCCAAAGAAAGTTCTAGGAGTCACAATGCTTGATGTTGTTAGAGCCAATACTTTTGTGGTAAGAACTATCAACCTTACATTGTTTTATCTATTGGGCTGCAAATTGAATTCTACCCTTGCATGAGCTGTTTCTAGACCATCATGAATGTTGATAATAAAATAGGTTCTTCGTTCTGCTTGTTCTCAATTTTATTATATTATTTTCTATTTCGTGATTTTCTTCAATTTTTTATCACAGGCAGAGGTTTTGGGCCTTGATCCTAGGGAAGTTGATGTCCCGGTTATTGGGGGTCATGCAGGGATTACAATTTTACCTCTTCTATCTCAGGTGCAAGAGAATTTTTGTGTATATATATTTTTTCATATTTAATTCTTGTTGCAACTTTTTTTTCCTTAATTACTGTTCTTTTATTTCTTAGGTTAAACCTTCATGCTCTTTCACCCAAGAAGAAATTAATTACTTGACAGATCGCATTCAAAATGGTGGAACAGAAGTTGTTGAGGTAAAAAGTGTTAAATGGCTTCATCACAGCATTTTCTGCTTGTAGGTTGTACTAACAATTGAAATCCTACTTTATTTGGTTGGGGATCTTTTGCTGATCTTGCTTTTGGGGTGATTATTCCTTCAGTTTGGTTATGAAAAGATTGAAAATTTAAATCGATGATATTAATTTTAATTGCCAAAATTTTCTGAAAATTCAATTTAGTGAAATAATTTTATTTACAAAACTGAATAAAATTATTTTAAAACCCAAATAAAGGTATTTGATTTATTTATGTTGTTCAGTTCAATTGGCTTTAGGCTTTCTTTTAGCTGGACTCTATATGAGAGTAACATGTGAATGTGGGCTTCTAATGCTACCTTAAAGTTTTGGCAATAGAAGTTTAAAAACCATATAAACTAGATAAAATTATTTAACAGAAAAATTAAATAGAAGTTGTAATTGGTTGAATCTGCTTTTGAGGTCAAGAAGCCAAACCTAAAAGTAAATCTCATGAATTATGTTTAGGAAAATACTGAACCGAATTAATGAAACTTTATCTTTAATGGTTTGGCGGAGGCAGATCTTATAATAAAGTGGGTTCAATTGATTGTCAGTCCTATTTGACTCAAATAATTGATCAATATTTTCTTTTTAATCTCTTAGATTGGAGGGAGGGTGGTGATATAGATTGTTGCCAAGATTGATAACCATGTATCAACTAAGCTTTATTAGGGATCTTTTGGTAGGGCTGGAGGCAACCCATTGAGAAATTGCATGTAAAGTTCAAATTTAGGTGCAGGGCAAAAAAATGAAGGACATGGATGACTGCCACATGCATTATTATTTCTTTGATGTTCATTGATTGTTACATGAGATGCTACTAACATTTTGCACATAAATGATGCAGCAATATTCTTACTTCATATACCCTACATGAATATGCAACTTCTTTTGTGGTGCTCAATAATTCTTAAAGGAACTCGTTAAGTGGTTAAAGGTGATAAGCTTTGGATTTAAAGTTGTTTTAAAGCTAATTGAGACCCACTACTGTGCCAAAGACTGGAGGTGTTTTTTTTTTTTTTTTCCTCGAACTCTTTAGAACTGCTTGGATGAAAACAAGTTATGACTTTTTTTGTATAACCCTTCTAGTGGGGATGCAACTTAAAAGGGAGTTTATAGTGACATTATTGTTTTTTTTTTTGGCTTTTGGCGATGGGGATTATCCAACATTTATATGAATGAATTTTTTTTTTTCGAAAATTATATGAATGACTTGTTAACTATATCAAAACTAAAAAGTTTGTAAAATGATATAATTTATAGGCTATGCAGCTGTGCTTTGAATTAATATAGATATTGAACAATGATTTGAACCAACAAAGGGTTATGCTGAGTTCTCTGATTTGAACATTTATTTGTTCAACGGATGGAGCATATAGGAAAGATGTGAGGAAAGCCAGCCTTAATTAGTTAAGCCATCCTTTCCTTTTTTCTAAGAGAATTGAAAAAAAAAAGGACGACGAAGAAGAAGAAGAGGACATGCCACATATGAGAAGGAGTCCCTATTTCTATTTGTAGGCTTCTTTATAATTTTGTCAAATCACTTCTTCTATCGAAGTTTAGGGATTAAAGAGGTTGAATGATACCATAAATTTCTCTGTGCTGTGTTAGTTACTTCTTCCCTTTCTGTTTATTGTAATTTAGGTTCATTAGGAGGCCAGAAGGCCAAAGAATGGTAGGCTTAACCCTCTCTCTTTCACAACTATCACCATAAAATGATGAAGGCATTCAAATTCTATGCTTCTTAATCCCACACCCGTAGGTACTGTTAATTACTTTCTTATGATCAACTGAATCAACAAGGAAGGTAGTCTCTGTAATTTGTCGTACTGCCAATGCATTAATTTTAGAAAATACTGGGTTGGATGTCTTTCGAATTACTATGTTGGCTTGTATTTTTCCCTACTGCCATTGCATTATTTTTTCGATATATATATATATACTGGGTTAGATCGCATTCGAATTACCATGCTATTGGCTTGTTGCAGTTTTTAATTCGAATTATGCTATTGATATATATAAATGAAATCTCGTTGTTGATGATGCTACGCTGTTGTCAGTGGTGTTAATTTATTGGATTACATTTTGCAGGCCAAAGCAGGATCTGGTTCTGCAACTCTTTCTATGGTTAGTCAACATTTGCTCTCTTTCTACCAAAGTTAACCCCTTTTATTTTCTGTGAGATACCGTTGTGTTGAACTGTAATGACTTAGTATGACCAAAATGAAAGACACTGTGTTTCAGGCATACGCAGCTGTTAAATTTGCAGATGCATGCCTCCGAGGCTTAAGAGGGGATGCCGGTATTGTTGAATGTGCATATGTGGATTCTGCAGTAATTTACATTATGCACTAAATCATGTTTACCATATAAATCATTTTGCTTTTCAGGTGGTTTCCGTACTGAATATATTCCTTTTTTATAGGTAACGGAACTTCCTTTCTTTGCATCTAAGGTGCGGTTAGGCCGTACAGGAGTAGAAGAAATTTATCCACTTGGACCACTCAATGAGTATGAAAGGTTGTTATTGTTTCATTTTGTTTTAAATTTCTATTCATCCAAAGACCCACTTTACTGCAAATTGATCTGAAGAAAACGAAATCACATCATCTGTCAATTAACAGGGTTGGCTTGGAGAAATGTAAGAAAGAGTTAGCGGGAAGCATTCAGAAAGGGGTTTCTTTCATCAGGAGATGGAATGGCCGATGAATGATAACACGCATGACAGAGATTTTATCTCTTACTCTTTCACTCTATTTCTTCAATATCTTGGTTCCTGAAATAACTGTATCTGTCTTGTTCAGGCTGATAGCAGAATGCATGCAAGTGTTTGGGGTTTCTTTTCTCCAACAGGGCTCTGGTAATAAACCATGTAATAAATAGATAAGTTGTAGCAACTCTATTCAACTGCTCCTCATATTGGTTGATTAAAGATTGAATTTAATACAATTACTTGTATATGTTGGGGATTGCTTGAATATTGAAATATTTGCACCTTGGGAAGTGGACTGCCATAGGGTAGCAGCTAAACATATGAAAAATAAGAGTGATATAAAGAGAAACAGAAGGGTTGATAATACATATGAATGAGAACTGAATGTAAGACAAAATGTCCAGATTAGTCGATATCTCAAAGGATGTGCCTGGGATTGAAGACAAGTAAATTAGCTGGTTTGCACTATTCTTTAAGACTTAAGCACAGTTTCTATGTATTTTTCCACGCCAATTGCGTTCTGTTAGCATCTGAAGTGAGATTGTGAAAATTATATTAGATGCTCTGCCTTGCAGGGCACATGATATTCTCTGTTTAAAAATGGCTCTGGCTAGCATGTCTATGCTTGAAAGAGGAGAAATAACATTTTGACTTCTCAAACAATTGAGCCACCCTTTTAGGCTTTCTTTGATGTGTATGCATTTCAGTTTTTAAGGTGAGCCTTTGCCTATTTTGGAGCAACTTCTGGTCCATTTCTGTCAAAAGACTCACCTTTAGATTCCTTTCTGTTATGAATCACAATCACAGGGGTGAGTACGGTCAGTTATAATTGAAAATAGAATTGAATTAATTTTGTTTGGTTTTAGTTTATAATTTTTATTAAATTTGGGTTTTTGGTAATTTTAATTCGGTTTGATTACTAACCAAAATTTCTTAAAAAGCATAGTTTTATTTAATAAAATTTTTTAAATCGTTAATCATTGGATTCAATTTATGATTATTGTTTTTATCAAATTTTGGTTTTACAAATGATTAGTGGTTGATCTTCTTTTTGGGCTCTGTAATCTCAGTTTTGCCCTATACATAAGAAACCCAATCCTTACTTATTAGCATTATTAATATTTTTGGTCGAAATTCTTAGTTATTTTTTGAATACATGGAAGTTTATGGATATAATCTGGGCAATAAAAATGTCACTTCAAAGTTTCCGTGCGTCTGTAGAATCTGCACTGTTGACTTTATTAATCTACAAATTTTGACATAATATTAAATAATCGTTCAATTTAAAATTTCATTTTAAAGGTTTTCTAATATAAGTTTATGGTTGTCTAAAAAAAGAAAAACATAAGTTTATGGATGTTTGATAGCAACACAATCATGTATAACTAAGTGGGTTTAATCTTCATTTTGTATAATTGATTAGAAGGGAAACATCATCCATCCATAAGTTTGCATGTGTGCGTGGAACAGAAAATTGCACTCATTTTTTCCATAGTGGAAGTGTGAAATAATATATTTGTTTTTTTGTCAAAATATAATATAATTAATTAATTAATCTGTACTTAATTTGAAAAAAAAAAAATATATATATATATATATATATAAAAAGCAATTTGTACTTTTCATATATAAAAATCTTTGACTTGTAGTTGATAGGCCACAATATAATGCATGCAAAAACCTCTTCTTGAACAAATGATGAAAATCGATAAGCCTGTGAAAACATTACTTGATTATATTTCTTTAATGATGATCAATAACTGTTCTATTTCCTATCCCACCTTTGTCTCTCACGCCCCCACAAACCCTATTCCATGTTCTTTATCTTTTTATGCAAAACATAATTCCACTTAACCATTTCAAATATATAAGTATAAAGTTATCCGACTATATGAAAAGGCACAGATTTATCTTTAATTTTTTTTTTTAAAAAAAATACTTCTAATCAAACTGGCTCATATTCGTCTTTATTTATAACAACGATAGCAAATATATACCATTTTTAACAACAAAAAATGATAAATATAAATCAATTTGGTAACTATAAGGATATATAATTATCTCAGTATACGAAAAAGGTATAGATATATCTAGAATTCGTTTTTAAAAATACTTCTATTATTATTAAAATGGAGTACATTTGTCTTTATTTATAAAGACAATAGCAAATATAAATCATTTTTAACAATAAAGAATAATAAATATACATCAATTTGGTAACTATAAGGACAAATTTGAACCAATTTAATGAGACCATTTTTAAACCAAAACACAATTATGTGATAAATTTGTACTTAATTTAAAGGCAAATATGATAATTTGAAAAAAAATTCCTCTCACAACTTTTTCTAGATTAACAATTACAGTATCATGTGTTACATACGAGGACTAAATCAATTTCACTTTTCATGAATTTATTAATTTTTTTTTTAAATGCAAAACCAATCGAAAAAGTATATGCACAAAGGCTATTGCAGATAAAAAGAGAGTGGAGTGGACTTAGGTTAAAGGTTGCTATAATGGGATATGATGTTGGAGCCCATATTAATCATATCCAATTTTTTACAATAAATTTTCTTCTCATTATACATGTTCTACTTTTCGTATTAAATTTACTAGAAAAGTTAGGGCTAAAGTCCAATTTATAACAAAAGTTTTCCATTAACTTTGTAGATTTATCCCCTTTTTTTTATCCTTTCCTATAATTATGTCCTACAAACTTACTGATATTCAATTTTTAAAGTTATCAACATTAATTCTATAAAATATAGTCATGTCTTCCCCCTTTTGCTTTTCCAAAATCAATTCAGATGTCTGCCCTTTCCTCTGCAAATTTTGATCAATGGAGTTTAATCACTTAAAAAGTAATGTAATTCATTGATTATTCTTGGTATATGTCAAAGTCAAGTTCTTTTAGCTTTTCTAATGCATGGATATATTTCAAACTCTAGGTACTCGTCCATTTCATGTCCGACCTGAAACACTACCTATCATCTTTAATTAAAAAAATATATATATGACGAATCATGCCAAGTAAATGTATTTGAATTCAATTCAATTCTAAAAGTTAATCCATGAAATAAGAATTGTACAATTTTTTATAAAAAAAATATTTAATTTTTATAACTAGCTGATATGGATACTTAATATACACTCCTCACGCTCAGTACCGAATATATGCGTGAAATTGGAATGTGAAATTTGTAAGACTGAATATGATATCATGTGAAAAAGATTAATTTTGGTATAATTAACTCAAAAACTAATTGTCTAAATATTTAGAATGAATATTTAATTTTTATAAGCAGTTGATAATCATTTTAAATACTTTAATTTGTATGAATAATAAGTTATCGATTTTTATTAACAAGTACTTGGTGATATTAATAATTAAGTATTTTCTTAAATATAGAGAACCCACTGATATCTTTTTACTGAAAAAACCCATAAATGTTGCTTTGGATAGAGAATCAACTGCACTTCAAATGGATGATAATCTAGATACTCTTCCCATTCATAAAAATTTTATCCTTTCCATCTCAAAATATATTATAAAAAAATTAAATAAATTGTGGTTTTTGCGTAGAAAATGTTAATTTGCCTATTTTAACCAAACTACAGTACATGCAAATCTTGGACTTAGCTGTCTCTCATCTTCGTCTACTTTTGTTAACCTTTTTGGAAAAAGACATTTTTCTTAGTCATGATATTTTTAGTGGGTCCACATTGTTACAACTTAGTCTATAAATTCCAAACTGAGATTATACATATTTATTTATATTTTATGTAAAAATATATTTTCATCTAACTATTTCAAATTTTTTTTTTTAAAAAAAAAAGAAAATCTATTTCAACATTAAAGAATTAGACCAACAATATTGGGAGTTGTTGATCATTCTAAATGTGACGTTAAATCAATAGCAGACATTTAAGCATTATATGCACGCAACTCAACAGTGCCAAAATTAAATAAAACCAATATCTTCGAATCCTAGGCTTTAATATATATATAAAGGTTTTTTTAAAAGAAAATTCCTTTAATTGTTGAGAACATAAAATATTACTAAGTCAGACCATTTTGTTATTAGGGGTGAGCAAAAAAAAAATCGTAATTTTGGTTAACCTAAAAATTTATTAAATTTATATATTAAAATTTTTTAGTGATTAACCAATACATAGATCTAAAAAATCAAGTTAAAAATCAAAATCGATATAGCGGTTAATCAAAATTAATGAACTGATCTAATAAAATTGCTAATGGATCGATTAATTAATTCATGATCACCCCTACTGCTACCGCTGATAACCTTCTAATGATGGGTTGAAGTAATTTATTTTCTATTTAGCTTCTCAAAATGGTTAAAAATTATGTGCTACTCAATTTTTCTTTAGTTAATTTTACCTTTAAAATTTTCAAAATATAGAGATTTTTTCAAATATTATTTAAAAAATAAAATATTTTATAATTATAGAAATGAATATATTTTATCTGTCAAAGTGGATGGCACATACTATTGTTATATCTCAATTCAGAACCTTTAACCAAGCAATGTGGTATTTTAATCCTTCACTTATAAAGTAGAAAATTATATATATAAGTTTTTTAATAAAAAAAATTCAAATTTCATTATAAAAGCGCTCCTCCATTTTTCTTCATTAAAAAGCTAATTAGCCAATGTACCAAAAAATAAAATTTAGGTAACCAACCAGCCACATGTTGACACTTCACCAAACCTTAGTCAGAGTTTGAATTTTTTTTTTCAATTAAAAAATTTTCTTAATTTCTTTTTACAAACAAAAGGAGAATGTTTGCCCAATTCTACAATGTTTCCTGGCTAGAGTCTATCGCTACTCCATTATTTTCTTACAGTGATCCTCAACTTATAATAAACAAATTGTAAATAATACTTTTTTTGTGATTTTTTTTAATGGCGAAGAGCCAAATTTCGAACCTTTAAAAAAAAAAAAAACTAATTCGTCCAAACAGCTCATTGCGTATCCAAATTTTATGAACAGCCTATTAGACCGTTAGACTTTATTCAAGTGAATCTTTTGCTTTTTTAGCTATTCCCTTTTTATCTGTTCAAAAATAAAGTATACTTTCTGTAATTAACTTTTTAAAGTATTCATATTACCTTCAATTAATTATCTAAAAATAAATAAAATTTTACTCCCTTTTTTTATCTGTTATTTTTATTATTTTTATTAAAATTAAAAAATAATAAATAAACTTAAATTTAATATTAAATTGTATGATTAAAATTAAATTATTAAATCTTATTGATTTTAATTTTATTAGAAAAAAAAATAAATTAAAAAAGTAAATTAAATTATATTAAAAGTTTAAAAGTAACAGATAAATAAAATTTAAATTTTACTGTAAAGTAACATATAAAAGAGAAAGAAATGAGTAATTAATTGTATGTCGCTATTTTCCAAACAAATTACTCTCTGTTTTCTTTTTTATATGTCATTTTTTTTATTTTCACTAGAATTGAAAAATAATAAATACACTTAAAGTTAGTATAAAATTACGTGATTAAGATTAAATTATCAAATATAATTGGTTATAATTTTATTGAAAAATAAAAATAAATTAAAAAAGTAAATTAAATTATATTAAAAATTTAAAAATAATATATAAATAAAATTTAAATTTTACTAAAAAAAATGACAGATAAAAAAGAATTGAGAGAATAATATTTAGTGTTTGCATATTCAATAGAATTAAAAATTTAATGAATATATATTTTCGATATAGTGAAATTTGTATTTTCAAAAAAAGTATTACTGTAATTAAAAATGAACCAAATTCAAAAGAATTTTCCAGTAAAAATCACAAAATTCATAGATTTTATTATATTTACATACTTTTCATTTAAAAAAAAAAAAAAGAAAGAAAGAGAGAAAGCCCTAATAAAAAATTATCTAGCACGCTGGGGTTCGTAAATTAGTTGATTGATTGAATTAGAGCCAATGCTGACTTACAGATTGGAAAACAATAAATGAAGAAAGAACTTAATTAAATTAATAAAATCATATAATTATTTTATTATTTTATTTCAAGTAAAATAGAAATTTTTTAAAAGGATCATTTAACCAATACCTAATGTTTTCATGGCATGCCATATGAGACTGTCAGATCATGCCTTCATGCCTCATCTATCGTAGTACATGGTTATCCCATACGGCATGAATGCACGATACCGCATGAATGCACGAGACGGAGTATTGTATTATTAGTTGAAATGGAAGGTGAGAGAAGAAAGACACATGGGACCATACACTCATGCAATGCATTAATAAAAGACAAGGGTAAGTTTGGCAATTAGGACAAATTAAATAAAAGCATAAATAAGAATCAAGAAATTTTTACTCAAATTTATTTTTCTACAAACATTTTTTATCCGTTTTATTTTTATAATTATATTCTTCAAAACAGCCGTAAAATTGAGTCTCGGAGTGTGAAAAAAAGTGATAAATAGCGTTTGCATTTGAAAATATTCTCTCCGTTTTCTGATATGTATTTTTTATATATAAAATTTAAATATTATTTATCTGTTATTTTTAAAATTTAAATATAATTTTATTTTATTTTTCAATATAATTTTTTTCAATAAAAATTAATTTTTTAAAATTAATTAAATTTAATAATTTAATTAAAATTATATAATTTAATACTAAATTTAAATCTAACTTATATTTTTTAATTTTTATAAAAATAACAAAGTAACGGATTAAAAAAAAAGGGTAATATGTAACGGTGGAAACAAAAAAGAGAGGTTGATTTGCTCAGACAAACAAACATAATCTCTCCGTACCACTCCTGTGTTTGATTTATGCATTTTCTTCTTAAAAGTTAGAATGTCATTTTTCTTTTTTTTTTTCTCAAAAAATAAATAAAAAAATACGAATATTTCAAAGAAAGAAATTTATAGCTTTTTGTCCTCTCTATTTGGTCTTTCAAGAGATTCATCCAATTCGTAGAATTCCATTTTTTCCCCCTAAACTATACCAATAATTCAATACGCTGCTTTCTCCATTTTCTTTCTTCTTCTCCTTTTTTTTCCTTCAAAAAATTTTTAATTATATGTTAGGATTAGGTTGCTGACTTCTTTGTTTCGAGAAAATCTATCCCTAAAGTGGTTTTTATTTACTGTCAAGAAGATTAAACACACCTTAATTGGCTCCTAAACACACAGATTCAATGACACAAATAAGGATAAATTTTCAATTTTGGATTGATTCCCGAATTCCAATTAAGATTAATGCTTCAATACAGATTGAAGAAAAGTAGGAATTAGAGTGTGATTTAGTACTATTACTATTAGAGTGAGAGAATTTCAAGTATGAATGCATCCAAAATTAAATTATTTGATGTCAAAGTAGAAGGCGATAGTTCACTGTTGTCTTACTGACAGACCACATAACATTGACCCCTCACTATTCTAAATCTAAACAGAGGAAGACAAATTATATATTACTGTCATATACAGTTCTTGACTACCAATATTAATATACAAATTATGGGAAAATTTTTACTGTCTGAAAAATCGGCTAGTGTTAATAAAAATTATAGGTTAATATAATTTTATATTAAATATTATATAATATAATACAAATTAATACTGTATAAATTAATATACTATTGTAAAACAAGCGTGCGTTATATGGATTAAATATACAACTCAAATCTGATTTGTAATACTTTAATTTAATCTAAAACTTTCATAATAGAATTCATTATTGCTTCGTGTCGTTGAATTGGCTAATTGAAGTAATTAAATGGAACCAAGAAAAACAAAATTAATTAATTAAATCTATAATCATTCGAGTCAAACTGTAATTTTGAAATACAGAGCTGAGATTGATTGACTGAAAGATTGAAACGGTGACTCCTAACTTAGGAATTCGGAAAATTAGGAGACCATCAAATCGCTTCAGACATAATTGAAACTCTTTCTAACACCGTATGAAAGATTCCATTTTTTTTTTTCAAATCATTGAATTACTAATCATAAGGAAAGTCTTTGCCCTTTTCTAATACTAATTAAATATCTAAATGAAACTAATAGTAGATTTAATACCTGGAATGCATTAAATATGTGCTGTTAGTTTTAAATGAAAAAAATATTAATTTTTTATTTAATTGTTTATATTTATTAATTTACAGTGCATCCCAATTTCATTAGTAATAAGATTCGGTTAGGTCAAAAAATTATAATAAATAATAAAAATATTAATTCACATAAAAAATACTTTCTCTGTTTTTTTATGTATAAATTATATTTATCTGTAATTTTTTAAATTTTACTGTAACTTAATCAATCATAACTTAATTTATTTAAAATTAATTAATATTTTTAAATTTTTATTAAAAAAAAAAGGGAGTGATATAGTTGCTTAAATAGGTTAGCGAATAGTGATGTAAAGTAAAGTTCTCCCTGGGGACCTTTTGCCCAGGCCTATTTTTGTCAAATTATTTTATGTGCTAATGTATAAATTATAATAATTGTCTGAAATTCAGGCGACAGCAATATAATTAGAGTCGTATCAAATCCAATCCAAAATCTGCGTCTACTCATCGCTGAAAAAATGCCAAATAATGTTGGGAGCCATCAATCAAATATGCTACGATTGACAATGAAGTAAAATTAAAAATAATAAGCCAAAAATGCCACCTGGACACTTACTCCCAAGTGAGACACACATGCCATGCCACGTCACTTTAAAATATCCCCACTCAATAAAAATAAAAAGAAAAAGAATTGTTTTTGCCTTGTCAAATCAAGAATCAAACTGTACCAATCAAGCCATTTTACCCTTACAAAAATAATATTTACTCTCCTCCTCTTCACGTATAATGCCAACACCACAAAACACAAATCCATCCCGTCCAACCTTTTTTGTATTTCCATGCCAACGCTACCTATATAATTATATAGGGCAAGTAATATATTCCAATTAATTAAGGCCAAGTTGCCTTAATATCCATACCAGCTCAAAAAATATGATAATGACAAAATGATTGGCCATATAATGACCAAAATGCCCTTAGACACGATAAGATTCATATGTCCCAGATGGATAATTTGGACATTTTAGGTTCACGGAATCTCCTACTGATAAAGCGATTCCGAGTTCAACAACCTACAAGGACACTCTTACTGACCCTGCAACAACTCACACGTAGTACAAAAACAATTTGCATGTGAGTCACGCGCACGGCATATGCAAAAAAGAGAACCTCACGCCATGGGCACTAGACTAGGGGTTCTTCAATCTTTTATCTTTGCCTCCCAACCAAAATGGGCCCACAGCTCCCATTTGGCACTTGAGAATAATGGCGGGCAAATTTTACAGAGTTTTCAATAATAATAAAACGTAAAGGGTATATTGCTTCTGCTAAAGGGAAACTATTACTCATTTCACTCATGCTGTAAGTTCAAATTAATTTCAGAAAAAGGGCCCTGATTCTGAAGATGCCAAAAGCCAAGAACCTCTCTCAGGCTGGACAGCTATATATGCATATTAGCGGCAGAGGGTCACAGGCAGAGGCAGCCCCACAATCTGGGTAATTGAAGGGTCCATTGCCCTCTGTGCTATGCATATATCCATTTCTGCCATTATATATTTATTTATAATCCTCAACTACATTTTTGATTCAAAGATCTCACTAATTACTAAAATGATTTTTAGATCTGAAACACTAAATTACAAGTTGGTACCAACACCAGAATCTAGAACCAGTACATGATTAAAGACCAAGTTTTTATAAGAAAATAGTACCCGCCCCCCATTTCTCAATTTCCTCCCACCCTTAATTTCCTCCCCCACTGTACAAGAAAAAAGAAAACTTGCAAACCTTAATACCAAGTTAGACAAAACCTTCCCAAAAGATTAACAAACGAAAACAAAAATAGCACAAGATTGAAACTAACACAATTCATGGAAATTTTTGGAACAAACCAATCCCCTCCCTTTGCTAAAACACTTCAAATGCTAAGAAGATCAGCTGGTGGTGATTGTGGCGGTTGATGGTCCTTTGGATCCTTAGTCGTTGTGTGCGGTGAGTCTAGCGATCCGGCTGATTGGGGGGATGATTCTGTAACTGTAGAGTCTCCTTGTTTGGAGCTTGGTGGCTTAGGAAGCTCGGTTAGAATCTGCACAACTTCTCTCATTGTTGGGCGCTCGATCGCCTGTTCTTCTACGCAAAGCATTGCAACATAGAAAACATGCATCACCTCATGAAGGGGAACTGATGGCAGTCGCGGGTCAAGAACTTTCAGTACTCCTTCCTTGTTCGAGTCTGTCATTTTTCGAACCCATTGAACTATGTCCACACCATCACCGAATTCCCCAACTGGTTTTCTGCCTGTAACTAGTTCTAAAAGAACCACTCCGAAGCTGTATACATCGCTCTTCTCATCGACCTTCAGCGTGTAGGCATATTCTGCAACATAGTCACACAGGTGATTAATCAAAGGCCATAACCATAGGTGCTAAGTATGAAATTTGCTCATATCAAACAAGCTGCACATCAACTTCAAGATTATCCTTAAATATCATCGATGGATAAAACAAGAAGATCAACAGTGTAAGGGAACAAAAAAATCATTCAATTTGTGTACTTCCAAAGCTGACAATCACATTATTTTAAAACCAAAACTAACCTGAAGGTAAAACCAACTACCAAAGACAGATTAAAAATAAATAGTGCATGACATGTTGATGGCAGGCTAAAGTACAATGAAAATTGAGATACAAATTAATACAAGATCTGTAACCAAATCATCATCAAGTAAAATTTTCTTATGGGAAATTCAAGATTTAAGGACATAATGAAAGACTTTGAAAAAGAAAATGAAATAAGTACGACTCTCTAGATAAACAGAAAACATGCATAATGAACATAAATGAAATCAAATCATAGGATTCGTATCATACCAGGAGCTATATATCCATAAGAACCAGCAATGGCAGACATGCATTCTGAGGTCCCTGAGTCTTGCAAGAACTTAGCAAGCCCAAAATCAGCAACATGAGCTTCAAAACTAGAGTCTAGAAGGATGTTGTTTGATTTGACATCGCGATGGACGATCAATGGTGAGCAATCATGATGAAGATAGCAAAGGCCTTTAGCAGCCTCAATAGCAATCTTATACCGTGTATCCCAATGCAAGTGGCCACCTTTCTTGCCATGAAGGACCTCACCTAAGCTTCCATTAGGCATATACTCATAGACCAGAAGATTGGTCTCATGGTTAGAACAGAATCCCAATAATCTAACAATGTGCCGGTGTCTAATCCTTCCTAAAGTCTGTATTTCAGCATTGAATCCGTGATCATGAGATGACCCTCTGCTCATTGCCGGTAGCCTCTTCACAGCAACTTGATCCTCATTTGGCATAACACCCTTATAAACGATCCCTGCACCTCCTTTTCCTATTATATTGTCCTCTTTCAAGCAATCCAAAACATCATCGGCAGTGAAGTCCAAGCGTTGGAATGCAGTCAATTTCCAAGCGCGAGACTCGCTAGCCTTCTTCAAGGATCTTGCTTTAATTATTGCTGCAACTGCGAAAGCAATGGAGCAAACAAGCAAGCCCATAACGAGTAAAAGTTTCAGAGAAGCAGAGAGCGGCCCCTTAACATGTGCTTCATGGGTTCCATTGGCATCCCCATCTTTGCAAGGACCCAAATAAGGACCACAAAGCTCAGGATTACCCAAAAACGAAGTGTAATTGAAATAACTAAACTGACCAGTACCAGGAACCAAACCAGAAAGATTATTGTAAGAAAAATCAACAGAGGTTAAACTCTGCATAGTGGCTATAGATGATGGAATGCTGCCAACAAGATGATTTCTTGACAAGTTAAGGTAATTCAATATCCTCATACCTGTTATCTCAGTCGGAATAGCACCTGAAAGATCATTTCTACTAAGATCAACAAATGTTAATAGTTTGCACTGGCTAATCTGCGGTGCAACAGGACCTGAAAACTTGTTATGGCTAAAATCCATCTTTGAAAGTTGCTGTAGTTTCCCAATCTGAGGTGGGATAGGACCAGAAAACTTGTTCCCATCAAGAAGCAACTTCTGAACGCCAGAAAAGTTGCCAATACTGGGTGGTAAAGGTCCAGAAAGCTGATTGTTTGAAAGACTAATCTGGCCAAGATTGACAGCAATTTTATCAGTCACCGGAAACTCTCCGGTGAGAAGATTAGCTTGAAGTTCAACTTGGGTCAACTTTGGTAACCCAAAAAGCCCTTTTGGAATGGAACCATTAAGAAAATTCTCTCCCATTCGAATCCGACTTAAAGATTCGCATTTGCCTAATGGCTCTGGGATTGGCCCAAACAAAAAGTTGCTAAGCATAATCAAAGTTTCTAAACGATTGCCAAAACACATATCAGGAGGAAGATTCCCAGTCAGTTTATTTGAAGAGAGATCTAATTGAACGAGATTCCCATTTTTACCCAGCACTTGAGGGATACTCCCGGTGAAATTATTCTCCCAAAGCTGCAAAACCTCCAGATTCGGCAAATCTCCGATGAACTCTGGAATCGCTCCATGGAGCTTGTTCCGGAAAAGATTCAACAAAGTTAAGTTCTTCAGCTCCGCAAAAGAAGATGGTATCTCTCCCGTGAACATATTGTTAGACAAATCCATGGATTTCAAGCTCTTCAAGTTGCCCAGCTCCTCCGTTAACGGCCCAGAAAGGCCATTCACTTGAAGGAACAGAGTGTCCAGCTTCTGTAACTTCCCTAATTCCTTGGGTATCTCGCCGGATAACATGCAATTTGCAGCATCAAACCGGACCAACTCCGACAAGTTCCCGATCTCGGGTGGTAATCCACCTTCGTAGCTATTGTAGTACCCAATGTAAAGCTCCTGTAACTTGGTTAAGTTACCGATCTCCGGCGGAATACGACCCTCCAATTCGTTACCGGAGATTGCCAGATATTCAAGAAACTCCCATTTTCCATACGCCAAGGGGATTTCTCCGGCGAAAAAATTCCCACCCAGGTGCAGATGACGGAGACTGGGCATTTCAGTGACAGCCAAAGGCAACTCACCGGTCATATTGTTGTTATACAAATCGAGAACTTTCAGATTTTTGAGCTGAGAAAGTTGAGATGGGAAGGACCCATTAAAGACATTGTTAGAGAGATTAAGAAATCGAAGGCCAGAAATGGCGGAGAGCTGGACAGGGATAGGGCCGGAGATATCGTTGGCAGCGAGTGAGAGATTTTGAAGATAACGGAGATGGGCTATGTCCGGTGAAAGAGTACCGGAGAGATTAAGACTAGAGAGGTCTAGAGAGGTCACGTGGCGGTTACTAGAGTCGCACAAGACACCAGCCCATGAACAGAGAGCATTTGTAGAGTTCCACGAAGCAAGAGCAGCTTCTGGGTCGTCAATGGCGGATTTGATAGAGAGAAGGGCCTGGTATTCGGACAAAACACGCCCAAGAGAGGTGTGGATTTGGAGATGGAGGAGGAGAAATAGAAGGAGAAGCCTCATTTTGTGGGTTTTGATTATTTTCTTGAAATCTATAGGGTTTTTGTAAAGTTTTAAGAGGAAGGCGGATGAGGGAGAAGACAGTAGAGATGAAGAGTAAAGAAAGGAGGTAGTGAAGAAGAAAGGGCAGGTGTGGTTAAGAATTTAAATATTTGTTTTCTAGTGGAAATTAATCAAACTTCATAATTGCCAAAAAGGTTCATTTATTTTGGAGTTGGACTCTTATTGTTCGTTAAATGGGGAAATAATTATAATAATTTATAATCGAGTGTAAGAAAATAAAAATAGTCAAAATATACGATATGAAATGGAGCATATAGCAGTACTTCTCATCGCAAGGAATTTATTGTTGTTTTGTCTCTCCCTCTTCTGCCAGTTCCCTTATTTCGTATGAATGGAGCAAAATTTTAATATGTTTCTCTTAAAATAAAATATTTTATAATATGTATAAAAAAATTCAGAAAAAAAAGGAAATTACCTTGATCAGAATTCAAATTTCACGTATTTTCGTCAAAAAAATATATCATAAATATATTAAAAAAAAACTAGTTAATTTTTAATATTTTTTCATTTTCTTTTATCCGTGTTTTTTGAGTAAAATATAAATTTTATTTATCTGTCACTTTTAAATTTTTAATTTAATTTAATTTATTTTTTAAATAAAATTATAACCAATTAGATTTAATAATTTAATTTTAATCACACAATTTAATACTAAATTTAAATCTATTTATTTTTTTTTAATTATAGTAAAAATAACAAAAATGATAGATAAAAAAGAATAAAATGAGTACTAAGTAAACATTAAAGTAGTATATTTTGCATAAATAAATAAATAAATAAGCATTAATTGTTGATTAATTCGCAAAATTCAACTTCTTTTTACCTGATTGAATTATTCAATAATTATTTACATCAATTTCAGAAATCGAATTAAATCGATTTTAAATTTCGGTTCAGAATCGAACGAACCGAATCAAACATATCAAAATTTATTCGATTCGATTTGATTTTCGATTCGGTTCTGCACACTCTTATTATGAAGGGTGATATTTGAATTGCATCTTACTAAATAAATTCAACTTCTTTTTGCCTGATTGAATTATTCAATAATTATTTACATCAAAACTTCGATACGTTGAGGAATTGTTTTTTTTTAATTTATAAAATTGTCTAATTTTTTAAGAAAATAAAATTGTTAAATAGTAATCACAGCAGATGAAGGTATTGGCTACCAACTGCGTGGCAGATGGTAACCATCATTAAGTCAAACTTTAGCGTTATTTTGAGCACATGTTTACTTCCATGTTAGAGAAATATGTTCCAATTTTAAGCTAAAGTCAAGTGCAGTTTAGGTTGCACAGACCTAGCTACTAATATTAATTGACATTATTCTAAAATAATAATTTATAATTTATTTATAATCCTTGTAGATCATATCTTTATAATTACAATCTTAATCAACAATTAACTTAGACTCATTTACGACTATATTTCACTATGTACATGCCTCTGTCGAGCGTTTGGAATTCGTTTAAATTATATTAAAAAAAATAGAATTCATATTTAAAATTAGAAGAAAAAGGTTTGGTATTGGCAGTTGAATCTAATAATACATCATGTATGTTCAACCTCTAAACAAAAATTTTTAACCAATAAAAACAGAACAAGAGCCACTTAATTAAGTTGCCAATTAGGTTTAAGTTGGGTTTGGCCTTTAATTACTTTATATCAATTTATATGATGGTAGCAAAGCAACTCATATATATTTTTTAAAAATGAAGCACATAGAGCTGGACATGCTTAATATTAAAGAATTTATAGTATAAGATAGGGACAATAATTGAAGAAGGTGAATAATGATAGATGAAATTTTTATAATTTTAGCTCCCAACCAAAGGGAAAATATATATTGTCATTAAATGCATGTAGTTGTTTTGTTGGATATGTTACAACTTCAATTTTATTCCAATTTCATGTCTTTACCCACTTTGCCAGTAAATGGTTTTCTTGTTTCCTTTAACACTTCGATCTTTTTCACTAAACAACAACAGGTATAATATGATTAAATAAGACACTGTGAATCATATCTCTTAACATCACTCTTCTTTTGATGGGTAATACCAAAAATATAGATTGTAATTTTCCCTTTTTTTTTTGGCAAACAGATGGATAATATTTAGATTTTCAATCATGATTGTCAAATTTTATAAAATATTTTATAAATTTAAGGAGTTATGTTGTACCACAAGAATTTTAAATCAAATTTTACAAAATTTATTTTTTGGCCAAGGTATGACAGAAATTATCCTGGAACAAAAATCTAATAAGGAGTACAGTCGAATATCATCATGCTCGTAGGCTGTACAGTATAAAGATAATAGCAGTATCTTTTTCGACACCAATTGATTTTGGAAAAAATAGTAAGCGTTTGAAATTTACAGCTGGTGTCCAATTGAAAAAATTGTTAAATGCTTTTTTTTTTTAGACCGAAACTTCATCTCAGTTAAGAGCATAATTCTCATAAATTATTAAAGAAGCTAATCATACAAGCGAAAGTAATTTTTCTCGTATTTATTATTGATATGGATAGAGTAATTTTGCATTATATTATATATGAAGGTTTTTTTTTCTTTTTTCTTTTACAGAAATATAACAAAAGTTGATTAAACACAATGTAGACAATTAATAAATATTTTGTTAAGTGCATTGATCCATCAATTGTGGCCCATAAGATGCTACTTTGGATCCTTTAAAAGAGAGAAACCTTTTTTTTTTTCGCATGAAAAGTTAAAAAAAAAAAGAAGAAAGAAAGAAAAGAAAGGAAAATTTTGAAAAGGAAGGGTCGGTAGGGTTTGATGCGGGCGGATGCTATGGTCAATGTCTCATGTACACTCTTTTGGCATATTGTTTGGATGGGAAACACACAAAAAAAAAAAAAAAAAAAAAACGAACAAGCCCTTACCCTGAGATTTTTCACTCCTTTTAACTTTTTTTTTTTCTTTTTTTCTTTTTCCTTTCTGCAACCATGTAATTCGTACTAAAAAAATTTAAAAATTTTCAAAAATTATTGATCAAAATGTACCTTATTTTTGCTATCACCTTGATTTTACATTTTCAAAATCATTCTCATGTTTCTCACCTGCTTGCAGGAGATATGACCGGAGCTTCTACTTCTTTCTCGCGAATTGTTGCTTCCTAATTGTTTTGCCTTAAAAATATTAAAACTGTCATTTTTTTTTCTAACGAAAATATTAAAATCGTCCATCTTTATCATTTTTCAAAAAAAAAAAAAAGTAATCGGCTAATGTTATAAACGGTAAACAAGTGAAAAATTAATGATCACGGATCAAAATAATAAATTAGTGAAATTTTAATATATGCTAGGTGTCTATTATTAAAATTATATAAATATTAATTTATCATTTTTTCACTGGATGCGTTCTATTTCTTTAGTTGATTTAGATTTTAAATTTTCATTCCAAAAAAATAAAGTTTGAACATTTTAATATTTTTAGTGGCAAAAACTATCATTTTAATAGTAAAAATTTACTATTTTAATATATCCAGATGTAAAAACTAACTATTTTAAGTTTTTAAATTGACTATTTTAATATTTTTAGAACGTAAAAATTGACAAAAAAAATTAAGTATATAATGACTAAAAGGAAAACTATAGGAACAAAAATTGAAATAGTAATCCAATGCATATATTTTTAAACTGTCGAATTTCACGTATCCATTTGATTTAGATAGCCCAAATAACCGGGTCATTATCTCATTACAAAAATTGCCCTCAACCTTTTATTTAAAAAAAATAAAAAAATAAAAGAAATAAGCTACTTTGACCGTTCCGTGTAATTATTCATTGTTAACCCTTGATCTATGTTGATTATGATCTGATCGAGGGTGACAATCCAGTGTCTATTCAATGCATATATCTTTAAATTGTCGAATTTTACACATCCATTTAATTTATATCTCATTACAAAAATTGCCCTTAACCTTTTATTTAAAAAAAAAAGGGGAGAAATAAAAGAAATAAACTACTTTTACCGTTCTGTGTAATTATTCACTGTTAACCCCTGATCTCCGTTGATTATGATCTGATCAAGGGCGACAATCCAGTGTCCTCCAAAAAAGTAGGTCCTACAATGATTCAAGTAAAGTATATCATCGGTGGGCCACACACAAAAAAAATGTGGATGAGATAAGATGGTGGTACCCTGTTATACATCACAATCAGACTATATCATATAGTACTTTCTTTGTGGGTAAATATATTGTTTTTTTATTTACAGATTTAAAATTTTATTCCAAATAAATAGGATGTTAGCCTGAAAATTTAATTTTGAAATAATAAGAAAATTCATTATTACATATTTTTAAAGGAGATTAAAAAGGAAAAAAAAAGAGAGAGAGAGAGAGAATAAAATGATTTACAATTATTAATCTGTAATAATTTTGTTGGTGGGGTGAAATACTGGTCACATATTGTTGACTGACATGGAGAGACACGAGAATTAGTGTTTTATAGAACCCCACCTACTTGTCTTTTTTTTTTAAATAAAAATATAAAATAATTTGAAAAACTAGCATAATTACATTAGAATTAGTCTAATTGACTATTTTACCCTCCATATCATCTTTATGCTAAAAACTATAGGGACAGGGGAACTCAAGGGGACCCTGAAAGGGCCACCTTCTAAGATGGTCCCAAGATTAAGGGCAATAATTGTTCTAAGCTAAAAAAAGGTTGGGGAAAATGACTAAACAGTCCTTTTTGCTGTCTATGACAGAGAAAGAGACAAGTTAATACTAATTAAGGGTCATCTTGATTGACTATATTGCCCTTTATCTTATGGGCGGTTCCTCTTTCAAAGTCAAACAGCTCATGTGGTTCAAAGGGCAATTAAGGTGATTCAGGTCAAAGATCCAGCCATTAAGGTTGATCTGCAATTATGTTTTTTGGCCTGTTCACCCACGTTTGATCAAAGATTCAAAGCCAATGATTTAGGGTCTCCCCAGCTACTGTTGTTATCTATAATCCAGTTATTAATTTCCACTAACTTACTGACTTCAATTTAAAATATATATATATATATATATATTATTTTTGACATAGCTAATTAAGCTTGTGGATTGATTGACATAATCCAAATAGATTTTCACATATTAGATTTTGGGCATGTACTAGAATAATTATTAAGCTATTAAATATTAATAATAATATTATAAGTAATGATGCGGGAGTAGAAAAATGAGTTCATCTAATGATATGGTGAACATAATAAATCAAAATAGTAATTAGGTGGGTAGAAAAAAAAAGAATTAATTTCTACTGCAACATAGCTAGGGGAGCAATGATCGGTTCGGTTCAATAATCGAATCAAATTGAAATGATCGATAATCGAAATTTTATTATTTTTATCAATCAAATCGAACCGATGTTTTAGAATAATTAAATTTAAATCGAATCAAAATTTTCGATCGATTTGATTCGGTTAACCAAAACATAGCATTAGAATATTAGATACCATATTGACCAAAATGATTATGAAAGGCCTAATTTTATGAGTAGTGTAGTCTTAAGAATATACAAAATGATTAAAGCATAGGGGTGGAGAGGAACAGAGAGTGAGCAAAGAAGAGAGTAGAAGATTAGAAAAGCTTTATTTGTTTATTATTATTATTAATTATTAATTTACTTTTAAATTTCTTTTATTATTATTGTCAAAGTATACTATGCATCTCGACCGTTGGATTGCATTTATCCACCTTTGTATGCGCTCATATTACATGCATGCATATACTTGCGAGGGAATGGCGTATAGAGAGAGGTTGGCCGGTTTTATTTTATTTAATTTTTCTCTCTCTATATATATTTTTATTATTGTGATTATTATTATTATACCGAGAAGTTAGAAATAGAAAGAAAAAAAAGAAAAGAAAACATTGGGTTTAGTTAAAAAGAAAGGAGCCCTAAGCCCAAAGCATTTACAACCCAGAAAACACGTTGTATAAATTACTAAAATAAGTATTGGATTTTGTACCTTTTGTCCCCCTCTACCTTGGACTTTCCGCTCCTCACCGCCGTATGATTGCCATCTATCAATCACAGATTAATGTTGTTATTGATATTATCATTCTTGTAATGCAACTCGATCAGCCATGTGCATGATTTAGGAGAATGCAAATCTTAGTGAATTCGGTTTCCCTCCATTCCGGCATAAGTTTATTTTAATTTTACTTTTAAACATGTTTAATCATCTTGAAATTGAAACAATTTGCTTCACTAACTCTTGTCACTGCCGTGGTTCTGTGCCATTGATCATGGATTTAATTTGTTCTTAATACCTGTTTAATTTAACTTAATTAGAATTTCAATCAAGAGTATATAAAATCATTATAAATTTTATTTATTTTTTAAATAAAAGTGGGAAAATAGAAGTTTTATGAAAAAAATTAAATTGAAAAAGAAGAATTAAGAGTGGAGTGAGTGGTAGGAATAATATATAATGATGTAGTAATTTATACGTGAAAGGATGATCACATGCACAAAGAGCATCCCAGCCTGCAAAAGCCCATTTCCTTTGTCTGCTCTTTAAAACACTGTCAATGAGAATCTATATATATTTTTTAATGTTTTTGCAAAATCAATATCTTCACCTTTATCTATATTCAATTTCCTATTTCATCAGAACATTTTTCAAAGTAATTTTTTTTTCTATGTATTATATCAATATCGTCAATTTCACATTTAACATTATTTGAAAAAAATAAATTAAATTCAAATATTCATGTATGCCTTAAAAAATATAATAAATATATAATCTGATAAATATTATGTTAGATAGAGACTAGATGTACGTATTTGAACAATTGAGAGCTAATTAACTAGTATTCGAATTTCGCTAAATTTCCAACTATTTAATTATATAAAAAAATGGAAAAGGAGTTGTTAATAACTCAAAATATTAAATGCATGCAAATGGGATGTACCCACTAAAATGAAACATCTCCATCGATGCCAATTATCTATTTGTCAAGGCATCATTTTAATGCGAATAAAAATAATATGATTTCTCTTTCTAACAATACATGACATAATAAAATGTCAATTTATGATTTTTATTTTTTCCTTTTTATATTCCTGTTTTTGATGAATCTGTGATCCGTCATCCGTGACCTCTCAAAACAAAAGTTTGTTAAAGCTCTTTTCATGTTCATTTCGCTTAATTAATTAACTTAGGCAAAAATACTTTGATAATTAATTCAGTAATTTTAAGAAAAAAAACTAATGTTAACTTAAATGTTTAAAAAGGGATTTGGTATTCCAAGGACAATATTGATAATATTCCTCAACAAACGTAAAGCTTGAGGATAATGTTTATTAAAGGAATCAAAGTTGAATAAGGTAGCCAACTAGTTTATATTACTTAGTAACTAACGATAGTATTTGCTCATATATCCAAAATCAACAGTATTTAATTTGTTGTATTTCTTCTGTGACAGCGAAACAACTGGTCTGGTCTGACCTTAATAATTATTTTATTTTCAAGCAGTGTAAGCAATAAAAATAAAACAAAACATAACTGCAAAGTTTGATGCCTTCGAAAAATTGTCATTTTCAGGATGACATTGTTAAAAATGATGGCTACTTTGTTAATCCAACATTATAAGTACAACTGTTTGTCACCACACATTACTGGGATTAGTTTCTGGAAATTATGTGAAAAGGATGTTGGACGTACCCTTTATTTTACGAAAAAGCCTTCGATTAAAGAAATTAAAATTTCATTGTCACTGTAAGAAACCTGTTTGCATGATTAGTATTCTGTCCTAACTTAATTTTAACTTACAATTAACAATGTTTTATGTCTTATTATTTAGTTTAATACTATCCAAAACTTTAAAGCACGTTTCAATAGTCATCGATCTAATATCCAAAACTTTAAAGTTGCGATTTCAAAATTTTAAATGGCATAAATCAATACCGATACCGTTTTATCCAATATTAGATCGATGCGGCTTGAATTGAACATACCGGTAATTAAACGAAAAAATTAAGAGATAATAGATATATTTTTGGCATTATCATGCGAATTTAACGAAAAAACTACACATGCAAAAAGAATTCACGGCGTAATAAGTACACTCTTATCAATATTACAAGGTCATTTATGTACATTATCTAAATGTTTTTGTCAACTCTAAGTGTGTTTTTTATTACCTATCTCTAATATTTACGATGAAAAATAGTGAACCCACTGACTCAAAATTCTTAGTGAATCTAGCTATGAATGTGATGGAAGAAGAAGAAGAAGATAAATGGTGGTCCTGAATTGTAAAGAAAAAGAACGTGATAGGGTTGAGAGAATAGGCAGACAGAGTGGGGGACCAAAGCCTTATTCCCAACCATAGCCCGACGAGGTTGGGCTTGCAAATTGGACTCTGTCTGAATTGTTACGAAATAATAGCTGTGGATTTGGATTCAACACATATATGCAAAACACATTTTCATAAAGTTTGTCTTTCTGTTCTTCCTCCTTCTACTAAAAGTAGCTTTCTGTAGGGTTATTATGTATATATAGTAGCTTTCAGTATCACAAAAGTCGCTATTTTTTTAATATAATAGAAGCTGGGTGGTTGGGTTATTGATAATGAAAAAGACAATCTTTTCTGCAATTTTTTTTTTTGGTTTTAAGCTCATATCTTTAGTCTTTTTCACTTTGTCTTTGTCATGTGTTGATGGTCCTCACCATTACCAATTCTATTGTTGTCCATTTTCATGGCTTGTGACATTGCACTACCCTCTTGCCGGTGGATGACAGGGTGCGGTGGTGCCTAGTGTGATATGTACTGTTTAATAAAAAAAAATAAATAAATACATTTATTTCTTATTCGATTGGTGAATTATACCGTGAATTATAGTAATATTTTTTTAACACTTTTAAATGAATTTTTTAAGTGAATTTTTAATTTTAACTTTTGAAATAAAATATAATATCTCGCTTCAATTTTGATGTTCTAAAGATTTTTTTTAATAAATCATAAGTTTTGTAATAAGTTGTCTTAATAAATTCATGAAAGGAAAGTTCTTGTCTACATTAATAAACTAACACCTACAAAAAATAATTTCTATTTGTTAATTGTTAATAGGCAATTAATAGTAAATTCTGCTTTTTCTTAAGAGTAAAAGCTGAGCTTTGCTGCTCTAAGAGTGCTGTGTTTTGGGCTTGGTCTTGGGCTTTTCTTTGTTTATTTTCGGCCTTTTTTCACAAGATTCTAATGGACTGGATATTTTACAATTCTGGGCTCAATTGTTTATAACCAAGCTATTAAATTTGGGCTCACTCGATAAATGTTGGCGTCTCAAAATTCTATATGAAGGCTAGTTACATATTTATATGCCATGCATATTATAAATTTCTTCTTCTTTTTTTTTTTTTAATTTTTTTTCCAACCTAATTTTCCTGTCAAAAGCTTTTAATCTAAACTCTATCGATTCTTTTCTCTTTTGCACGTTATTTTGAAGTCCGGCCTTCAATTTTAAATTAGGTCTCATTAATTAATATCTAAAATAAAAAATTATGGGGCATCTTACAATATCTATAACTTAGAAACTTTCTGAATTTTATTAGTTCTATGATAAGTGACATGTATTTTTGTTTATAATAAACAGTTTTATATATGTTGAGATTGATTTAAAGTAAAATAAAATTTTATTCCTCGAGATATAATCAATGTAATCTCCGGGGATGAATAACGTTATATAGGAATCTATCAAAGAGTTCTCATAAATGTCGAATTTGCGGTGCTTAACTAACTTTATAATTCACTTTAATTTTTGTCCATCTTTCTATTTTAATTTATTTCAATATATATATATATATATATATATATATATATATATATATAGGAATCGATCAAAGAGACCTTACATCTAATCTAGATGAGGGGGATCATAACAGTTATGGCCCAACCAATCCACATAATTAACCTGTAAAGTGAAGATTTTTGCTCTACAAGTCATTAATAAAAGATGAAATAAATATTTTTTTATGCAAAATTTAGGGTTCTTTTTAATCTTAATTTAAGTTATTTACAATTTATAAAGACTTTAGTTAAAATAGAAAATAAAAATAAAAAAGAGAGAGAGAAAAGACTTTGTTGAATTTCAATTGATAACACAGCCTTGCTAGCAGTCCGATCAATCCCATACACAAGCTAGGTAAAACGAAACAGATCGGTCATACGTCTCCCAGAGCCTGTACAGTTCGAACACCCAAGAGCTCGGAGCCATTCGAGGAACCAAACTCCCAATAAATCCGCCATATCTGGCAGTAACTGCCTCATCTCCCATACATCTTCTCCAAAATAGGAGAAGTGGAGAAGATAACTGAAAGTAGTGAAATTTCATAGGGGTGTGCATCGATCAAGTTCGGGTCAATCCAAACCAAACTAGAAATCTGAAATTCAACATATATTAGCAACTGACCTTGCCCTAATAATAAGTAGGGCCTTGACCCTAACAACCTGAAAATTTTCGGGCCCGACCCGATCAACCCGAGCATGAAGAAAATTATTTGACATTCTCCAAAAAGCATTTGCTGTGTGAACGCTTCAAACAATTGTTTACATACACAAATTTCTTAACGCAATATTCTGCATAATCAAAGGAAATTGTAATGCATAGCAAAATCCATCGTAACATCAAAGGAGAAAATGAAACAAAAATCAATTAAAAAGAAATTAAATTAACAAATCAAAACTACCCAAATTTAAGCAAACACAATATCCATATTTATCTTCTATTTACAATTACTTGTAAATTAAAAAAAAATTAAGAGGACAGCAATAAAGAGATTTAGAAGACACCAAAACACTAGATCTGAATCTACTCTTCGACCATCAAACTTCGGCAACAGCAAAATTGTCGCCTCCGTCTCATCCTCATCAAGATTCCGACAACGGCAAGTCAAGAGAGAGAGATCCAGGGAGAGATCGCGAGGGAGAGAGACCGAAGCAAGAGAGAGAGAGGAAGAACCAAAAGGAGAGATCGAGAGGGAGAGTTAGAGAGGGATTGTAGCAAGAGAGAGAGAGGAAGAACCAAAAGGAGAGATCGAGAGGGAAAGTTAGAGAGAGACCGAAGCAAGAGAGAGAGAGAGAAAAAACCAGAAGGAGAGAGAAATGTGGAAGTAAGAGACAGAGGGGGCTGAATGCAAAATGAAAAAAAAAAACTCTTATATATGTAATTTCGGCCGGATCGGGTTTATCAAGATTTTAACCGACCCGAATAATATCAAATCCCATCACCCGAACCGACCCTAACAACCCTAATATCCCTATCCGAATGCCTCGGGTTGTTCGGAGCTATCGGATCGGTTCGGATTTTGCACACCCCTAGGATTTCATCCCACTACTCACATGGAAAAATCTAGGGAGATATAAGAGAGAAAAATTAAGTAAACCAGGTATTTTTTTCCTTACTTCTCAACACTAGAATTTGTTTCCTTTTTTATCGGAATATTCTCTAACTTAAGCATCGGAAACTCTCTTGTCGGAAACCTTCTCTGGTTCTTCACTATTTTGCAGGTCGGCGAGTTCACACCTGTCATCATCAACTATTTTTTTGTCCTCAATCATAATTTTCTATGTATTATTTTTTTTAATTTATAGAATTTTAATTGAGATTTCAATTTTAGATTTTTTGAGATTGGGATTTTCAACTTCATAAATTTACAGTTTATAGATAATTACAGCCCTATTGAATCAAAGTCTATTGATATTTTGTTTATATAGTGCTTAAAAAGGTTATTTTTGTTTTTCTGTATATAATTCTCCTAAACTGAGAATAATGCAATCTGGATCCATATGCTACATATCAGTTCTTTTATAGCAGTTAAACTTGCCCCCCATTTTTCTCAGAAAGTTGATATTATCTCTTAAGATTCCATTAGACAATGGTGCTTGTTAACTTTAATAATCGAGCCCCATATTGATACGTTAAAATTGACGTTCTCTCATTTTTTAATGCAAAAATTGACATTCTTGATTCGTTAGAGTTTTATTAAAAAAAATATTTCAAATATATTATGAAAAAAATTAAAAATAATTAAATGCTTCGGATTATGTTCAAATAAATTTTAATATAAAATTTTAGAAATCATTTATATAATTTTCTTTCAACATAATTCAAATCATTTATTTTATTTTTGATTATTTTGATACATAAAATAAAAATAAATTTTTATTACTCTAATATAAAATATTGATAATCAAAATAAAAAGTACATCTTGATAAAAAAAAATGCATAGAATAGAAAGTAAAGTAATTGAGTAAAAATAATCTTAAATGAATTATTTTAGTTTTATTAAATTGTAAAAAAATATATTTAAATTGAAAGAATAAAAAAGGCCACTTTCCACTAACTTTTCTCTTCAAATAGGACCTGCATGAGCGATTCATCAACATTTTCTGTTGTCTTTGACACTAGGGGTGAGCAAAAAATATTGAATTTTTTTTTGTTAATTGAAAAATTGATTCGAAAACAAATCGATTTTTATGTTAGTCAAATCGAAAATTTTAAATTTACTGTTTTTATTTTTAAAAATCAGCGATTAACCGTTAGTAAAAGTTTAATCGATCAATATATATTTTATATATTATATTTTTAAATTTTATACTTAAATTTTTTTAATATTTTTGTAATTTATAAATATTATAATATATAACTTTTTAAAATAATATTATAATATATATTTTTAGCAAATAAATATTGAAATTATCTTTTTATCATTTGTTCATTGCAGGTATATAATTAGCATTTTATTGTTAATTTCATATTAAATATATTTAATTCTTATAACTATTTATAAAAATTTTATTTTTTTCTGATTCTTTTAATGGATACTACATTTAATTTGTATATTTTTTTATTTTTAAAGTATTTTTAATTATTAAAAAAATATTATAAATTGTATAATTTACTAAATTTATATGTTAAAACTTTTTAATGGTTAACCAATAAATCGATCAAAAAATTAATTAAAACTAAAACCGATAAAATAATTAATTGAAATTAATAATTAATTAATAAAATTATTAATATATCGATTAATTAATACATGCTCACCCCTATTTAACACAATTGAGGTCTTAATTGTTAAGAAAAATGTTGTAAGGGTATGAATTATTAACACCCTAATACACCGGCGGCTAACTTGAGAGAAAGATGCACGAGAGGCCATTATGTAAAATGAAAATACATAACTTAATATGAAGTGACACGTGTGAGATTTAATAGAACAAAAATGTTAAGTTCAACAAATTATTTTTATATTAAAGTGAAAATGACCCAATTTTTTATGAATTCAAATAAATTTTGAGAGACAATGATTTTCCTCAGTGGGATAGATGTAGCGGTTAGGAGTGTTCAAAATCTGACCCTACCCAAATAATTCGTACCAAACAAAAAATTCGGATAGAGTTATTAGGATTGTTAGGGTCGGGTAGGGTTATAAATTTTGGATTTGTTCGGATTTGAGTTGGGTTAAACCCTCATTAACCCAAAAAATAATTTTTTTCCTCCAAAAGCGCAGCGTTTTAATAATTGGATAAGTTTGGGCCGGGTTGACCCGAACCAAAACAACCCAAATGCCCTTTTAAATAATTTAAAATAAAAGAAAAAAACAATTTTAAAATTAAAAAAAATAAATTCAGATTGTTTTGGTTATTCGGACGGGATCCGAAATTATGCGGGTTATTTGAATAGAAATTCGAACTATTCATTGGATATGGTAGAATTAGAATATATAAAAAATTCGAATTCGGATCGGGTTGAACCGAACCCATCCGATGAACACCCTTAGTAGCGGTTCAGGTGAAATCTAATATGGATTCAATTTTCTATTCACTTGTGAGATTCGGGTAGTGGGGGAAGGACCACCAAGACTCCTCTTTTTTCGATAATTCGTACATTCTTGACCTATTTGTTAACTTTTCCACTATCACCCAAAAAACCAAACTTTGCTTTATGTAAAGTTACTAGAGTACTGTTAATCTCTGAATTTAAAATCACTGATTATTGATATCTTCCAGAAAAATTCATTTGAATACATTTAATTTTTTATTTATTAACAAAAACTGATACTCGAAATATATATATATTATATTTTCTAGTAAGGATTTTTTTAGTCCAAGTGTATCTTATCTTGCCTTTATTTCAAATTATTTTTCTTACTACTTTTTTGAAAATTTTGAGGGATAAATTAATTTGATCTCGTTGCATGAATGGTTTTTTATTATTAAACATTTATGAGGAGGTAATATAGCTACCTAAGCTTCACTCACTTGTCTTAGAAACAACGTTAAACAAAAATTTTTAACTTCATTTTCTTGCTTAGTTGTCCAAATGTCTTTGTCGGTCCCCTAAAGTCATTATCATGCCTTCAATAGTTTTACTTAAAGGAAATCAATACTATTTTTGTTAAAGGTATAAAAATTATTTTCATTTATTATATATATGTTTGCATATTATAATTGGTAAAACAGATTTTGGCTTTACCTGTAAGAAGAAAAGCTGGCAGTTGAACATCCGATTGGATGAAAAGACCTGCAAAATGGAGTGTCCGGTCGGACCCGGACGTTAGCACTCCGAAGTTTAAGTTAGTAGCTTTTAGAAAAAGAGTGTATAGAGAGAGAGAGTCTTAGATATTCAATATCTGGAGTCATCGTATTTTTGGCTATTTATAGGAGTTATTTGGAGGAGTACTCGAGTATCTTGAGGGGCGATAACCGGCAGTTGAAGTACGTGAGCAGCGATGTGACAGGGAGCAGGTGGAGAGTATGGAAACCGACTTGTGTCAGTGGGCTGACAGGATGTGTTGTCCTATCAGTCCGATCGGACATCAAGCCTTCTTGTCTTGTCTTCCAGCTCACGTTTTGCCTTTTTGTTATTGGGCTTGGGTTGTGTCAAGTATTGTTGGACCAACCTGATTGGGTCTTTTAAAGATGTATTTTCCATAGTTATCACTTGTCCCCCCTCCAAAGGGTCCGATCGGGCGATTTAAGCCTTTTGAAGGAATTTTTAGATTTTTATAAGGTGCCTATTTGAAGAGACGCATCCGTTCTCTTCAGACAGCTGTCTTGTACTTAATGTCGTGCATGTTTCTAGAACGACGCTTCGTTTCTCACAACCATAGTAATGGGTTGAGAACACGTTGTGTCTATCTGATGGGGAGGCTTTGGAGTATTCTGGAAGCTTTTCACCTATAAATAGTCGAGTTTGAAGCAGATTTTCTTCACTTTTCAGCAATCCTTAGCGAAACTTTGCCAAAATCCTGTTGTGAACTTAGCTATTTGAAACCCTTGCCAAAAAGAATTTTTGTTGAGGGAAGTACTTCAAATTTCAAAGAATTTCAGAGTGTCTATGAGATTATCCAAGTAAGTAAGCGATCCACACCTTTGATTTTATTTTTCATTCATCGTATATATGCTTTTACTTATTCTCCTCTACCTAAAAAAATGGCTTTAAACAGTAGCCCACAAATAGACAGAAGCTTTTTGGAGGATTACGAGAATCGCGAGCCGCTTGCTCAGCCCTCGCGATTGATAGAAGCGGAGGTGGCAAAAATTCCTTCTCGATACCACCTTCCGGTTGAGGTGTCGGTGATGGCCTACCCTGTCTTCACGGCAATTACAGAGGGACCATTTGGCCGTGAAAGGAATGAATGGTTTATTTGCCATTTATAGAGTTTGGATTCGAGAATGAGGCTTCCCTTTGGCGCATTCTAATTGGCCCTGCTTAGGGGTTATGGAATTGCCCCCAACCAGTTGCATCCGAATGGATGGAGAATGGTAGCCTGTTTCAAGATCTTAAGCATGATAGAATCAGTGACCCCCACTCTGGATCTTTTTACTCACTTTTTTTATATTTTCGATCGGAATGATGGGTCAGAATATTATTTTACCAGCCGGCGGCATCGGAAGCTTTTTGCCGTCCTGTCCTCCATGAAACATTTCAGGAAAAGATACTTCTTAGTAGGGATGGCTGGCGGCTTTGGAGTATCACTAATCCGATCAAAATTGCCAATAGTTTTGAAAGATCATGCGGTCGATCGATCTATGTACGAAATCGACATCAAAAAATTGATTGATGCAGTGGTGAGGAACGATCGGCCCTACGACTTTGAATACCTTCTGATAACTCTGTTCAAGCCCGCAGGCTCCAATGCTGGCGCTAGCATAGAACGGGAGCATTACTATTAGAGTGCGGAGAAGGATTCCTATTTTGCTAATTCACATATTACATCTGTATTTATTGTACCAAATTTTAAACCGGGTACTTATCTTTGTTTTGGTTGTGCAATGCAGCTGTAAACAAAATGGTGAAAGAAAAGAAAGCTGCAAAACAACTAGCCGACCGAGCCAAAGCTAAAAGAGAGGCCGATTGTTTGGATAAAGAGGAGAAAAGGGCAAAGAAGAAAAAAATTATGCCTGCTTTCGAGATTCAAGCTTCCTAGAGTGCAGCTAGTGTTCCTGTCATTGCGACAATGACTACCTCTTCTACCATTATGGTTGTTCCTACGACCCATCCTCCCTTAACCATCTTGGGACCGTCACTTCCCTTTCTAACTGCAGTGGAATAGCATCCTCTTAGGTGATGGCAGCTAAAGGATGAATCTGACGAGGAAGGACCACAACCGCCCCCCATCACCCGACCGTCCTCACAGAAAGTGAGCTCACTGGCAGATGAGACAGTGCGTAAGAAGATCGAAGAGGCAGCAAAGAGGAAGGCTGCCAAGACTATAGCTGCTATCGATGCCCGGATTGTCGCAAGGAGCAAAGAGGTAGCTCAAAATGAACCAAGCCAACGGTCTTCAAGGAAAACCCAAGAGGACCGGGCTCCACCCTTAGACGATATTTTGAAAGAGCGATTTGGCAATGACTGGTCCGTGACCAACAGGCACATTCAAGCCTTCATTTGCCAAGGTCTTGCTCAGGAGAGTGACTTTAAGGCAATAACGGAGCTCAATTTGCTCTCCCGGGGAATACGGGTTATTTCAGCAGCAGAGTCTAGAGGTAACACTTGCGTCTTTCACTTTTATCTCTACTTTTTCTTTTCCTTCGTCCCTTTTGACTATTTCCTCCACTTCTTTTTTGTAGCTATTCAAAATGGGGCTTCGTGTACATGGCATGGCAACTTATGCTCGAGCGAAGTGGGAGGACTCCATTCGGCAAAGGAAAGAAGCTAAAGCCGCCAATAATATGACGAAAAAAATAGTTGTGCTCTTGAAGTCGGAGGCGAAAGAGCTAGAAAAGGAGAAAACCCAATTGGCTCAAGACCTTAAGTCTCGACAAAGCGAGGTGGACCACTTGAAGGGAGATGTGGTGCGCTTTGCTGCTGACAATGCCTTGTGCAAGAAATACGAAGAGGAGTTAGACAGGCTGAGAGGCGAGTGCTCACGGCTGAAAAATGATTGTCTCAAAGCTAATACTGACAAAGACAAAGCGCTTGTGGAGAAAGACAAGGCTTTATCAGAGTACGACCTTCTCTTGGCAAAGAAGAATTTTGTGGAGACAGTTTTGGCGGAGAAGGAGGCGACTTGGACTGAAAAATTGGCGAGAACTAAGGAGGAGGAGGTCCTTGATAAATTGGGCAAGGCTTAAAGGAGGTTGCTGAATCGATTGATTTATGCAGCCAGGCAATGATTTTCTAAAGCTGACCTTGACTGGATGGAGGATCTGGGGGTTCTTCCTGATCCTCCTTCTAGTGATGATGAGGAGGTGGCCTCTCAAATCGAAGAGACTGAAGGAAAAGCTGAAGAAACCCCTTTGTCATCACAGACGGCTGTTAATTTTTCCGACTGAGTCTGAAGCCATTCCTCCTTCCCCCGTAGAACCTGAGGCCCCTTTGCCAATAGAGCCAGAACCCCTTGTCCCTCTGTCAGTGGAGCCTAAAAATGGTCAAACGACTACGGAGATTGTTGTAAAACCCATAGATGAGTCGGTCAGTTCCACGATAGAGATTGTAGACGTAGAGGCTTAGCCATTTTATTGTTTGTCGCAACTTGTGACTTGTAAAGAATTCTCGTATGTATATATAAGATTGTGTTCATCTTCCATCCGTACCTTCGCTTCGTAATTTTTATCCGGAGTGGGATTCGTTATAAAATTAATTAAGTATGGAGGAGATATAACTTATTTAACTGTCGTGTTTTGCATTTTTGAGTACAAGATAGACATTGATGCAGATAAAATGAAGAAGTTTCACATCGTTGGTTCAGGTATAGTGCCGAATCTATCAGACTGAATGGAGAAAAGTTTTCGTATTTCGAGATAAGCATTGAGCCATATCTCGTTATGGGAGTTGTAGTGAAGAAGCCTTTCGCATTGACTGAATGGAGAAAGGTGTTCGTATTTCGAGATAAGCATTGAGCCATATCTCTTTATGGGAGTCGTAGTGGAGAAATATTTCGCATTTTAGGCTTTAGACAAGCCTAGCGAACAACCATTCCTGAATTTCGATCGGGATTCGTGGAGAATGGAGTAAAACCAATGACCCGCAAGTAAAAAACAAGACAAACAAACAAACAAACAAATAAATATGAGCATACCTTTTTTGAAGATGAAAAATGGAGAAGATGGAGAAAATTTTCTTTATTGAATGTGAATTTAATATAAGATTATACATGGTACTTCTTGAGTACTTCTACATTCCAGCTTCCGGGGATATCCGACCCTTCAAGGGTTCTTAGTTTATATGTACTAGAGCTTAAAACTTTGGAGACTTTATAGGGGCCTTCCTAGTTTGGCATCAATTTTCCAACTCCGGCATTTTACAAGCCTATATCTGCCCTTCTGAGTACCAGATCACCCACGTTAAAGGTTCTTGCCCTTACTTTTGTGTTGTAGTATCTAGCAACTCTTTGTTTGTAGACAACAATTTTGGTATAAGCATCTTCCCTTCTTTCTTCTAACAGGTCCAAATCTTGGTGTCTATCGAGGACATTTATCCGACTGAAATAAGATGTTGTTCGATGGGACGAGAGATCGATTTTTACGGGTATCATTGCCTCGAAGCTATAGATAAGAGAGAATGGCATTTGATGGGTGTCGGCTCTCGAAAAGATCCTGTAAGACCATAAGATGCTCTGCAGTTCCTCAGTCCAATTGCCTTTTGCCTCGCCAAGTCATTTTTTCAGGCCTTCTAGGAGCGTCTGATTGAAGACCTCGGTCATCCCATTGCTTTGAGGATGGGTGACGAAGGTGAACTTAAGGCTGATATTGAGGCTTTAGCAGAAGTTTCTAAAGATCGAACTATCGAACTGCTTGCCATTATCTGTAATAAAAATATTAGGTAAGCCATACCTGCAAATGATGTCTTTCCAAGCGAAGTTTTTAACTTTCTCCTCCATGATTGTAGCCAGTGGTTCTGCCTCGATCCATTTAGAGAAATGATCAACGACAACGAGGAGGAACTTTATTTGCCTTTTTTCTTGGAAAAAGGGCCCTAGGATGTCCAAGCCCCATTGGTCGAACGGTCAGGAAACTCCGATCGGATTCTAATCTATTGCTGGTTGCCTGATGACTCTTCAATGTATTTGGCATTGTGGAAATCTTCTCACCTTTTCTTGGACATCTTTAAAGATGCTTGGCCAGTAGTATCCAGTTTGGGGTGCCTTCCTTGTCATGGCCCTACTAGCCTCGTGTGCTCCGCAAATGCCTTTATGAATTTTCCTCAAGATATAGTCTCCTTCCTCCTCCGTTATGCATTTGAGCAAAGGGTGACTGAAAGATTTTTTAAACAATTCACTGTTAATAATAGAATAACTTAGGAATTTACGAGATACCTTTCGAGCTTTCGCCTTATCTTCAGGCAATTGCCCTATTTGTAGGTACCGTTTGATGGAACTTATCCACATTTCCTGAACTGGCTCAATTTTCATTATTTCTGCTTCGTCTAAAGAGGAGTTTGGTTGGTCAATGATGGTTATACTTTCTTCCACCATCATTTGTTCGAAAGAGAACATTTTGGCAAGCCGATCGACTACTAAAGTTTGATATCTTGGCGCCCTCTGGAGGACCCATTCGGATCCACATTCTTCTAACATCTTGAGTGCCACCTTGACTTTTCCCAAATATTGTATCATGTTGGCTTCTCTGGCCTTGAAGGTGCCTAAGACCTGGCTCGTCATGAGTTGGGAATCGCTTTTGATGACGATTGAGTCATTTCGGATGGCATGAAGCAACTCCAGTCCTTGTAGAAGAGCCTCGTACTATGCCATATTATTTGAAATTTTAAAGCTGAGCTTTATTGCGTACCTTATAACGATGCCCAGGGGGCCCATTATTACAATGTCTGTACCTCCTCAATTGTCATTCGCAGCCCAATCCACGATCATTTTCCATTTTGCAGGTTGCGGGTGATCGATTACTTCCTTGCCAGCAAATTCAATGATGAAATCTTCCAAAGCCTGAGCCTTGATTACTTTCCTGGGTTCGTACCTCACGTCCCACGATTGAAGCTTAATGGCCCATCCCACCATTTTTCCCCTAGGTCCGGGGTCTGGAGGATTTTTTTGATTGGTTGACCCGATCGGACGACTATTATATGTGCTTCAAAGTATTGTCTCAGCTTCTTTTTGCACATCATCAGAGCAATGATGAATTGTTCGATCGGACCTTTTTTCAATTCTGGGCCTTTGAGCACTTGGCTCGCATAATAAATAGACAATTGCTGGGTTTCTTCTTTCCTGACTAGGATACCTGCAATAGCTTCGCCAGAAGTTGATAAGTATAAATATAAATTTTTACTTGGAAGCGGCCGACTGAGTAAATGGGGATTGGTGAAGAATTTCTGTAGCTCATCACAAGCTCGCTTGCAATCAGTGTCCCAATTGAAGGGTTCGTTCTTCCTTAATTTTTTGAAGAAGGGGGTGTATTGTTTGGCCGAGGAAGAGATGAACAGTTGAACGACAGAATAACAGCCCAAGGGCTGTTATTCTGTCGTTCAGCTTCTAAACATCCTTCACACTGCTTGGTGGCTACATCTCTAATATTGCCTTTATTTTATCGTGGTTGGCTTCAATGCCCCTTTGGGGGATCATAAAGCCCAAAAATTTACCTGATGGCACACCAAAAATGCATTTATCCGGATTGAGCTTCATCCGGAATTTATTCAGTGTGTTAAAGATTTTTGCCAAATCGACATGATGTTCTTTGGGGCTTCTGCTTTTGACAATCATATCATCTACGTAAACCTCCACATGCTGCTCGATTTGATCCTTGAAAATCTTATTCATTAAGCGCTGATATGTAGCACCCGCATTTTTTGATCCTAATGGCATGGCCTTGTAACAAAATGTGCCATCATCTGTGATGAAGCTGATCTTCTCCTGATCCAGTAATCACATCATGATTTGATGATATCCAGCATATGCATCGAGGAGAGAATATATGGCATGACCTGCAGTGGCATCCACCAACTGGTCTATTCTAGTTGTCTTTTGGACATGCTTTGTTAAGGTCCGTGAAGTCAATGCATATTCGCATCTTCCCTGATTTCTTTTTGATAAGAACAACATTGGCTAGCCATTCGGGATAGTCAGCCTTTTGGATTGTTCCCACTTTTAGCAACCTATCTACCTATTCGGAGATAAATCTCCCATGATCAGGAGCATGCCTTCGTAATTTCTGCCTAACCGGCTTGCAAGCTAGATCCACATTGAGTTTGTGGGTGATTACATTAGGGTCGATCCCGGCGATGTCTTTCGACTTTCAAGCAAAGAATGCCTGGTTGATCATTAATACCTACATGACAGCCTCTTCAACCCCCATGCTCATGCTGGTGCCAATTTGGACAACCTTGATCTTTGTCTTTACTTCTTTTGCAGGGTTCATTCTTGGTTCTTTCACCTGCTAAAGTCGTTCTAGACCTAATTTTACCAACATGGCTTCTTTATGGTGCTTGATCATGGCCATATAAGCCTCCCTCGATGCCTTTTGGTCACTTCTCAGGATGGCGATGCCTTCCCTGGTCGGGATTTTCATTACCATGTAACGAATGCTGGTGACTGCCCCGATTTGAAATAATAGTGGCCTGCCAAAAATGGCATTATAAGCAAAAACCATATCAATAACCATAAATGTTACCTTGTAGGCGTGGGCGACAGCTTCCTGACCAAGCTTAATGAACAAATCCGCCGACCCTACCACTGGTACTGTGGCGTTGCCCAATCCAATCAATGGCATGGCATTCGGCTTGAGCTCTTCGATCGACAACCCTATCGCTCCGTAAGCTTGCAATATAAGCGCGTTTACTATAGTTCCATTATCCACCAATATCCTCTTTACATCGAAATTATTAATTTGCGCCCTGACGACAAGGGCATCCAAGTGAGGGAACATTACATCTCATGCATTCTCACAGGATATGGTGACTGAGGCTGGCCGTTCGGATGTTTGAGAAATATAGATTCCCTTACCCTTTCTTTTTCTGGAGAGATCTCCGTAGGATGACTCACCAGTGATCATATTTATAACACCGGCATATGATCGGCGTGGGTCTGTATTTTTTGGCTTTCTTCGCTCATAGTTGTCATCATCATCGTCAGAATCATATTTTTTGTGGTCTGATCGTCTACAGGGACTTGCTCCTCTAGTCGAACCTACGAACCTCTTGAGGGATCCCCTTTGCAAGAGTCGTTCAATTTTTTCCTTCAACTGATGACATTCGTCGGTTGTATGACCGACGGCTCTGTGGAACTTGCAGTATTTGTTGTGGTTTCGGGTTCTTCTGGTATTCTCGTCCATCTTTTTGGGCCAGTTCACCTTTTGGTGGTTCTCCTTGATCCACATCAATACTTGTGCGGGATTGATGTTGAGCGAAGTGAAAGTTCGAGCCTGCTGGCCAGCTACCTGATAGGACCTTGATCGCTTCGCCTCCTTTCTTTTTCCCTAGCTCCTCGAAGTGGAGGCTCTCTTGGGGATCCTTAGGAACCATTTGGACATTGAAGCTCGGTTAAATGTCCTTCCGTCTGGGTGTTGTAGCCTATCCATGACGTTGCCTCTTCTTCCATGACTGGATCTCAGGGCATCATCCAACTGAATGTGCTACCTAGCTCTTTCTATTAAATCGGAAAAGCTGATTGGCGGCCTTATCGTAATTGACTCAAACAATGGCCTATCAGCAGTGCCATTGGCTAGGGCGGTGGATGCCATTTCCACACTTATATTTCTCACCTCCGACATTGTAGCTTGAAATCTGTCGATGTAATTTCGAAGACTTTTATCGGTCCTCTGATAGAGTTTGCACATATCACTCACAGATTTTGGTGCTCGTGTCTGTACAATAAATCGTGTAATGAACAGCTCCTTTAGTTGTCGAAAAGAAGTGATCGACCCCTGCGGGAGCTCGTGGAACCATGCGAGAGTGTCTCATCCCAGCGTGGTAGGGAATATCCTACAGGCAATCCTTTTGTCATAGGTGTATACCTGCACTTTTGTTAGATATTCTGCAAGATGTGTGGAAGGGTCAGTCTTACCTGTATACTTGTCCATTATCATGTCTCGCCACTTGGAAGTTAGCTCTGACTCCGTGATTTCCCTGCAAAAAGGTGAGGTCGTGTTGCCGCAAGTGTGGTCCTCGAACATTCCTTTCCTGGAGCCCTTCAAGCCAAACTGCCTGAGCTTCTGCTTGAACCATTTGTCTTCCTTGCTCATGACGGTCGGAGCAAGTTCATCTCGTCGTCCCTTAGTGCGGCTGCGATTTGGTGTGTACATGAAAGACAAATCATCCCCAATGGACGAGGTGGAAAATCTGCTAGGAATGTATGTGAAATCCCTGCTTGAGGACATCATGCCCTTCCCCTTGTCATACTTGCCTAGGGTTCTGGCCCTCATCCTCCTACCATCATGAGCTCTCTGTTCGTTGATGGAAATCTCCTTGTTCCTTCTTTTTCTGAAATCTTCGGTCATGAAATCTGTTTCATGGCTTTCATAAGTTCTGGACATTTTTTTCCTTTTCAAAGTTTGGACTATGCTTTTAGTGAAGTCGCTAGGAATAGTGTGCATGTCCTTGATGAAAATTATTGAAGTTGCCTTGTATAAGGGAAAGTTCCAGTTGCCCAAGGCTAAAGTGCAAGCCTTGTCCAAGGAAAAATCTCAGTACTTAAGGGAAGTTGACAGTGGACTATGATTTTTAAGTTGACTTTTGGAAGAATTTAACCTAGCCGCCACTTTAACCTTAGTTGGTATTTAGGGATGAGAAGACATTATTTTAGGAGTGAAAAGGCAGTGATTTTAGGAATTTAAGACTTCTTTAGGAATTTTATTTGGATTTTCCTAGTTTGGCTAGGTTTCTTTTCCTTTCTTGTTTTTGAGAATATTTAAGGAAGAGGATATTTAGGTTCAGGGATCATCTCCTTCCCCCTGTGATTTTTGGTGGCTCCAATCCTATAGTAAGGGTTTTCTCTTAACTTTTACTTTTTATTTTGTGAACTCTCATGGCTATAAGTGACTAAATTATTATTTTCAGTTAAAGATTAATTCAAGGCTAGGATTTATTTTACTATGAGATCGTTGTGCTTACTTGTTGTTCTTAATTATATATGGTATTCAAGTTATTTACTATAGCTTAAAGGAATCATATCTCAATTGTTATTTGTTTCATGTTTAACGAGGCACCGTTGTTCATTTAATTAAATAACATGCTGCTAATTAAAGATATCAAATCCATAATTGTTTGATAGATTCAATAACAAGTAGTGATCAGTGTAGCTTTCTCACAAAGGCTGTTAGGTTGAGTAAATGGATGATTTGGTCTAAACTGGTCTTGCTTATAGATCAGTTAACTTAGGTTGGGTCTTTCTATTTCTTAATGTTGTCAATAGATTAAATTCTTGCGCTTGTTAAGGATTATTTATTGGCTAGGAACTAATTACAGTCTTACTTAATTATTTCATTCATATGAAAAGATTAGGTTAGGAGTATGAAACCGATGGCTATAACTGGCCCATTATTTGATTTTTAGCATTATCTCTTCGTCAATGATCAGTTGAATTAATCTTCTGCTGCAAATTTCTTTAACTAAAATTTATCATCCATTAAATTTTCTATTAATTAATTTTTTGCTTATTTATTGATTTGTTTCAGTTTATTATTTTTATTTTTTTAATTTAAAAATGCCCCCCTCCCCATTTAATTTTATTGTTAAAAAAATCTGGTTGTTTAAAATTACTTTGGTACTAGTCTCTGTGGATTCAACCATTTCTTGTCTTATTTACAATTTATTTGTTAGGATAAGTTAGGTATTTATTTTTGGTGGCTTCGACACCCATCAAAATTTTATCAATTAATGTAAATATATAAGTATATAGTTATCTTTCCAATAATTTCATTTACTTTTAGCATCGCTCAACTAATACTCATATATTTTTTGCACAATAGCTATATGAGTGATCGAGTATTTAAATTAATAATGTAATTATACACAATTATTATATATAATGAAATTTATCAATTCATATAGTTATATAAATATATAATAATCATACTAATTAATTTAATTTATTTTTAGTATCAATCAACTAATATTCATTTATTTTTGCCACAATACCTATATTAGTATGTGAATTAATAATGTAATTATATATAGTTATTATATATACCAAAATTTTAACCAATTGATTTAATTATAAGAGTATATAAATATTTTACCAATTAATTTCATTTATTTTCTGTAACACTCAACTAATATTTATCTATTTTTGCACTAGGGGTGTGCATAACCAAACCAAAACCGAATTGAAACGAATGGATTTTGGTCTACTTGGTTCAATTTTTTCGATTTTTGGTTCTGAACCAAAATAAAATTTCAGTTAATTCGATTCGATTTTGTTCTTAAAATTAAAAAAACCAAAAGAATCGAACCGATCGAAATTATTAAAACACATCGTTTTGCTATATATATATATATATATATCATTTTGAACCCTAGCCGCAAGTGGCTCTGTTCTTTTATTCTCTCTTCTCTGCATTGGTCTCCAAAGAAATAAACTAAACATCCACATTCAATTCTGTTAAAAGCATGAGAAGGAAATATAAAACATTTGAGATCGGCGGCTTGAAATCGGAGTTGAAGAGGGGTAGAAGATGGAAGAGGAGGATCTATATTACCGAGGTTGAGCTTTTGAGGTAGCACTATGGTAACACTATAAAAATCTCAAAAAACCCTATCTCTGTATTTCTTCTTCTGCGATTCCATTTCAAAATTCATATTTGCTTCCTTTTATCATAATTGAACAAATAAATGAGTAAAAGAATATATTTAAATTTTTTTTATCACGATTGAAAAAATAAATTAGTAAAAGAATAGATTTAAAAAAAAGAAGGAAGCTTTTTCAAGGAATCGTACAAATAGAGAGAGGTTAGGGTCCTAAATATTTCAGTTTCGGTTATTTTATTTTACAAAGTTCGATTTTCGATCTGTTCAGTTTGGTCTAAAATCGAACCGAACCAATCATTTGCACACCCCTATTTTGCACGATATCTATATGAGTATGTAAATTAATAATATAATTATATACAATTATTATATATATTGAAATTTATCAACTCAATAAAGTATTGACACATTACGTATATGAATACGTAAATTAAAAATATAATTATATATAGTTATCATACATGATGCAATTTTAGTTGTATAATTAAAAATAAAAAGAAAAAATTAAAATTATATTAAGGGAATTAAAAATTAAACTTTAAATTCTTATGCTTGTAGAGGGAATTAAAAATTAAACTTTAAAATTTAAGGTTTACTATTCACAAATACCATTTAACTCTTTTGGCTCTATAAATAACAGGTTCATTATAAAATGACATACTCCCTCTCTCTCTAATTTTTATCTACATTCTCTATTTAAGACGTTTTCTCCAAATTGTTAACTTAAGTATTGGAGTGCTAACGTCAAGGCCAACTGGACAAGCACCTTTTGCAGGGCCTACACACTTCGGTCCGATCGGCATCTAGTCCTCAAGTGCACATCGACCCTTCATTCTTTCCTACTCAGGATTCTTTCTCTCTTCTATGAAAATTTCAAATTTATTAATAATCTTTAAAAAGGAAACCATTTCATTATATGCATATTTACTCTGTTAGTACTAGTGCAAGTTTGTAAAGTGATAGCTGCTTTGAATGGATTGATATAACAACATAAAAAAATGAAAGAAGTTAATACTGATAAAATTGTAGATCCACCACTAAATTTTTTTGAAATTGATGATGATGTTGATGCGTGGCTTTTGAAAAATAAGGATAAGGAGTAAGTTGTGCCTCAAAAAGATTTGAATGTTTATTTGACTGATAAAGTAGTAAAAAATTCCCCTAATTTTGATATTTTAAGTTGGTGAAAGATAAATGAGCCAAATTATTCAATTTTGGCTAAAGTTGCTAGAGATGTCTTAGTTATTCATTGCTCAATTGTAACTTTTGAATTAGCTTTTAGCACTAGAGAAAAGACTTTAGACAAATTTAAAAGTCCTTTATGTAACGCCCCGAGTTATAAAGACCCGAATAGTATGGTTGGATCGATCCGGTTTTAGAAATGATCCAATAAAATAAATGGTTAAAAATAAGAATAATAATAATAATAATACTGATAATTCTAAAAAATAAAGGGGTCTCTAGAATTTTCAGAAAAAAAAAGTTAAAAAAAAATAGAAAGAGAAGGGGGGGAGGAGAGTGAGGGGAGATCGGGGAAGAAGAAAGGGGAGCAGGGAGGGAACGACGTCACCATCGGCTCGCCGACGGAGCCCTCCATCGCCGACGAAGCCCCTTGTGTCGCCACTTCTCCCTATCGCCGGTCACAGCAGCGGCGCGCTTCGCTTTGGCCACCAAGAGCGTCACGATTATCGGTGGCTTCTTCTCCTTTCACCGACGATCGATGACGGCGACTAGCAGCACGACCAGCACCGGGGGACTCTAACGGGAGAGACGAATCTTCTGAGCTCCCTCACCGCTCCTCACTCGCCGGTGGTGCTTAGATCGGACCGGAGATAGTTATGGGTTCAAGGCTGAGTTCCGGTCATTAGGGGCGGCGCTTGAGCGCGTGAGCACCGGCAGCGAGGTCTTGAGGTTTTAGCCTCCACAGTGGCAGCGCTGATCCACTCCGGTGAGGCTCTGGCGAAGTTCCGGCCACCGGTCCGGTGAGTACAGTAACTCGATTTCTTGGTCAAAAATGAAGGATTTGGATTTTTAATTGGTAAATTCTCTTATTATTAAGAAAGGTGCATAAGACTAAAGATTGAGTTATATATATATATATATATATATATATATATATATATATATATATATATATATATATTAATTGGTTGAAAAATACTTTTGATATATATTGGACCAAATAAGACCGAAACCATTAGGAATATAGGATCATGAATGCAGCTATATAAATAGTTAGATTTGGAAACATCTTGTAAAATAAATAAAGAAGTATAGAAGTATTAATTGTAGTTAGATGATGAGATGGATAATAAAATGGGTAAAAAGGTAAAATCTAAGGAATGTTTGAGTAGGTAAATAATTAATGATGTAGAATTATTATAAATTAAAAAGAAATTATTAAAATGGTTGATTAAATAGAAATTATGGTTGTAATTAAGTACTTATTTTCTAGATGATATGAAAAATAATGGAATGCAAGTACATGCACACTATAGCCTACAATAGGTGTTACAAAATGGATGTTTAAGTGTGGAAACATGCTAAGAATTGGTATAGTACTTGTTTGTTATTGGCAAATTGAGTTGCTTGTTGGCAGTTATTTAGAAACAGTGTGTGCTCTTTTATAGTAAAGTAAATAATTTGAATCAAATTTGCTTAATTTGTGTTAGGTATTGATTTAATATAAATATATATATGTTAGTATATTCTACTACTAAGATATATGGTTAATCATTTTGTCTAATCGTATGTATATTGTGACTATAATATGTAAATTAGAATTAACTGAAGATTTTGTAGTTTAAGATATTTAATGAGATCGTTTAACAGACTTAAACTGTTTAATTTAATTAGGATAGCATGTTTCTTTATGTTTTATTATTACTTATTCCTTCATACTGTTTCTTTGGAAAGTTATGACTATAATAAGATAACTTATTGCTATAAAGTATTTATGAAAACCAAACCTTGAGGGGTCGGCATGATCTCTAAAGCAGACATGTGACGCCCAAAGAGGACAATATTGACTAGTGCTCCGGCATGATCTCTAAAGCAGACATGTGGGGGCACTGAGGGGTCGGCATGATCTCTAAAGCAGACATGTGATGCCCAAAGAGGATAATATTGATTAGTGCTCCGGCATGATCTCCAAAGCAGACATGTGGAGCCACTGAAAGACGCATATTGGGGGCTCCGGCATGATCTCTAAAGCAGACATGTGGGGTACCTCAAAACAAAACCGTGAGGGGTAGTGGTTGCTCGGCACGATCTCAAAAGCAGACGTGTGAGACATGGGCCCCAAAGCAGATAATATCGTGCTAGCGGTTATCCGGGGACGTTATATATATATATATATATATATATATATATATATATATATATATATATATATATATATATATATATATATATATATATATATATATATATATATATAAGTATGCATTTTAAACTTTGAATCTTATGACTATTATGCGTACATTGTAAATTGTTGTATGTGATTAATTTGACTTACGATTAATTACAACTAATTATGATTGATATTGAATATATATATATATTCATATTGTGATTAATTGTGTGTTATGATCGGGAGTAGTATGGGATAATTAGGAATGCGTATAATACTGTTATATATTTGTAAATGTTTGAAAAGTGACAAGCAATATTCTTGCCTAAACCAGATTGAATGGTTACTTATTTAAAGTACTATATTGAGTCTTTGGATTGGAGAACTACGTGATTCTGATTCCCTAAATGGGATACGTAGGAAGCTTGAGAATTAATATCTCAAGTCCGAACCAAATTATGTTCATATGATCATGTGCATGTTAATAGGTACATTGAATCATGGTGACGAAATTCTTATTTATATAATAGTGTATATGAGTAAATGTTTATAATTATGGTGAACTAAGTTGCTATGTTGAAGCCAAGTATATAAACTATACTTGAGTGGGTGTGATTGTGTTGAGATGAAATTATAGAAGTGTTGTGTTGCTGATTGAAGTTCTGGAGTTGGATGAATGATATTGGGAGTGTAAATTAAGTTTTTGCAGGTTTGGGTAGCATGAATTTTAAGCCGTCATGCTGCCGAAATTTTATTTAATTGCATAGTAAAATTAATAGCGTTTGAAGTAACAAGTAACTGAGATTCTGAAAGTAATTATATAATCTAAGAAATATTTTATATTTTCCTTTCCTCAGGAAATAGCCATTAACAAGGGGAGATTCTGTTGAAATTTTGATAGAATAAATAACATGTTAAATTAATAATTTTTTTTTTAAATTTAGACATACCTTAGAGTTGATCCTCTTAAAGAGATCCAAACCCGAGTGTGACATCCGGTATCCGGATCTTTTAACTGGTCGGGTATAGGGTGTTACACTTTAACTCCGATTACAGCTGATATTCTTATTTATTATCAAAATTAAATAAGATCGGTTACACTTTTAGCTTTAGAGATATCAACCGAAGAATTTGAAAATTTTGAATTAGATAATTATTATATTTGTGTAAATTTTAAAATCTTTTATTTAGCGTTTATATTTTTTGTGATATAATTATTTAAAATCTGTATTATTTTTTTAGATATTGCTTAAGATTTTAAAATTAGTGTCAGCATAATGCAGAGAAAAATTGTTGAATGTTAATTTTTAATTAATGTACTTTGACTTAAACTTTAATTATATTTATTGAGATATTTTAATTTTATTTGTATTGTATTTTTTTGTGAATTTATTTTGTAAAGTTTTAAAAATATTGAATTATCCGAAATGCCGCATTATATTATACCGTATTATTTTGTACTGAAAGAACTGAAGAACCGTACCGAATTGTACTGAATTTTATAGAATTATACTGAATTTTCAAGACAGTTACAATATTTAATTTTTAAAATATCCAAAATTTCAAGACAATATGAAGATTTGTAAATCATCGAATTGTACTGTACCGTATACACCTCTATCAGATATTATCATATATTGTATTTAATTTGTATTTTTCATTTATAAAGTCTTTTTAATTATTAAAAATAATATTACAAATTGTATAATTTACTAAATTTATATGTTAAAATTTTTTAGTGGTTAACCATTAAACTGATCTGAAAAAATATATTAAAAATTGAAATTAATATAACAGTTAATTGATTAATAAAATTATTAATAGATCGGTTAACCGGTCAATGCTTGCATCTAGTTAACACAATTGAGGGCTTAATTGTTAAGAATAATGTTTAAGTGTTTGAATTATTAACACCCTAATACATCGGAGGTTAACTTGAGAGAGAAGCACGAGAGGCCATTATGTAAAATGAAAATAAATAATTTAATATGAAGTGACATATGTGAGATTTAATAGAACAAAAATGTCAATTTCAACAAATTATTTTATATTAAAGTGAAAATGACACAATTTTTTACAAATTCAAGTAAATTTTGGGAGAAAATTATTAACTTTTTTTTTTGAAATTTTGAGGGGTGAATTAATTTGACCTCGTTGCATGAATGGCTTTTTTTTTTCTTTAATAATCACAAACATTTATTAGGAGGTAATATAGCCAACTAAGCTTCACTCGTCTTAAAACAATGTTAGGAAAAAAAAAACATTTTAACTTAATTTTCTTGATTTATTGTTCAAATGTCTTTGTCGGTCTTCTAAAGTCGTTATCATGCCTTCAATAAAAACTTAAAGGAAATTAATACTATTTTTCTTATAGGTAAAAAGGTTATTTTCATTTATTATATATATGTATGCATATTACAATTAGTTGCATCAAGGCTGAAAATAGTTAAGAGAGAGCTTTTGCTACCCAAATATCATAATTTTTTTTTTTCTTTTTTTCTTCGAAAACACAAGAAAACTTTAACTGGAAAATTGCGGCCATGATACATTTAGAATCGCAAAAGTCAATAATTTCAAAGTTTAAATATAACTCCCCTCTTTAGTATATCTTGTGTCGGTGTGAGGACTTAATTATCATTTTTCATAACCTAATTTTAGAATATACCAGTGGGCATAAACTTATTAACTCATTTACAGTCTATTTTTTCAATTTCAATCTATTAATATTATTTTTTTAAATAAAAATTTAAATGTTGTTAAGTTAATTGCTAATCGATTAACTGTAAAACGTGACCGATTAATCATCAATAATTGATTACTCGTTGGAAATTTAAATATATAAAGTTATTTTATACTACATAAAAAAATGCATAAATAAACTTAAAATTTAAATTTTGGAGATCTTAAATATAAAAATACAAATAAAAATACAAGTCATTAAAACTTAATGTCAAATTAATAAAAAAAAAGACGCTCTACAACACAGAAAAAATAATTCAACATTAATATATCACTTTTCAAATTAACAAGTGGATAATTTTTGGTAATTAAAGTATAAAATATATTTATATTTAAATAGATTAAAATAGTAATTATTAAAATATAAAAATTATCCTGATAAACCATATATATATGAAAAATTATATATAGGAATCTGTTAAACATTAAACAATCAGTTAAGTGAATATTAAAATCTAAATTTTAACCTATTAATCATAAATTTTAAAAATTAAAGCCTATATTTTCATTCAATCAAATTGATTAACTGTATAAATCGATTTTGAATTTGATTTTAATACATATTTAATGGTTTTTCGGTTTGTTTATCTAGTTTCACTAGCTTGTATTGTTTTCAAATTATAGTAAATCTCAATTTTTTTTTTCTAAATTCCGAAGTGAAATCCTAAAAAACTTACGTATGTTATTAAATAAATGTGAATACTAAAATTCGTAAATAGTTATATTCTCAAAATTAAGTGGAGAAATTCCATTATAAAGAAATAAAAGCAGCAATTTCTAGTGGTAACAATTAAATCACCGACCATTATATAGATTTTTAGTATTAAAAAAAAACAAAATTAAATCACCGACCATATAGGACGCCGTTTAATTGGGCCAAAAAGAATTCCGTTCAAACATCCAAAGTAAATCGAAAGCAAATGATTAGGGGGACTTTCCTTAAACCTTGAAAAAACTTTGACACGCGTAGGTTTTCTATTGACCATTATTGCAATAGCATGGAATTCTTGAAGGAAAAATAATTAAAGAAAAAAATATATTCTTTTTTTTTTAAAAAAAAAAGAAAACAAACCTTTTATTGCTGTGTTGCATGCCGTCCAATTTGGTAGGTTTTGGCTCTTCGAGTTGGTAATTTTTTGGCCAAAATCCATGGATAATTGTTTCTAACTTTTTAACAAAATTACTCTTTCTTTTATTTTTTTATGTATTATTTTTGAATAAAATTTAAATTTTATTTATTTATTATTTTTAAATTTTTAATATAATTTAATTTAATTTTTTAATTTATTTTTTTCAATAAAATTACAACTAACTAAATTTGATAATTTAGTATTAATCATATAATTTAATACTAAATTTAAGTCTATTTTTTTAATTTTAGTGAAAGCAATAAAAGTAACAGATAAAAAAAATAGAGGAAGTAATTATCAATTGAATAAATAAACGAATTTAACCTTCTCCTGTCCGTCCTTATGATTTAATTATATGTATAAAAAAGTAATAAATTTATAATAAATCAAAAAATAATTAGAGGCGTATCCGTAAACTGAAAAATGATAATTATGTTTTGTTGATTGATTGCAATGCCCATTAAATATTAAATGGACATATATTAAGTAGTTACTTCCTTCATTTTTTTTATCAGTCACTTTTATTATTTTTACTAGGATTAATAAATAAACTTAAATTTAGTATTAAATTAAGTGATTAAAATTAAATTATTAAATCTGATTGGTTATAACTTTATTGGTAAAGAAAAATAAATTAAAAAAGCAAATTAAATTATATTAAAAATTTAAAAATAACAGATGATAAAATTTAAATTTTATTCAAAAGTAACAGATAAAAAAGAATGAAAGGAGTAACAAATTAACTATAATATTACAAGAAAAAGCTGAAACTATTATTTCAAAGTCAAGGGAGTACTGCCCGCTGAGAAGTTAAATAAGATACATATTTTTTCATCAAATTATTTTACAGAAATAAATTTGTGTCCATGTACTTCATTTAAATTGAAATTATATTAATTTCGTGTCCAAACTATATTCTATACAATCGGATTCTATCATCACATGACGCGTGGAGTCACTTATATAATTTAATTGCTGTACATAAAAAATATTATCAATGGAAAAAAGATAAAGATAGAGACAAAGCATATCGTTAAAACTCTGATTAAAGCATATAGACATAGCATACGGTTAAAAACTCTCGTTATCATGGGCAAATGCTATATGTGCAGCCTAGAGATAAAGTTAAAAGCATCATTCTTATCCCAGCCAACCCAATGTCCTAAATACTAATTATTTTCAGTATGAAATTGATATGTAACAATAAGTCATACTTACATCATTTTCTCTTTATTAACAGAATTTAATAATATATATTCTATAGAACACAGTGTACCATTATTATGTCATTAATTTGGTTTACCTGGATTATTTTTTTTTTTCTTTTTTAAAGAAAAAAGCAATATCATTCAAAACCAGTTAGCTTGAATCAGTTAAAAAACGGATTTGCAAATTATTTTATATTGAATTTTTAATTCAATTTTACCGCTAAAATATTTTTAAGAAAATGAAGAGATGCATTATATGTAAAATAATTATTATAGTTTTAGAATAGAAATGCAAAATATACTTATGCATGTATCTATATATATATATCTGCTATATTCACCTTCTTCTATAACCATTCATTCATTTTAACATTCCATATATTCTGGCATATTTATATTGGGAATGCGTTGAAATTTAGTTATTCAACATTTACTCTCATGCAGAATTTTTTTATTACTTAACTCACCTGTAACAATTATTCTGTTTTAACTTTATGAATTACATCTTCTTTAATCAATTGTCGTCGCTCTATTTTCTAAAATTGGAGCGTAAATTAAAATAGTTAAGACTTGAGCAATACTACAGTACTACATAATATTACTCTCCATCTATCTTTTTCATTTACATGTTGATAACAGTTCGGAATTCCGGACTGTTATCTGGATTAAACTTGAATGAAAGTATTTTTCACAGCTACTTCACGTGCTTGAAAACAAAGAACTCTAGCAAAATTTTTGACAAATAGAAGTTTCGACGGTTAAGTCAGTATAAAACCGAAAGAACACTATTTCAGAATAAAATTGGCTAACAGAAAGAAAATACTTGATATTCTGTCTATTTATAGAGATACAAATCTAATTTTAATTAGAATTTAGTTTCTTAGCTAGGAGGGATTCCTATCGTAAATAGGAAATTCATTTAAAAAGACATTTGACTTAATCAGAAAACTAAACTGATGTTCCGGAATAGAAACTCTACCTATTTTAGGTAACTAAGAATCCTTATCCTGACATAACTCTGAAAATAATTTTGCAAAGATACAAGCTCGAATCCAGAATAATCGAGTGACCTGATGACCAAATTGCTCGAGAGAGTCCGGTTATCACACACACACACACACACACACACACACACACACACACACACACACATATATATATATATATATATATATATATATATATATATATATATATATATATATATATATATATATATATCAAAACCCTAAAGTTAGGAGAAGCAAAAATTTTAGTGTCAAAACCTACGATGATTATTGTTAGATTAAAATTTGAGGGAAGACACTTAAAATAAATTAAGAGATCACTATTATATATATATATATATATATATATATATATATATATATATATATATATATATATATATATATATATATATATATATATATATATATATATATATATATATACATGTAGACACAGTTAACCTAAAGTTTTTGCTTTGAAGAGCGTTTTTCCACGCTTTTAATTTATAGTTTTAGAGAGAGTGTTCTTTTAAAACTTCTAACTTCTGTCTAACTCCATCCACAGCCTCTCAATTAATTTATACATACATTTAAGTGAAATTAATAACATTAATATCTCATGCTTACAATAAAAATAATTGGTGGAACAAGTATTTTAGCATCAAGACATGCAGTCGGTGGAACAAGTATTTTAGCATCAAGACATGCAGACAGAATGAGCTAAAAAGTTTGAGAATAATACAATATTAAATGTTTTGTGGGGACAACTATAAATTATATACTAACTTCTCAATAATAATAATAATAATAATAATAATAATAATAATAATAATATCAACAACAATAATAATTCCCTTTAAATTATTTCCAATCCATTATGTAAGTAACATTGATGTGCCTCCAACTGTAGCAGTCAATCATCCTTACGTCGCTATATATTTATTAATACTAAAATTTTATTTGCTCTCAGCCAATTCCCATCTGATACAATTCTATACAATGAATATATATATATATATATATATCTCAAAAATAATGCAGGATTTCTCCTTAATCAAAGAAAACAAAGGGAAACAAACAAAGAAGGACCATAATTAATCAAGAATATCATTATTGCATAATACAGGCAAAATACAAGTGAAGATTCCATATTCAACAAAAAAAAAAAAAAAAACAAATAACACAACTTAACCCTCCAAAAAATCTGCCGGTTCCATATTTAACAAGCGAGTAATAGAAATTAGGTCAACGCGTCAACTTTGCTAAAAACTGCATAATAACAGCAGAAAAAAAAAAAAACCCATTCCTGAAAAAATGGAAACCTTGCAGCCATATCAACAGAAAGAGAGAGAGAGAGAGATTGTCTGAAATTCTTTGATGATTTGCAGCTAATTGAGAAGGAGATTGTCTGAAATTCTTTGATGATTTACAGCTAATTGAGAAGAGCTTGTCTTAGGTTTCTCACAAGATCCTTCACTGTCATTGAGAATTCATTCTCCATCTGCAATTTTTAATTATGAAGTAAAAAGGAATATTCTCTTCAAACAAATAGAATAATAAATATTAAAATTGCTTTCACTATTGTCCAAAAAATTACTCTAGTTAAGAATCTTCCAAAATATTAATTATACGTAACTAATCCTGCTTTTTTTTTTTTTTTATAGGTGCAAATTCAAAGAACATCACATCAAGAACTTTTTGATACGACAGATTATGATATTCATATAACGTTAAATAGCAATATAAATCAAAATTATATGAAAAACAAATACTTTTTGAAATGCTTTCATAAGAAAAAGAGTATGGAGGAAATTAATTAAGTACCTGAGCAACAACAGTAATATCAAGAGTTGAATTTCCAAAGGGCAAGGAACTAGAATTGATAACATTTAGATGAAACCTTTCTAGTTGGCCAAGTATTTTCAACAAGCATCCTTTCTGGTTTTCGCAGTGAATTCTGATGAGAACATCCTTGTTTGAAACTCTTGCTTCGATCTCCGGCAAAGGTTGGTCGCAGCACCCATCAGAATTCTCATCCGACGATGAAGTTTCATCGTCCGCATAAACCTGCGATTTCTTTACAAAAACTACTGATTCCATAGTTCTATTTGCAGCTTGTTCCTCTAATATCTTCACCCTTTCTTGTAAATGTTTCAAGTACTTTATTGCATCTCCAAGAACTGACGCCTTGTCCATCTGCAATACTATCAGAACTGTGAGGTCTCAGTTTGAATCAGCGATTAATTGCCAAAAATAATTTCAAGTACCTTTTTGAGGCCAGGGACAACAGCTGAAAGAGCTATGAATCGCTGGCTAAGCTTTTCCCGACGCTTTCTTTCCGCTAAAACATGATCTTGTGCATGCATAGGACTCCTATTAATTGATTTGTTGGAACCTTGTCTGTAATAGTTTGAGCTATAAAGGTCATCAAAGCAACCTTGAACCCCAAACAAACTGTTGGATAGAATTTCATCTTTAGGCTTTATAGTTGAATCCAAACCATAAAGTTGTCCAGAGGAAGCAGGAGATGAAATCGATTTTTCGAAAGAGATAATGTGAGAATTAGATGAAGAAGAAGTAATTGGATCAGTTGCGAAAGAATTCCAACTATTTGTCTTTAGCTGTTTGGTTGGCCTTTCAATGCTGGTTTGTGGTGTTTCATTAGGTGTATAGCTGAAATTCTGTAAGGTCTGGGGACTGAAGATTTGGTAGTTCTTGGAGGAAAATGATTCAAAATCAAGATCATCAATTGGGTAATCAAGAGTCGACATTTCGTATGGATAGTTAAAAGCTGGATCCTCCATTTCCTGTCACCAATACAAACCAATACGTAATCCTAAAATTAGAGTTATTACGGCTAAATAAACAATAATTGCAAGTTGCAGGTTGAATTGTTACCAATTCAGATAACCATTTGGCCGCAGCCGATGCAATTTCCATCAGAGCAACTTCGATTGTTTTCTTTAAAGAAAGAACAGTAAGAGTTTAGATCCTGTAGAAAAGATTGAACAAGACACCGATCATAACTTAGTCTAGAAGTAGTAATTCAAAAGAAATCAAAATTCAAAGTCGTTTACATATAAAAATACAAAATTTTACAGATGAAAGTGAAAACCCAGATGTAAAAGTTCGAATCTTTAGGACAATTCCATAGACTTCTCGAAGAAAAATTATACGGATAGTTTTGCTAATAAGTTCTGGACTAGAAAAATTAGGCTTACGTAGTCAAAATGAAGAGTGAAGAAAAAAGCCAGATGTGTAAAGTTGGTAGCTTCTTTGCCGTGCACTTTCCGGTAGGAAGCAAATAAATTTTGCAGTCTCTTTATAGAGAGAGTTGGGACTTAAATCGCGGAATTCTTTGCACGTGTGAAAATGGTTTGTCTTTTTCTTTTCCTCAATAATGTCTATGTTTCTGTTTATTCTTGTCAAAAAAATTTTCAACCGGGTAATGTTCATATGGCGGCCCTTCACCTCATTCATGGTCGTTTATTGACTGTTTAGCCAATAAGAATTTGCCATGTCAGTTTCTAAATGCTTTTACATCAAGAAAATGACCAACTTCATTGCTTTGCATATCAAAAGTCAATGCATTATCACATTTCATTTCCATCTTGAGGTCTCTCACGAAAAATTCACCAGTATTCAACCCTGCATAATTAGCAATGTGCCCTCTTTCTGATAAGTTCTTGTCATTCAAAATTTTCGGCTAATCATAATCATACATGTATTAGTGGAAATGGATTATTATGTTTGTTGCGGTTGATTAATCTTTGTTTTGCATGTGGTCAAGGAGAAGAAAAAAGCTTCTGTACCATTCAATGAAAACGAGGTTACTTTCTATGATAAAAATTATATATTGTCGACTTGAGATTGATTCTGATATAATAATATATGTATTTTTTTTTATTACTGCCTTATTTTCGTTGGATTGTGCAAATCACTATAACAACTATTGGCTAATTAGAATGAATATTTGCGAGCGGTTTAAAAAAAAAACTTGAATTTAATTGAATCTCACTTATTAGTTATTAGGTCATAGAAAATTTACTTAGAAACACTATTTATGTACCTAACTTGTTGAAGTCTTTGATGATGGGTGTTTTGACCAATGAGCGAAGATTTCTCCCTTCTACCATGGCATCTTTTCACATGTTGTGTTAGCTTATGGGTGGCTATCTGTACAAGCCATGTAAACAAATTACTGAACATGCAAATATATTTAAGGAAACAAAAACACTCAAATAAATTCATGTTCTTGTTTTTGGTTTCACAAAATTGGAAATTTCCTCTCTAAATGGATTTTTGTTTATATAAATATATCAAGTCAATAGTGCATTACACATAAAAAATAAATCACAAAAGAATATAATTATTTTTATAACAACTCGTAATGTAACATCACGCTATTAATCTAGTTTATAGGTATTATGTCATTAATTTAATTCATATGAATAATTTTATGATCTGATTTAAAAAAAGAATTTTCTTATAAAATTTGTGAAACTGTAATGGTTCAATTTTATAAGTGTAATTAAGTTTAATGTTATTTTAAAATCGCTCATTTTTTTTTAAATTAAGATAATTATACTTTTAAGCCTAATTCCATTTTCTTCTCCTCCTGGAATAGAGTGTTTGCTGCAGACTTTTTGGGGTAATTGGCTTCAGCACTGAGGCAGTGCATTAAGCAGGGTGTTTGATTTTTTTACTAGGCACATTTAGTAGAAGTGCGCTGCTGTCAACAGAGCAGGTACTGTTCTGTTCCGGTTTGGTTGGAGTGCTATTATTTTATGGTTGCTCATGAGGTTCTGCAGAATTCTGTTTTGATGGCTGTTCATGAGGCTCTGCAGAATTCTGGGTTTTGTTTATCCATGAAGTTCTGCAGAATTAATTTTGTCTTCCCTGACTGCCTGGGTTGCTGCACTTTATTATGATGGTTTCAGCATTCAACTCATGCAGTGTTGCCTAGGTCTTGGGTTTTGATTGGCTAGACTATTGTTTTTTTCTGGTTGTTATTAACTTTAGTTCCGCTGGGTCTGTTGTATTTGCAGTAGATGCTTAGGCTGGGCATTGCCTTATTGGGTTGTTTGTGTTGGCCTATTATTTTGCAGGGGTAAACCGGTTTGCGGGGCATCCTTTGCCTACTTTGTATATTTTCTTGATTTAATGGTATCTCTTGGCTTATCAAAAAAAAAAAAAAAAGGCTAATTCCATTTCGATTATAAGATTTTGCTATTCCCTTTACATTTCTAAAATCCATTTAATTTATCCAAGGTTTCATTTCCTTGAGCTTAAATTTCACTTTTGATCTAGTTATCTTTTTTTCTCTTGAGCCTTAGGAACTATTTGGATGGAGGTAATGGAAAGTTAATAAAGTACGGTAAGGCAAAGTAAGGTATTTGTTTTTACTCTATTTGGAAGAAAGATATATGGTATTTGAACGTTTTGGAAGGTATTGCATATTGAGTTACATGTTAAAACTACAATAATATCTTATATAGCATAACTCATTTTTTTGCTCATCTATTTCAATAATTTTTTTTAAGATCAGACAAATACATTTTTAACTTATGAAGAATTCATTAATTAAAATTAATATTTTATTTGCATATATAATATTTCAATGCATTTTTTTATAGCATAAACTGAAATTGTTTAAGTGAAGTGGAAATATTAAAAAAAGAAAGAAAGAGGAGATAAAATAAATATTGTAAGTATAAGGGTAAATATAGAATTTTGATAAAAAGGATCGGATAATATTGGAAAACTGATTTAGTTAATCTTCAAAACTCTCCATTTCAGAGGTGCAGTGAACAGTAAAAAGTAACAAGCTTTTGATGCTCCAAGAACCGGTGGTGAAAAAAAAAAACGAAAATATAATTAAATATAAAATTAATTTGAAATCAAATTAATTTTTATTGTTAATTTGTCTGATATGTTCGGCTGCAATTTTTAATTTTTACGGTTTAAATTTTTAAATACTGATTAATCGTTGATCCACGGTTAACAGGTTCTCTCATATATATATATATTTAATTTTTTTTTATTTTTCTCTAAAATTTACATAAAATAATACTTTAAAATATATATAAATTATATTTTGATTTTTATACTTTAATTTTTTATATTTTTCTATAAAATTTATATAATACTTTAAACTAAATTTATATTATGTCATTATTTTTAATTATATAATAATATTTATATATAGTATCCGATTAACTTTTATATATATTATTTTTTATCATATATTGGTGTTTATATTTTACTTAATAACATTTAATTACATTTTTTTTATATTTTAAAGTTTATGTTATAACATTTAATATCATCCAAAATTTTATTTAACTTATAATTAAATATATTAATTTTCAACAAATATCAAATCTATTTTATAATATTAGCTATTAATTAATAAAACATGAATTTTGGCTAGTAAATTATATTTATTTTATAACTTTTATATTAAATTACTTTACACATTTAAAATTGAATTGAATTTTGTATAATTTTTTTTATAATTTTATATTATAAATTTTAATAGTTAATCGAAAAATATTAATTATCTAAATCAAAAAATCGAAACCAATAAATTAATTAACTGAATGTAACAGACTAATTAATGATTAGTAATTTTAAAAAATTAATATCAATAGACTGATTAATTTTTTTACTCATCCACTAATTAACCAACACATGGCCAACCCTACCAAAAACCTTCAAATACTATGTCTTCATTAAACCTTTCAAACACCAATCCAACCTTGGCGTATTTTACTAAACCTTCAGATGCCTTGCGTCTCCCTTATGACTAGTGACGGAACTAGGTAGAGCTTGGCCTTTCCCCAATTCTTTTTTCAATTTTTTTTTTAACTACAATTTGACTCTTAGAAAAAATATTTTCCTATAACTTGGTTCTCCCTGGATTTAAAAAATCCTTCATGTATAATACTTGGCCCCCATTTCTTTGTTTAGGCTCCGTCCCTGCTTATGGCTATGGCTGTGTGGCTTGTTGCTTGTGTTAGAGCTGTTCTAGTTTACATATGCTCCTTTTGCCAATAACAGAAATTTATTGGCCAAGTATGAAAAGGTAGAAAAATTAAAATAAACAACGCTTATCAGATTAGGGTTCATTTTTCCTACATGCTTGTGGTTCAACCTTTTCTTAAGCAATATTTAAAATGCTAATATATAGTTATTGAATAATTTCACTATTATATCTGAAAATATATACATTTAATATGGGTTTTGTCGAAGCACAAACAATAACCAATTAAGATTAGAAGAGCTTATTTTTTGTAGAACTTTTTGCTTTTTCTCTTTAACACTTTTTTACTCGTTCTCGAAAATAATGGAGTTAGATTTTATTTCTAACTTAATCCTAATTAACTTGTCGGATTTTTTTGACAAGTGAGACTTTGACGATCAAGTTAGTAATATAATAGTCAAGAACGGTAATTGGAAAAACTCTGATTTCATACTTGATTCTAGCTCTCTTTTATAGATCCAGAGTTCTTCTCTGTTCAGGAAGCTGAAAAGAGAGTCCAACCCCATCTTGAGTTCCGATCTTCCTTGAATAGGATATTTTCATCCTTTCCTAGTCTGGAGGAAAGGGTAAGGAAAGAGATATCCTTCCCCAATATTTCGGGATTATTCCAGAGTCTAGATGATATCGGACAAACTCTTCAATGTCCGGTGTAACCGAATGCGCTATTGGGGTCATTCCAACTGAACTAATTAATCGAGCTTATTTTGACAACTAAGTGGGCTGAGCTACTAGGTAGGCCTTGTTATCATTATTTAATGAATTTCTCTCTTTTTATCCACGATGAACGTTGTTAAAGCAAATTAATTATTATACCAAAAAAATTGTGTTAACTATGTATATATTTTTTTGGAATTAATTTCACTCGTTATCATCGAATTTATATCAAATTAAGTAAAAGTAATAATTTTTTTCATAATAATCACTGAATTTAACACTTATATACAGAAAAATTAATCACTGAATTTAACACTTGTATACAAAAAAATTATTTTAATTGGTTTTAGGTCACCTAGTTGGAAAATATACAAGAAAAATTATTTAACCGGTTTTAGGTCACCTAGTTGGAAAATGCTTGGAAAAGCCATGTAGACCCAGTTAGAAAAATCACTTTCACTTTGATTGGTTATTAGGTACGCTCAATGCCACATGGACATATCCACATGGCATGGTGATGTGGCGACAATTGCTTTGATAGGTCCACGTGTTAGCTGACATGGCTACTTTGCCACGTGGCATGCTGACACATGTCATCAGTTGGCATGCCATGTGTGCAAGAGCTGATGATTGGGCGTGCTAGCTGGGTTTTCACCTGAAATCGGTTGAAGTAATTTTTTTATATACAAGTGCCGAGTTTAGTGATTATTATGAATTTTTTTATTATTTTTATATAATTTGTCATAAATTCGATAATTATGGATAAAATTAATTTGGTTTTCTTTCCAGCAGTGCTTCCTAAAACTACATATGGTAGGTAGTTCATCCCAATTAAGTGAAAAATATAAATGATAACTATGAAAAAATATCTCTAAGGCCCAATCAAGTAGGCCCAGAGCCCATCAACTAAAAGGCAGAATGCGAGCTGGAAGACAAGACAAAAAAGCACAGTGTCCAATCGGACTGATGGGATGCGCTATCCTGTTTAGTCCACCGATACAAGTAAACACCCACGCCTTCACCTGCTCCCTATCACATCGCCATTTACCTGCTCCAACTGCCAATTATCACTCCCCAAGGTACTTGAGTACCCCTCCAAAGAACTCCTATAAATAGCCTAAAACGCAATGGCTCAAGGTATTGAACATCTGAGACTCTCTCTCTCTAAGCACTCTTTCTTTAAAAGCTACTAACTTAAGCTTCAGAGTGCTAACACCCGGGTTCGACCGGACACTCCTTCTTGTAGGTTTTTCCATCCGACCGGAGCTTCATTTGGTGTTTTTGTTGAGAGTCATGGCAGATTCAAGATCCAACGAGCACACTGCTTTTAGAAAATGTCATTACAATAACCAGGACAGATCTGAACCCTTAGGGGTAAGAGAGAGATCTTTCAGATCACCAGTCGGGGGTAATCCCCCTAAGTATCGATGATATGGTTATGAGATAGCCGAAGGACGCCCTTATTTCTATTAGAGATATGCATGTCATTCTTAGTGACCTTGCTAAAAGCGTGGTCCAAACTCTGGAAAGGGACATCATGCCTAGAGCTTCTGAAGGAGGTCATGAAATGGTCTTCATGATCGAAAACGTTAGAAGAAGAAGAAATAGGGAAACTTTTATAGAGAAGCTGCGAACCCGCAATCTCGCCATGCTGGGAGAAAGAGTCCTAGAGAGGGACGATAAGGGCAAACGGATAATGTCATCAAGCAGAAATGCTCATTGCATCCTCAGTAGACCATCCACCCTACCCGCTGGCGATGATCCATCCCTTATGCATACACCCAACCATAGCTGCTCCTGCAAACCTGAAAGGGAGATCGCTTCCACAATTGGTGGACGAAGGAAAGATAAATGGTTCGCTCGAAAGCTCCAGCAATTCAGGTTGATGGAACCTGGAAAAGGTGTATTTAAGGAGAATGCCAGCAACAACACCACCTCCCCTTTCTGTAGGAAAATTACAGAGGCTGAGCTACCTCCCAGATGGAAAGATGTGGCGATGGACAAATATATAGGTAAAATCGATCTTGCCATTCACCTTGTGGAATTTTTGACTAAAGTGCAGGTCTATACCTTCGATGAAAGGATTGCTTGTAGAGTTTTTCCAACCAACTTAGGAGATGATGCTTTGAAATTGTAACACCTTATACCCGGTTAAAGAGAAAACTCGGATACTAGATGTCACAATCGGGTTTAGGCAATTTGACGAATAAAATAATTCTTTAATAAAAGCACTACTTATTTTATAAAAATTTTGACAGAATATCCCCTAAAATTTAAGTTGCTCACTGAAAAAAAATTTATCCAAAACACTCCTATTTATTCTCATCCTACCATCCATTCTCCATTCAAACTCCAACACACAAATGATGCCCTTCCTCCAATAAATCATAAACCAACCATTATTAAATCATTCATATTTCTTAATTTACAATATTCTTACTTTAAATACAATACCAAGTTGTCCAAAAATATTTACATCATATTATATGTCCATAAGTTAAGTATAACCCAAAAAGTACCAGAAAAACCGTAAAAGAACCTATAGTGTATCCACTTTAAAATTCTTCTGTATTGCGATCCAAATTTTGATGTAGATTCACCTACGACTTTCCTTCCAAAAACTCCTTTAACCTACGCGCAGAAAGAAAATCACGCGCTAAGCATATTGCTTAGTGGTGTTCAAACAATTCTATTTTTTCACATTATATATATATATATATATATATATATATATATATATATATATATATATATATATATATATATTAAGTAAATCATATACATATACATACTTAAATTTCTTAAATAATGCACATTTTAACCAATCAAGCATTTACACATGGTAAAAGAACCTATGAAGGCAATTTAAACAAATATATAAATATGGTTATTATTTATTAATTAAATCAAATGTCAGACTAAACTTTGCGATTTGTATTTGCCCCAAGAAAATCCAGCAGAATCGCACCGAGCTGGATAAATGGGATATAATCGGGGGATTCAGTTCTCGGAACCATTCAATCCCCTTTAACAATTTTCCTTATTCCACATACATAATTTTTTTTCGATTAATTATATACATTTCTATATACACACACACATATATATACATACAATTGTGGATTCAGCTCTCGGAGCCATCCAATCCACAACTCAATTAAATTACATATACCGGATTCAGCTCTCGGAGCCATCCAATCCGATGTTACATATTAAGGCGTCGCATTACAATTTTCCTAATTGGCATGCCAATCTATCCAATTTCTCCAATTCTTATCTGGTTTTACAAAAGGAAAATGAGAAATTTCATAAAAATATATTTTACTTATTTAATTTAGATAATTAAATCTTCAAATTTATCCTTCCTTGCTTTTCAAGATATCATCAATTATCAATTTAATATGCATCAAAAGTTAGAAATTACATATAACTTAATGTCACCAACTATGACTCAACTAGAGCTTTCTTCAATTACATTGGCTAACTTAAGTCACCTTCAACTTATATTAATCATTGAACATAAACATTAATCTTTGAGTTCACAACCAATTCGTATGTGTGAATATAGATATATATGTATACATACATAGCACTTGTCAAGTTTAAATTTACTATTTACAACCTTATCCATAATTATTCAACTATAATTTAAATGCTTTATGTACAATACCCATATTAACTACAAAATTTGTGTATAAGGCTTGCTTGTTAATTTTTGCTTTAAAAATTACATTTATAACATAACTTTACTTAATCTTAAATTCAATTTACATAACTTTAAACATAAGAGAATTAACAATAATTAAATCCATCTAAAACATAAATTTTATAACATACATAATGCATAATTACTAAGGAAAAATAAATTTGCTTGAACATTTACTTGCTAGTTGATTTCTTCTCAAAATTTCAGCTTTTAAAACACCAATTCTTCATTAATTTCCTTCTCTTTCTCTATTTTCTCCATCTACACCATTTTCTCTCTCTACAAAAATTCACATTCCACAAGAATTTTCAACAATTCATCCACCAAATCATAATTTATAGCAAATTTCAATAATTATATAACCATAATTTCACTTAATTACCAATAATTCCATTTTTTTCCAATTAATCAAAACCCTAAATATAAAATACATCATCTCTACCTTATATTTTTTACCATAAATCAATAATTAAGAGTGAATACATGCTTACCCAACTAAAGAGAGAGAGAAGCAACCAAAGAGAGAGATTTGATGGAGGAGGAGCCAATCTAAGGCTGCTGCCACGCTAAGAAGAAGAGGAAAGGAAGAGAAAAAAGAAGGAGGAGGAGGACAGGGAGAGAGAGGGGCGACGGTGGCTGCTGGCGGCGCCAGCGAGAGAGGCGGCAGTGGTGGTCAAACCGAGAAAAGAAAGGAGAAGAAGAAGAAGAAGAAGAAGAAGAAAGAAAAGGGGATGGGCCGTTGGGTTCTAAGGGACCAAGAAAAGGAACAAATATTTCCTTAAAATTAAAAGAAATGGACATGACCAAAACTACATAGTTTTGGTCAAATGTCTATTTTGGTTCCCCAACTATACTCTATTTATAAATCAACCCCAAATCTTTTTAATTCTTTTCAATTACACCCAAATTCAATTATAATTTCACCCAAAATTATTTATATTTATATTTTTGTCAAATTTTCTCTATAATTCGGGTTAACCCATAAATCAGGGCGTTACAATTCCTCCCCTCTAAAAATAAAATTTCGTCCTCGAAATTTACTTGAAGAAAATAACACTGGATAATTCTTCCTCATTGTATCCTCTGGTTCCCAGGTAGCTTTTTCTACCTTGTGATTCCTTCATAGGACTTTTATCAATGGCACCGACTTATTTCTCAATTGCTTGGTTTCTCTTGCTAGGATTTGCACTGGTTTCTCTTCATAGGTTAAATCCGGCTGAACTTCGATATCTTTCAATGACACAATATGCGATGGATCTGATCGGTATCTTCTTAACATCGACACGTGGAAGACATTATGAATTCTTTCTAATTCTTGTGGTAAATCTAGCCTATAGGCTACTGGTCCCACTCGTTCAATGATTTCAAAAGGACCAATAAACCTTGGAGCTAATTTACCCTTGGAGCTAATTTACCCTTTTTACCAAATCGAAGCACCTTCTTCCATGGAGAAACCTTCAAGAAGACTTTATCACCAACTACATATTCAATGTCTCTCCTTTTCAAATCTGCATATGATTTTTGACGATCGAAGGCAGCTTTTAATCTTTCTTTAATGATCTTCACTTTATCCTCTGTTTCCTTTATGAGATCTAGGCCTACAAGTTTGCTTTCTCTGAGTTCTGTCTAGCATAAAGGTGTCCTACACTTCCTGCCATATAGTGCTTCATAGGGTGCCATCTGTATACTAGTTTGATAGCTGTTGTTGTACGCGAATTCGATTAAATGAACGTATCTATCCCAACTTCCTTCAAAATCAATAACATAACTTCTCAGTATATCTTTTAATACTTGGATTACTTTTTCAGATTGACCGTCTATTTGGGGATGAAATGCTGTACTAAATTTGCACGTGGTACCCAAGGCTTTCTGAAGCTTCTTCCAAAATTTTAAGGTGAATTTTGGTTCCCAATCAGATATAATGGAGGATGGAACACCGTGTAACCATACTATCTCGTTGATATACAATTATGCTAATCTTGAAAGTTGATAGTCGGTTCGAATAGGTAGAAAATGAGCTGACTTAGTCAATTTGTCCACGATTACCCAGATAGCATTATACCATTTTCTAGTTTGCGGCAGCCCAACAACAAAATCCATCGTAATTTGATCCCATTTTCACTCTGGTATAGCTATAGGTTGAAGCAACCCCACTGGAACTTGATGTTTTGCCTTAACCTATTGACATGTTAGGGATCTAGAGACATATTCTGCAATATCTCTTTTCATACCTGGCCACCAATGATGTGTATTTAGGTCTTGATACATCTTTGTGCTTCCTAGATGCAAGGCATATGAGCTGCTATGAGCTTCTCTCATAATGTTCTGCTTCAATTCCTCCACATTAGGAACACAAATTCTATTTTTGAAGTACAAGTAGCCATCATATTTGATTACATTTTCACTGTCTTTCCCTTCTTGAATCTATGCAACAATGGAGGTTAACTTTTCATCTTGTGCTTGGATTTCCTTAATCTGCTGCCCCAAAGTAGGTCTTAGTCTCAATTCGGCCATTAGAGCACCATTATTGGCGACAGACAATCTGACATTCATAGCTCTTAAAGCTGAGAAGAAAACATTTAAGATCGTTATCCACACTTACTTTACTGAAAACAAGGTAAATTTAATAACTTAATTCAATCATTTAAGTCGTACCTGACAATGATTTCCTACTGAGGGCATCTGCTACTACATTAGCTTTTCCCGGGCTGTAATCAATGATGCAATAATAATCTTTTATCAACTCCATCCACCTCTTTTGCCTTATATTCAATTCTTTCTGGGTAGGCAAGTACTTAAGACTTTTATGATCCGTATAGATGTAACATTTTTTCCATATAAATATTTCCTCTAAATTTTTAAAGCGAAGACTATGGCTGCTAACTCAAGGTCATGGGTCGGATAATTCCTTTCATGGGGTTTAAGTTGCCTAGATGCATAAGCAACTACCTTTCCCTCTTGCATAAGTACATAGCCAAGTCCATTATGAGAGGCATCACTATAAATCATAAAGTCTTTACCGGGCTTCGGCTGAGTAAGACCAGATGCTTCAGTCACCATAGCTTTTAACTTTTCAAAACTTTCTTGACATCTGTCATCCTATACAAACTTCACATCCTTTTGAAGCAGTTTAGTCAAAGGCGCTGCAATAATGGAAAATCCTCGAACAAATCTTCTACAGTATCCAGCCAACCCTAAGAAACTTCTGACTTTTGTAACATTCTTAGGCATTTTCCATTCTAGGATTGCTTCTATCTTCTTGGGATCAACTCTAATCCCATCAGCTGATATCACATGACCAAGGAAAGAAACTTTATCAAGCCAGAATTCACATTTGCTAAATTTAGCATAAAGCTGCTTCTCCCTTAACATCTGCAAGACAATTCTTAAATGCTCATTATGCTCTGCCTGATCCTTTGAATAAATTAAGATATCATTAATGAAAACGACAATAAACTGATCCAGATAAGGATAAAAAATGTGATTCATGAGATCCATAAATGTTGCTGGGGCATTTGTGAGCCCAAAAGGCATCACAAAAAATTCATAATGCCCATATCGAGTTCGAAAAGCTATTTTAGGCACATCTGCTTCTCTTACCCCCAGTTGATAATATCCCGACTTCGCTAGGCTTGATGTTTATCTTGAGCTCGAGATGCGAAGTGCATTCGCACTCATTTAATCTACATCAATCAATTCGCTAGATTCAACGTCTATCCAGAATCCAAGATGCGAAGGTCGACAGCTGAGTTAATTAACTCTCTCGAACAAATATCTGATCGGAACAATGTTAAAGACTGAAAAGTCATTTGCTGTACCTGATGTAATAAGCCTAAGCCACAATTCTTGGCTAAATAGTTTATCTTGTACATTCGCTTGTATTAAGCGATTATCGATTAAATAGAGTTGTGCACTACAATACTTGAAAAGTATATTGAAGTTCAGGGAGTACTTTCCTTAGCCGATTTCATACATTCTCCATGGGTGATTTACACATTTCTCCTTAATCAATTTAATATTTTCTTCTTAACTGATCTTATGATGAATACTGCTTAAAATAAGAATTGCAGTCTATAGACACAACTGAGAGGAAAATCAAATATTATATATGAATAATTCTTATAAAGCGGGGGCAAAATCATTACAATGAAAAACTACACTTCTATGTTTACTATCTCAACACTAGAAGAAGGCCCCGTAGTAGCTTTAGTAGGAGGTTTGGGAGATTTCGCTGTTTTCTCAGAAGCATTCTCTGTCAATAAGAAAATGGTAACCTTAGATCTAATCTCCGCACTGGCGTCTGGTTGAGATAATGTAGGATTTTGAGGGACTTCATGATCGTCGTCGCTAGAGGAAAGATCAGGCAAAATACCCAGATCATCCATCCAGCTGAGATTAGCCTCACAAAAATGCCTGCCGGCCTCATAAATTAGCCGAGTCAGCAACCTTCCCTAGGCTTCTCCTAGTTGATCCAAGATATCTTCCTTTTGGATAGAAAGTTCTTCCTCAAGCTTCCTTCTCTACGCCCTCTCTTTTTTCAAGGCAGCTTGCAATGAATCCCGCTCCCCAAGCAGAAGATCACGCTCGAATTCAGCTTTGGAGCATTCAGCACTCGCCCCTCAGTCTAGTCGTCTCTTCTTCGAATTTTTACACTAAGGCACTCTCAGCTGTCAGACAAGCTACATCCCTTTTAAGGTGGTCGACCTCTTTCTGCCGAGTTTTCAGATCCTGAGAAAGACGAGCGAACTTTTTTTTTAGCTTTTCAACTTTCGATCGGGCAAGCAGAGACTCCTTTCTCACCGAATCATATTTGACCTCTGCTTTCCTCCTAACCCGATTGACATCCTCCCATCATCCTCAACAAAAGTTATCCATGTCGTGCAGACGCAAACCTCTTCTTATTAACTAAAATAAATTAAAAGAAGAAGAAGAAGAAGAAAGTCAAAAAAAGAGAGAGAAAGGGGGGAGACAACGGATAAAAGAAAGAAGTGAGGCAAGATCATTTAGAATGAAAATTTTGAAAAAATACCTTCAGACTTTGTTGCTGGAAAAGGCTACACTCTCGAGCAAGCATGCTGAGATCCCCCATCGCTTTAAAATTGTTCTTTTGGAGAATGCTCCGGCACAAAAAGTTTGATACCGCTTTATTGTTGGTAAACCTGCCATCGCCAAATTTGCTTTTCAAAACTTCCCCCAACGATATGGCATGCCTTTCAAAAAGTCTTACATCGGCGCTCCGAGCGAATTCATATTGGATAGGCTCTTTACCACTTGTGGCAACTTTAGTATCTGCAGCGGCCACCAGCTTAACGGCTTTTTTCTTGGCTGTCTCCTCGATCCTCCTTTGTGCAGAATCATCTGTTGAGGGTACGTGGGTCCTAACCAATCCCCTCTGAGATGGACTTGGTCGTTCTTGCTCCGAATCAGTCTCGTCCCTCAAAACGAAATAATGAAGGGGGTGCTGAACCTCTAACAAAGGCTGCCTAGCAGTCGACACAGAAAAAGGTTGAGGGGGACGGGAGATCGGAGCGCTGGTGGAGGGCGTGGAAGCTTGCACTTTTGAAGAAGACACAAGCTTTCTCTTCTTCGACTTCCTCTCTTTCTTGGCTACATGTTCTACCTCCATCTTTGCCTTAACTCGGTCAGCCAATTGCTTAGCAACATCGTCTTCCTTAGCCAATGCATGATGTACTTAATGCTCATGATCTGCGTCAATGTCAACATCAGAGTTTGAAGACCCGATCAGATTGCCAAGGAGATAATTAGAATTATATGGTTTTCCGTGTCTTCGACATCACTCCCTATAAAGACCGACCAAATGTTTGGTTTTTCAAAGGCAGTAGCTACATCCGATTGGATTATATACGCGATAAGTACTCCAACCATCCCTACCAAAAAAGAATCTTTCTTCAAAGCTTTACATGGAAGACGATACAATGAATAGTTTCCTCTATGGTCGGATCTTGAGGCAGAGCATTGATCTTTGTCCGATCGGAAGACCAAGGGCAATTCTATAGCATTTAGGAATTACAATTTTGAAGACATTAAGGGGAAGCCTTGACCCCGCACCCAAGCTCCATGAATGGCAAATAAGTCACTCATTGTTTTCGAGACCAAGAGGTCCTTAGGTCGTCGCCATGGACTTAGGACAGGCCATCACAGGGATCTCTGTTGAGAAATCATATCGTGAAAAAATTTTAGCCATCCCCTCCTATGTGAATTCTGAAGGGCGAGCCGTGGTCCCATAACCTTTCTAAGCTTCAAGAAACCCCCTGTTTATAGACTGATTGTTGCTCGAAACCATCTTTCACGGAAGGGGAGGAATAATGATGATGTTATGAAAAATAAAGAAAATTAATTAAAAGGCAGAAGTTGTCCACTTACTTGGATAATATAATGTCCTTGTGAGAAATACTGAAATCTCCGGATCTTCGGAGTATGAAGCCCAAAAATTTTTTACGTAGAAAAGTTAAAAACAAACTTTACAAAGATAATTTGGCAGAGTTCTGTTAAGAATCGATAAAAGGATGAAGAAGTCGCCCCAAAAATCACCTATTTATAGACTCAAAAACTTCTGGAACTCTCCAAACGCCTCAACAATTGAATAACCGCCACACATTTCCAAATCATTATGGTGGTTCTGGAAAACAAGGCATTGCCCTCGGCATGCGCATCAGCAATAAATGCATAACGGCTGAAATAAACAGGTGCGACTTATCAGATTCAAGCAAATTTGAAAGATCCCGCCAAAATGATAAAGCACTAAATCGCCCGATCGGACCCTTTTGAAGGGGAGACTAGTGATAACTATAGAAAAAATATTTTCAATGCCCAATCAAGTCTGTCCAATAGCACTTGGTAAGACTCAGAGCCCATCAACTAAAAGGCAGAATGCAAGCTGGAACACAAGACAAAAAGGCATAGTGTCCGATTGGACTGATGGGACGCGCTGTCCTGTTTAGTCCACTGACACAAGTAAACACCCATGCCTTCACCTGCTCCCTGTCACATCACCGCTCACCTGCTCCAACTACCAATTATCACTCCCCAAGGTACTTGAGTACCCCTCCAAAGAACTCCTATAAATAGCCTAAAATGCAATAGCTCTAGGTATTGAACATCTGAGACTATCTCTCTCTAAGCACTATTTCTCTAAAAACTATTAATTTAAGTTTCGGAGTGCTAATGCCCGGGTCAACCAGATACTCCTTCTTGTAGGTTTTTTCATCCGACCGGATCTTCAATTGCTTACTCTCTCTTTCTTACCGATAAAGCCAAAATTTGCTTTATCAATAAAATAAATAAAAATTCCAAAAACCAAAGATGAAAAAGGAAATTAAATGAAAAATAACATCCAAATATTCAATAGATAATAAGATTCTGCAAACATGAAAACATGTAAGCCACTAGATCCTCTAATTTATCCATTTGATTTGGGCATAGCAGAATTTTCAATTTCCATGAGCAGCTAAGTAAAAGATTAGGCACAGGCACATGGGTGAACTCGGAAGCTGAGACGATTATTTTCAATTGTTGCATCATTCATATTTCACAGAATAATAAACAGAAATCCATAATAATGAGGATTGTGTGAAACCAAAAGATGAAAAAAGTGTTTCTTAGTGCCAAAAAATTTGACAGCCATTTGTATGGTTCTTCTTACTAAACCAAGAGATATGAGTTCGATTATTTAATCAACAGATTAAATTTTTTAACAATTTTTTGATGTAATATTAAGTATCGGTCCAGATATGATAGAATGAACTTGGAATATTAAATGGTCTACATCCAAAAATATGTCATGAAATTACCAAATCTGGTCTGTTGTGCTGTCGGATCTAATCTCCGGATATATTTGGATGGAGCATAAAAACAATTCATTGAACTTTCAAGAAATACACAAATCATTTCCTTGTCCTATAAGGCTATAAATATAGGTGTGGTCTCATTTTCATTTTTCGCAAAAAGCAATTTTCAATCATTGAAATGCATGTTATGATTTTTGATATTTTGTTCAATTTTTATTCCGTTTCTGAAAAAAAAAATCCATTTATTTGAGTATTTAAAATTTTAATTTTTATTATATTAGATCCTCGCTTATTCTTTTAATTTTTTAAATTTATATTTTTACCACAATTCAATTATTTTCTTGATGGAAATTCAATTTTTTAAACAGTCTGGACTCTTTATTTTTTTTTATATGTATTTTCTATTTATTTATTTAGATTTAATTTGGCAAGAATGTGAGACTAGATGGTTCAGTAGCTACAGCTAGCACAAAACATGAGTTACGTCTTGAGATTTTTAAACTCAATTATCTTGGTTCGGATCCATCCAAATACCCTTATAAAATTGGATTTAAACTAGACAAAGAAGATATAATATCTTTAATTTTAAATGAGCAGTCGGTTTTGTTAAGAAGCAAAATGATAAATGGACAGGATTGAGACGATCGGAAGTTTCAATTATTTAATAGCTGAATGAATAATTAATTGCAAGTGATAACTGATAAGAATCATGGTTGATGCGAAGAAGGAACTATTCCAAATTTAGAAATGTAATTTATTGCCCAATTTGTATAAAATAGATCTTATATGGCTATCATAGTCGAAATTTAAGTGTATATTTAAACTAGACCTATGAATTCCTTTTCATGTGTCCAAGCAAATGATAATTTTAATTCTTTTTCACCGTTTTGTAATTATCTTATTTTTTAATACATTTTTATATTAATTTGATTAATAAAAAATTTGCAATTTAACTCTTCAAGTCTTTTTCACTATAACCAGTAATCCTCCATAAAGAAATGACAGCCGAAATAGCCAATCTGGTTTATAGTGAAGTTAGAAAATGAATTAATTAATTAATAAGAGAAACATATTATTAGCGAGACAATGGGGGACCAAAGTCTTATTCAAAACCAATAAACCTTACCCTCATGAGAGTGGGGTTGCAAATTTTCAAAACAAAATGATTTTGTTATAAATAAAAGTAAAATCAGAATAAAATATAAAAAATAACGAGAAGTGTAATTTTTCTGTTATATTATTATGTTACTAAAACAATAACAATGTGAGTATTTATAGACACAAAACTTGATCTATATAGAAAACACATAAATTCAGAAAACAAGTGAATATAAGAAATAAATCAAGTAATAAATGAAATAACTAATATGGAAAGTCATCCAAATAGAAATATATCACAACACTTCTCCTTGGATAACTATACATTATGAACATGTTTCATTAAAATCTTGCTAAGAAAAATCCAATGGGATAAAAACTTAGCGAAGAAAAAAGAGTACAATATTCATATGTACTTCCCCTCAACAATATAATGAATCACACTAAATCCTTTAACTGGTGCATTCCAATATTGTGCACATTCTTCTTGAAAATTTAACTTGGTAGGGTCTTTGTGAACAAATCTGTTGGATTATCACTTGAACAAATTTTGCAAACATCGATCTGCCCTTCTTTTATAAGTTCATGAGTATAGAAGAATTTTGGTGAGATATGTTTGGTTCTATCTCTTTTGATATAATCACCTTTGAGTTGTGAGATACATGCTGCATTATCCTTATATAAATTTGTTGACTTTTTCTCTACAACGAACCAACTTGTTCCCTCAATATGTTGAGTCATGATTCTCAACCATACACATTCATGATGACTTGTTTCATGGATGGCTAATATTTCTGTTTGTGGCCGAGTTTTAAGAGGATCTAATAGATATCCAGTATTAGCATACTTGCCAATTCTGAATTTACTCTTTTTGGAAAAAAAATAAACTCATTTCAGAAGTATCATGAAGATAACATGTTTTACTCTATTCTAGTATCTTCGAGTTGGTGCAGAACTAAATCTTGCTAGCAAATTAACTGCAAAAACTATATCTGATCTAGTGCTATTTGCAAGATATAAAAGTGCACAATTACACTAAGATATGGTACTTCATGACCAAAAATCTCTTCGTTATCTTCTTGTGGACGAAAATGAATTGCTCAGTGGATAAGACTTATCCATATCAAGATTTTCTTTCAAAAATTGATATATATTTTTTCTTTAAAATATTATCACGCTTCTGGCGGACTTTAAATTCATTAACAATATTACAAAATATCTTGCATGGACAATAATGTTTACTTTTTCCATTTGATAAGTCATGCTATCAATTTTAAAGAGTTATGGACATTCACAGTCATGAAATTTATAGTACACACTTTCACTTGAATGTCCATGTATTATGCCTCATTAAAATCCTATTGGAAAAAACCCTGTGGGATCAAAATCCAGTAAAGGAAAAAGGAATACATAATATTTTTAATACGCATTATAAGTTGCCTCATTAAAAACCTTAACAGGAAAATCCAGTGAAAAAAAATCTTAGTCAAGAAAAAAAAGAGTACAATGTGTATTTTTTTCTTTTATAAAAATATTGGTACATGACTTTAAATTTGTGCATGCAGAATTTCGATACGTAATATTATGAAGTTCTTTTTTTAAAAAAATAAGTCGCATATCTTCTAGATATGCTTACCATATATTTTCTGGATATATGATGCATGAACTGAAAAATAATAAATAAAACTTATTTTATAAAATTATATGTTTGTACATAAACACGTACAAATTTATCTACACATCTTTCATTCATTTAAGATGAAAAATTTTATAAAATCTAATAATATAATCATACGTACAATGGGTACATGACCAATGTAATTTTATACTATATCATAAATAAGTTATCTATTCTCAAATAGTTTTCTTAACCATTCTTATTTTTTCTCTTAATTATCAACCATTTCTGGTGGTAAAAATTAATCATATAATGGTAATAATTATCATTTCTTGAACATACCATTTTTATGGCCATAGTTCTATATTGCTTCATTAATTTGAAGGAATGAAACAAATGTAATAAAAATAATTTAATGATATGTACACAACAAAATCATATAATAGCTATAACAAATGAATGCATTTAATAACTTAATTTAAATATTTCTAAAAAATTACTTAAAGATAATAAAATTATAAAAAATGAAATATATATAATTATATAAAGAACTAAAATCTTTAAAACAATATGTAATTTTAAGTAATAATTTGACAATTACCATGTAATGCATAATTACATAATGCATTAATAGCAAGAATATATGATCATAAAATATGTTGTATTTAGTAACTTTACAACTATTGAAGTACTCAATGGAAGATAATATCTAAACATATAATCACATTATAAAAATTTTCTTTCAATCAAATAGTACTCGATATTTAATTCGAAACAAAATTTAGTGTACAAAATTCGTTAAAACATTTTGAATTTTTCAAGAGTTCAGTAATTAAAATCATAAATAAATAATGATAATAGATAAAATATAACACTTCAAAATCATATACATAAAATTCAATGCATATAATTGTATCAAATAAAAATTTTTAAAAGTATTTATATGCTTCAGACATAATAAATCTTTCAGAAATTATATGTAATTTTATTGTCAAATAGGCAAATAGTTTTAATTAGTTACATATTAATATATTATCAAATTGACAAATAGTAAAAACTTATTGCATCAATTATAAAAAATATGCAATTTTACAATCGATGCCAATCCATTGCAATAAATGTTATAAAATAAATCATATTTTACAACTTCATTGTTTATTGCATGAATATTAATGTACTTTTTTGGCATCATATATTTCAATATTTTGAACTGCAGGTTCAAAAATTCATATTGAATACAATTAAAATCTATATTTTTCAACAGATTTAATTTTAAGATCTTCACTATCTTGAAAATATCAACTTTAATATTTTTATACAAAAATATTGTCGACAACTTTATTATTTTCGGTTCTTTTTAATAACAAATAACATATTGATATCTCTTATTTAATTTCAGGAATCTGAACCACTTCTGTGATTTTTAAAAATTAGTTATGTCGCATGTCTCTTAAAGAGTACTCGTTTTCATAATATAACCATATAGATTTATTTGCTCATTGCCATTTATAAATTTTATTTTTATTTGGAACAGACTAATTTACCCTACAAGGCAAATTGTCCTATTGGGACATTGTTCTGAATTGGAGTATTTGCAGCTAATACAAATGAGATTTAATAAATCTCTATAAACTAACAAATACATTAGCATTATAATTAACTAATCTTTTGAATTTCAGGTTCACGATATGAGGATCTAAAATATACATAATGTATTTATTTATTTTAGCTGTTTTTTTCCTTTGATATTAGGAAAACTATTAATTAAAATGTAATTTTCAACTAAAATTATAATTGGAGAATTTTATGATCTTTATTGGCATAATGCATGTAAGCATTGCTTACATTAATTATATATCCATATATAAAAATAGCACTATTGTTCTCATAAAAATATCTAGCAATTATTCGGAGGTATTAAATAAATATTTTTGCTAGACCTTTAAGTATGAATATGTACAATAAGCTTATAACAATCATTTACCCATGACATATGATCGTTAGCATTATCAAGAAAATATCTTGATTGCATATTCTGGAAATTGTGCACTTAATTTGAATAATTTCACAAACTGCGGGTTGTGAGCTGATAATAAACACACACGTGACCATTTTATCGATGCATCTTTCAAAAATTATAAAACATTTGAGTGGTTCACATGGTAGATAGTGAGCCCACATATATTATCTTTATTCATTCGAAAATGAAGGAAATTCAATCCCTTTATTAGCTAGTGATACTTTAGTAATATTTTTTGAGAATAAATAGATTATGAAAATTCCTTAAATTGAACTAAAAGAAACTTCTGGTTCTTTAATAAATATGTATGTATGAATTCTCAATAATTTATGCATTATAATTGATTCGGATTGGTCAAATCAATCATGCCAAATAATCAATTATTAATTAGTAAACTTCAGGTTTACTATTTTTATTATATCAATATTTATATCAATTAATAAACATCAAGTTTCTTAATATTAATATTAAATAGTTAGTAAACTTCGTATTTACTAATATTTGTGACAGTTAATAAACTTCATGTTTATTAGTATTTGTTTCAATTATTAATTTTACTATAATCAATAAACTTTTAGGTTTATTGATATTAGTATCACTTAATCAATAAACTTTATGTTTACTAATATTTGTATAATTGGTAAACAATAAGTTACTAATATTTGTACAACAATTAGTAAACTTCAGTTTACTAATATTTATATTTATTAGTAAACTTTGAGTTTGCTAATATTTATATCAAAATAAAATCAAATTATCTTTAAAAAATATATTACTTATCTTATACGAAGTGAATCTCGAATATTTCTTTATCAATTTCAAAATGATATCCATTTTAGCGAATATCTTTTAAAAATAAATTTCTTTAGGATATATTGGAGAAATAATATATTTTATAATAAATTATATGTGAGTAATTGTATTATAATTCTTCAAGAGTCTTCAAATAATTATATTGCACATAACAAAAATATGCATATAGTAAATTAAAAACCAAAATATTGCTTTACATAAAGTATATTCATTGATCATATATATAATATAAGGATCAAAATATAATTAAGAAATGATCAATTTGTAATTATGCAAAACAAATCACTAAAATCATGTTAATGTCCACGACAAAATAAATGGCAATGGAAAACGTTATTCTTACTGTTTTTTTAATAATTTCGTATATTGAAATTTTTAAAATTTATTATAATATACAATGACTCAATCTTTAATTAATTTTATTAAATTATGAGAATTAAAATAATTTAAAATTTACGAATTAAATCTACTTTTCCTTTAATCTTGTAAATTATAATTCTTGATTTTTTTGAGTCGGGTTGTCGTAAATCACTGACTTCTAATAATCAATAGAGATTATCGTACTAATAACTTGTTATAAATAAAAGTAAAATCAGAACAAAATATAGAGAATAACGAGAAGTGTGATTTCTCTATTATATTGTTATGTCACTAAAACAATAACAATGTGAGTATTTATAAACATAAAACTTGGTCTATATAGGAAATAAATAAATTCAAAAAATAAGTGAATATAGGAAATAAATCAAGTAATAAAGAAAATAATCAATATGGAAAGTCATCCAAATAGGAATATATCACAACAGATTTTAATTTTTAGAATTTTTATATATGCACTATTTAATTATAGATATAATATGTTACTAAATTTTTAAAATTGTCACATATACCATATAAGTAAAATTTTGAGTTTGGAGAACAAGACCCTCCGTCCCTCTTTCCCTCCACCAAATATCAATTAATACAATTCTAGTCACTATCATCTATTGGTGTAAATAATTCTTCTACAATATTTTTGAATTGATATGAAGTCTTAAAAAAAATATTCAGAATCGAATTATACTATTAATTTTACTTTAAACTTTACTTTTAATGTTTCTTAACTATTATTTCTCTATTTTTGACACCAATACCTATATGGATAAATAACTAGTAAATTTATCAATAAATCACTTTAGTAATTTTATTATATTTACTTTTAATTTCATTCAACTAGTACTGCTATATTTTTAACACTAATGTCTACAACTAAACAATTTATCACCTAATTATTTTAGCAATTTCATTTTTATTTACTTTTAACATCGCTCAACTTTTATTTTTCTATTTTTGGTACCAATGCCTATGTGGATATGTAAAACTTGTGCTATACCTTTGTTTACTAAACATTTACACTATGAAATTTATAATATAATATGAAATTTATGTGGTGTTAATATTGAAATTTATAAAATGTTAATATAAATAATGTTAATATTGTTAATAACATTATACTAATACATATGATAATGATTCAACATTAATTTATATATTATTAAATATTAAAAAAATTAATGTAATTATAAAAAATAAATATTAATTGTAGTTTTGAGGGAATTAAAAATTTGAATTCACATCAAACATATAGGCACACTGAATTTTCAATTTAGTAAAATACAATCATCAACCAAATAAAAAAAAATTTTGTGATCTACTCCACTTTTCACTTGGAAGATATCAATTAAAAAATTTTAAAACTTTGAATTAAATAATTATTATATATGCAAAATAAGTTTTTAAATTGTGCATTCAATATTTTGATTTTTTTTTGTGCTCTAATTATTTAATTTTTTTTTACTTTTTAATATTTAGATATTGTTCAAGATTCTCAAACAAAGAAAAATATAATAATATTAAATTTTAATTTTATTCGTAGTTATTAAAATATTTTAATTTTATATGTTTAGTTTATAAATTTTACAAAGATGTTTTATTATATAAGATATATTTCATGGGTTGATTTTAAAATATTTTTATAAGATAATAAAGTATTTTAATCAAGCTGAGATTTTATTTTTACAAGTTGGTTAATATATATTTAGTTAAGTTGTAGTGGAGAATTTTTTTATATGTTAGTTATATTTGTTTTTGTTGATAACATTACATATTTTATTAGAATTTTCTTAAAAAAATTGAATTATTTGAAATATTGTATTGTTTTTAAAATAATTTTATCAAATTATTTTGGAATTTTAAAAGTAATTATAAGATTTGATTTTAAAAATATCTAGAGGCAATATTAACAATTTATAAATATTCAAATTGTATCGTAAAACGTACAATACCCTTTCATAAAGGTTTTTGAACTATTTCATATTTACACGGAAGTTTTTTATTTCTTTTTTTTTAAATTGCAAATGAATATGTTAATTACCAAAAGAAAATTGCAAACGGATATGATTTTAAAGGGAGGAAATTATACCGTTAATCCACTTGTATTCAATTAATTATTAAAATTTATTAATGGATCGGTTAATCGATCCATACACAATCAAAGATAAACCATGCGCATAAAAGTTTATAGTAGTCTCTTTGTTTTCCTTCTAAAAAAACTTTGCATTTAAAGCTTTTTATTTCTTATTTTTTATTTGTTTTGGAACAGAGTATTAAAAGCTTTATTTGGTTAAATTTTAGTTCTTATACTATAATGTAAACTCCTTAAAGAAGAATTAAATTACGGAGTAAAATACAAACATATAATTATTGATTATCAAGTCTACAATTTGTGAAATTAATTAGAAGTAAAAGATTAACAATATTGAGCATTAGGATTAACTGTTTAAGTATTTGGATTGAATTCATAATGGCTTAGGCAGTTGGCCTTGTGGAGGCAATACTTTGCAAATAGAGAATCCAAATGGGTTCTGTCACAGTTTCTGGCTTGGGCTTACACTTGTTTTCTTTTCCTTGTCGGCCTTTTTTGTTTTTCCACAAGATTCAATGGACTGGATTGCATTTCACATTTACGCCTAATTAATATACAGAACTTTATTTTAATTTTTAATTTTTAAAATTTTCTATCATTCATTTTAAGTAATTTTTTTTTTGTGTGTAAGTTTGCATCCTAATTAATAACATTTTAAATTTATTTTACGGCATGTTTTATCATTTTTGTGTTTGATTGAGTATATGGATTTTTTTTTCTTTGTTGTTCTTTTAAATCTAAATAATAAAAGTTATTAATTTACTTTTTATATTACTTTTTTTTATTATGCACCTTGTACATGATTTTTTTTAAATAAAAGCACATTTAAATTTAAATAAAAAATTTATAATAATAATAATAATATATTTACACATTCTTTTCTATTCAAACTTAGTTAAATTTAACTGCTTTTCATAGGTTGATAAAATTATAGATATTTAGGCAAAGTTCTACTAAAAATAGAATTAAAAGATTAACAATTGCATGAGGAATTTGATTATCATTAATAAAGTCTAATTCGTCAAGACCTTGAGATGAGTCGATAGCTATGTGATCCGATCGTCAGGTAAGTACCTGTAAGAAGTTTTTTCCGGTCAAACTGGATGGAAACACTCCAAAAATTAAGTTAGATACTTAGAGAGAGAGACAAATCTAGAGATAGAGTCTCAAGTTTTTTATGCCCGAAATTACTGTATATTGAGCTATTTATAAGAGGTGTGAGACTGCACTTAAGTGCCTGAAGTATCTGAAGTATGGCTATTGAGACGTTAGAGCAAGTGAGCGGCGATATGACATAAAGTAGGTTGAAAGTATATGCTCTACAGTATGTCGGTTATTTTGATATTTTGTTCAATTTTTATTCCATTTCTAAAAACAAAATATTTCATTTATTTTAGTATTTAAAATTTTAATTTTTATTAAATTAGATCCTCGCTTATTCTTTTAATTTTTTAAATTCATGTTCTTACCATAATTCAATTATTTTCTTCATTGAAGCTTAATTTTTCAAACAGACTTGACTCTTTATTTTTTTTATATGTATTTCTATTTATTTATTTAGATTTAATTTGGCAAGAATGTGAGACTTGATGGTTCAGTATCTAGCACAAAGCATGACTTACGTTGTGAGATTTTTAAACTCAATGATCTTGGTTCGGATCCATCCAAATACCCTTAGAAAATTTGATTTAAACTAGACAAACGGCTTCAGGAGTTTTTTTCCAGTGACTCTGCTTATGAACTGCGTTGGCTAAAAGGAAAAAACTAGAAAAAACTCAGTTCATAAGCAGAGTCATGAAGCTTTGATTGGTGGGAATAGACATGAAGCTTTGATTGGTTGGAATGCTGCTCCTCAAGATTGGGTTGTTCTTAATACGGATGGGTCATTTAGACACAATACTAGGAGGGCAGCTTGTGGCGGTCCGTTTCGGGAATCTACGGGTCGCTGGTTGGGTGGATTCTCAGCCTATGCCAGAGGGGATAACGTGTATGAGGCGGAAATTTGGGGGGTTCTTTTGGGGCTACAGGAAGCTTGAAAGAAGGGATTGAAACAGATTGCCCTTCATATATCTAACAAAAGTGTTGTTTCAGTTCTCAAACATGGTCCAATAGCGGATATTCCACCTACGTATAATCCTATTTTCAGTAGGATTAGGGAGCTGTTGAGCAGAGATTGGCAAGTGGAGATTGGTCACATATACAGGGAAGCGAATAGAGCCGTCGATTATTTGGCCAACTGGATTTTCCGCCAAAATTGTCATTTTATCTGGCATTCTTCGTATCCTACAAAGCTAGGAGCTATTCTTTCATCTGATGCCTTGGGCATTTCCTTTTCTGGGATGATTTGTTTGTGATTTCCTTTAGTAGTCTATGTTCCTTCTTCAAAAAAAAATCTTTAATTTTAAATGAGCAGTCGGTTTTGTTAACAAGCAAAATGATTAACGGATAGGATTGAGAGGGTCCAATTATTTAATAGCTGAATGAATAATTAATTGCAAGTGATAACTGATAAGAACTGATAACATCCAAAAAAAATAAAGTCAATAGCCCAAGATCACATAAAGAAGCCAAAGAAAAAACCTATTAAGATTCCCCTAGTCAAAAAGGAAAACTCAATAATCGAGGTTATTCAATCGAACTGGACATCTCACTGACAGATCCAAAAACGTCTGATACAAGTCGCTATCCAATCACTGCTGCCTACAGAAATAAGCCATGCCTGCCGCATAGTGGGAACACTGTTGCGCATACTTCTCCAAGCTATTCCGAAACTATAAATAACAGGTTCTCCTTTAAGAAAGGCATTCACTCTTTCTCTCTTCCCTAGTAAATTAATATCTCGCTAGTCCTTTTCTTATCCCGATAGCTAACTTTGGCATCGGAGTGCTGAAGTCTGGGACCATCGGGCTAAGCATTTTTTGCAGTTTTCCCATACGAAGATCTGATTGGGGTCAACCCCTTATTTCTTAAACCTATCTTTCACCTACCACGTGACAGAGACACCAATCTCTACGAAAATTTGTAACTTATCATTTGGTGCTCTCGTTAAGAGTCGATGACTGAGCAGAAAGGTCCAGCATCATAACTTGCAAGTAACATATAGACTTACAAGGATGCAAGATTTCCATGAAAGTCTTCGAGACTCCATGAGAAATCATCACATGGCAAGTGCAAAATGCCACTAGAAAAAGAAGAAGATGCGCAGACTCTGTGAAAGTCCCTGAGACTACACAGATGCTTAGATAAGTAAGAACACAGTTCTGAGGCTAAAAGCAAGCAAAAAACCAAGCACTAAGGCTAAAAGGAAGCGAAATATCCCTCATTCGGTCTAACTCATAAAGGGAACGCGAGACTCTCCGAAGCAGCATATTGTGAAACATTTTGGAAATAGGAAAACAATTGCCCCCCTTTATGTCTCCAGGTGAATAAGGTAGAGCTCGATGCCAGAGCCAAAAGATTGCATTGGAAATGCCTCTCCTTCCACAAGCCCAGGTAGTACAAATAGTACTGAAAAGAGGAAGTCAGATTGGAGAAGGAAGATTTCGAAAGAAAAATAGCACCGGCGTCATGCCCTATGGATTAAGACAACTAGAGGAGTGTCGGCTAAAAGAGAAAAAGATGCAAGAAGCACACCTCCCTTTCGACGGATTAAGAAAGGGTAAAATAAGACCTAAATGAGCCATGCAAAAAAAGCGATTAAGGCAAAGAAGGCTATAAAAAATGCATCTCATTTCCAAGAAAAGAATGTAAGGACGGCAAAATCATGCTGAGGACTAACAAAAACATGTGCCGATTAAAGAGATCAACAAAAACATGGGCTATCCTGATCAAAAGATTGACAAAACCATGTGCCATTCCCATTGAAAGATCGATAAAATCATCGTTACACATTAATGTAACAAGTCAAAAATAATAAAATAACTTGTTCTGTAAAAAGAGTCGCATTTACCCGAGATGATACAACACATTGAGAAATGAAAAGCAACCATAGCAAAAAAAAATTTCTTTTCCATAAAAGAATTTAAGCCATACTCAAGAAGTATTTTTAGAAGGACCCCTCCATCCCAAGCCAAGACTTGAAGCCTGAAAAAGGAGCACAGAGAGCAAAGGACAAAGAAGGCCTAGAATTCACAAGTAAAGCCTAGGCTTTAAAAAGATAAGCAACTTTCATTTTTGGCTTTACTTGATGCTTTAGAAGGGAACTTCCCCATTACGCAGTTTACTGCGTACGAAATCATAAAAAAAATCCTAATGGATAAGTAAACAAAGATAAAGGAGGCTAAAAGTAGTCAAGTAGTCAAAATGCCACCTCTCCTCTTTTTCTTCAAGCTAAAAATCAATCGGCACACACATTTTCAACCCGATCCATTGGCAACAGACTTGAAACCAGCCCATTGGTCTCCTTATGACGACCGATAGAGAATAAAAGTAGTTGCCATCAAATGAAAGATCCACTATCTTCGATCAGAGAGCGAAAAAGACTTCTCCGATAAAAACCCAATCACAGCTATCGCCCATGAGAGAATCTAGACTATGGAGCCTGTTTAAAGACGAGGAAAGAGGGAAATGATTTGTCCGGGATGATGTAACGCCTCTGTAAAAGATAAGTGCTATTCAATCGTTATTATTTTGGTATAAGTTATCGTCTCCTTACCAGCTTAGTAATTCCCTTTTATTATCGCCACAAAATGCCAAGACGTATAACAAAAAACAGAGTGCTCTCGTTGATATAACAAAAAAGAAGAAAGAAAAAGAATAGATATGTTACAGTAAAGAAATTATATTCATTCAAAAGTACAAAGTACATAGATAATACTCTTCTTATAGTTTACATAGCCAACATTCTTATCAATCGGGTAGCGTTCTTCTTGTCCGAAAAAGCGCACGGTTGAAGCCTCTTACTTCCCCTCCCATAAAAAAAATAAAAACAAAAACAAAAAGAAAGAAAAGAGAGGGCAGAAGAAAAATGAGGAGAAGAAGAGAATAAAAAGGCTAATTACAAGAAGAGAAAAAATAAAAGGGAGAGACAACAAGGAGAAAAAAAGAAAAGAGTTTCATCGCCGCCTCAACCACTGCTTTCGCAATGAGACCATCTCTCATTATAACCCTCTGATAAGAGAGCAGTACCAAGATAAATAGAGAGAAAAGTACGGATACTTATCAATAACCATGATCAGGTGAAACCCCTGGGCCGAGAGAGAAAAACCATCGAGGCAGCAGATCGTATGACTTGTTAGTACAAGCCACATCTAGACAAGACAAGGGGTCCTTTTTTCATTTATCTTCCTAAAATGGTGAATTTAGCGATAACACACAGAAATTTCTGGAGGCCTTATAGTCAAACTCAATAGCCAAGAAGCAACAAACATGAGGAAGCAGAGTTATAAGAAAAAACAGAAGAAGATAGCATGGAAAAACGGAAGGAAACCCTTTTTATAAGCAACTCCAAATTTGCTTTAAAGGCATTAATGAGGAAGTCACGCGTCAGGAGCTCATTAACAAATGTCCAGAAATCAAAGCGCCAAAAGTGAAAATCAGCCGTCAAAACGTGAGAAATGAAGCATCCGCCATTATGCCAGAGAAATGAAACGACGCCTGCAATGACCCTCGAATGACTAACCGATCATGTAAGACTGGCTCGAATGAGACAAAAAATGGGGGATGAGTTGATTGGCACGCATAATCGAAAGCCCATTAGCCGCACTCACCCTCCTCAAAAGGCAGGCACCAAGCAAACACAAAGCAGATAACAATCCGATCAATTAACACCATTCCCTCTTCGAACTATCATTGATTATAATTTGCGCTTACAGCGAGTACAAAAAGAACAGCAGATAGGAAAAGTTACAACTCTTAATCCATTCACTGCCGACCCTTGAGGAAAGAAAGACGTATTGACCGAAGTTTGAAAGGCCATTAGCAAAGGAAAATCAATAAAGCCTCTCAAACCTCTCAAACAAGTTAGAAAATAAAACATAAAATTTGTGAATAATAGAAAGGCATTTTACAGGCTAATTAATTTCAGCCCAAGGTTGATGATTTTGTAATTTCGATTGATGAACCATCCTGATTGATGTCTCAAAAATGTCTCTCAAGGCTAATTAATTTCAGCCTAAGGCTGATGATTCTGTAATTTCAATCAATGAGCCATCTCAATCGATATCTCAAAAATGCCTCTCAAGGCTAATTAATTTCAGCACAAGGCTGATGATTCTGTAATTTTAATCAATGAATCATCCTGATCGATGCCTCAAAGATACCTCTCAAGGCTGATTAATTCCAGCACAAGGCAGATGATTTTGTAATTTCGATCGATGAGCCATCCCGATCGATGTCTCAAAAATACCTCTCAAGGCTAATTAATTCCAGGCCAAGGCTAATGATTTTGTAATTTCGATCAATGAACCGTTCCCACCAATGTCTCAACTGCAGCTTTACAAAATTAATCCCAGCCTTTTAAGGCGAATGTTTCTTCAATGCTCGGTCCACTATGGCCCACACCTCATTAGTCTTTAAGGTAAGCACAGCCTTTTGCAATCAATAAGCCACCTTGATTGACTCACTTGATGTCTAAAGTCAGGACGTAAGAAATAACAATAACAAAATCTAACAAGCGATCTGGCTACAAAATCACTACTTCAATTTTTCATCGAATTGTTTAGAGGGAAACATGTGATAACACCCGAAAAAAATAAAGCCAACACCCAAGATCACAGAAAGAAGTCCAAGAAAAAATCCATTAAGATACCCCCAGTTGAAAAGGAAAATCCAATAATCGGACTGGATGTCTCACTGAAAAACTCGAAAATGTCTGATATACGTAGCTGTCCAATCACCGCTGCCTATAGAAATAGGTCATGCCTGCCGCAGAGTAGGGACACTATTGTGCACACTGCCCTAAGCTCTCCCGAAACTATAAATAACAGGTTCTCCTTTAAAAAGGGCATTCACTCTTTCTCTCTTCCCTAGTAAATTAATATCTCGTTAGTCCCTTTCTTATCCTAATAGCTAAATGGGACGTTGGAGTGCTGAAGCTTAGGACCACCGGGCTAAGCGTCTTTTGCAGGTTTCATATACGAAGATCCAATTAGGGCTAACCCCTTATTTTTCAAACCTATCTTTCACTTACCACGTGATAGAGACATTTATCTCAACGAAAATTTGTGACTTATTAAGAACCATGGTTGGTGGGAAGAAGAAACTATTCCAAATTTAGAAATTTAATTTATTTCCCAATTTGTATAAAATAGATCTTATGTGGCTATCCTAGTCGAAATTTAAGTTTATATTTAAACTAGACCTATGAATTCCTTTTCATATGTCCAAGCAAATGATAATTTCTTTTGAACCGTTTTATAATTATTTTATTTTTTAATACATTTTTATATTAATTTAATTAGTAAAAAATTTGCAATACTCTTAAAGTCTTGTTTACTATAACCAGTAATCCTACATAAAGAAATGATAGCTGAAATAGCCAATCTGGTTTATAGTGAAGTTAGAAAATGAATTAATTAATTAATAAGAGAAGCATATTATTAGTGTGGGACCAAAGTCTTTTTCAAAACCAAGAAACCTTAGCCTCATGAGAGTGGGCTTGCAAATTTTCAAAACAAAAGTGATTTTAATTTTTAGAATTTTTATATATGCACTATTTAATTATAGATATAATATGTTGCTAAATTTTTAAAATTGTCACATATACCATATAAAAAAATTTTTGAGTTTGGAGGACAAGACCCTCGGCCCCTCTTTCCCTCCATCAGATATCAATTAATACAATTCTAGTCACTATCATCTATTGTTGTAAATAATTCTTCTACAACATTTTTGAATGGATTTTTAAAATGGGATGAAAATGCCCTTAAACTTTTTTTTTTGTCGGATTATACCACTGAAGTCACTGTTGTGATTGAAATATACCTTTATTTTGGACAAAAATACACGTGGAAGACGGACTTAACGGCAGCCAATGGAGACGTGATATGTCAGCATCCGTGTGGCACCTTCTTTCCTAGTCAACATCCATATGGCCTTCACGGACTTAAGGATATTTTCACCCTATTTACGAAAGTTTAAGGGCAAAAAACACAGTCTTTCCTCTTTCATTCTCCTCCTCTTCCTCCTTTTCTTCAATGGTGAGACTAAAATGAGAGATCTTTTACAAAAATTAATTTTTATCTTTTATGGAGCCAAGATAACTATGAATTTAATGATCATATGAAGAAAATCACAAAGAAAAAATGATTTTTGTAAGAAAAATGTTGTTTGGTTTGAGAGAAAATACAAGAAAATTGCAGAGAAAAATTAAAGCTAAAAGAGAAGAATCTCTTTTCTCTTTTTTTTTTCTTCCCAAAAGCTAATTTTAAATGCTTCTCTTCCTCCACAACTACTCTGATTCTTCAATTTTGAAATCCCATATTCAATTTTTCAATCTTTTTCTCTTTGATTTTCCTTAAATTTCTCTTTTTTGTTTGTCAATTTCATTGCTTTTCTCTGACCCCATTTTTGTTCTTGAAGGAAAAAGGGACAATTTTTTTGTTTCCTACTTCTTTTACATTCAATTTCTTTACATTATCCTCTATTTTCTTGAAAATCTCATCCATGAAAAGAATGCGAGAAAATACTCTTCCTTTTAGTTTAATATCCAATTCTTGAAAGACAATCATACAATAATCCTACAATTGTTGTTTTAGTATCAATCCTACAATAATTAATAATCAAAAGAATAGGATCATCAATCTTAAAGAAGACAATGAGCAGCTAGATGAGAAAATAGAAGAAGATGAGGAGGAGGAGGATTGCCACATCAGAGTTTATTTATTTATTTTTTATTGCTGACTAGGATAGAGATGTCGCTGACTAGGAGAGAAGGTGCCACGTGGATGTTGATGTGTTGTGTCTCTATTGGCTACTGTTAACTCCGTTTGTCTCGTGTATTTTTCGTCCAAAATAATGATATATTTCAATCAAAAAAGTGATTTCAGGGGTATAATCCGATCAAAAAAATTTTAAGGGCATTTTCACCCCAATTTTAAAAGTCTGAGGGCAAAATTTACTGTTATCCCTTTTTGAATTGATATGAAGTTTTAACAAAAATATTCAAAATCGAATTATACCGTTAATTTTCCTTTTAACGTCGCTTAACTACTATTTCTCAATTTTTGACACCAATATCTATATGGATAAATAACTATTACATTTATCAATAAATTACTTTAGTAATTTTATTATATTTACTTTTATTTTCATTCAACTACTACTGCTATATTTTTAACACTAATATCTATAACTAAACAATTTTTCACCTAATTATTTTAGCAATTTCATTTTTATTTACTTTTAATGTTTCTCAACTTTTATTTTTCTATTTTTGGTACCAATGCCTACGTGGATATGTAAAACTTGTGCTATACCTTTGTTACTAAACATTTACACTATAAAATTTATAATATAATAGGAAATTTATGTGGTATTGATATTGAAATTTATAAAATGTTAATATTGTTAATAACATTATATTAATACATATGATAATTAATAAATCATAAATTTTCATAGAAAAGGGAGAGGTTCCTATATAGAAAAGAGTGAGAGGTCGACGCGCCCTGAAAGGTAGATTTCGATCGGACTAAAAGTATTGAGCTCTGCAAAAAGTGTCTGTTTGATTGTACTAAGCATTAGCACTTTGATGCTTAATTAGCAATTTGGGAGAAAGGCTTTTAAAGAGAGAATATTAATATATCTTAGAGAGAGACAATGTGTGATTTTATAAAATGAACCTGCTATTTATATAACTCGAGAAAGCCGAATAGCATTATTGAATAGTTGACCTATTCTAAAGTAGGTATGACCTATTTTATAGATAATGATAATTTGAAAGAGTCTTATGTCAAACGGTTTTGTCGTAACAGAAAAATGTCACGTCCAATTGGACGGTTTTATTTTTCGTGTTTTAGCCAACTAGATAAGAGAGGCATCCGTGGGTCTTCTGATGATGGGCTTTATAGTTTTGAATTTTTTTAGAGTATTATCAATAATGATTCAATATTAATTTATATATTATTAAATATTGAAAAATTAATATAATTATATAAAATAAATATTAATTGTAGTTTTGAGGGAATTAAGAATTTCAATTCACATCAAACAAATAGGCACACTGAATTTTCAATTTAGTAAAATACAATCATCAACCAAATAAAAAATTCTTTTGTGATCTACTCCACTTTTGACTTGAAAGATATTTATTAAAACATTTTAAAATTTTGAATTAAATAATTATTATATACGCATAATAAGTTTTTAAATTGTGCATTCAATATTTTGATTTTTTTTATCCAATTATTTAATTTTTTTGTTAATTTTTAATATTTAGATATTACTCAAGATTCTCAAACTAAGAAAAATATAATAATATTAAATTTTAATTTTATTCATAGTTATTGAAATATTTTAATTGTATATGTTTAGTTTATCAATTTAAAAAAAAAAGATGTTTTACTGTATAAGATATATTTCATGGGTTGATTTTAAAATATTTTTATAAGATAATAAAGTATTTTAATCAAGCTGAGATTTTATTTTTACAAGTTGGTTAATATATATTTAGTTAATTTGTAGTGGAGAATTTTTTTATATGTTAGTTATATTTGTTTTTGTTGAGAACATTATATATTTTGTTAGAATTTTCTTTAAAAAATTGAATTATTTGAAATATTGTATTGTTTTTAAAATAATTATATCAAATTATTTTGGAATTTTTAAAGTAATTATAAAATTTGATTTTAAAAATATCTAGACTTTTAAGGTAATATTAAAAATTTATAAATATTCAAATTGTATTACAATACCCTTTCATAAAGGTTTTTGAACTTTTTCTTATTTTACACGGAAGTTTTTTATTTCTTTTTCCGGTAATTTTGAAATTGTAAATGAATATGTTAATTACTAAAAGAAAATTGCAAACGGATATGATTTTAAAAGGGAGGAAATTAAATTGGAAATGAAGAAAATAAAGTTTAATTTATGAAAAATTTCTTTTATAGATCAAACAAATAATAAAGTGTCATATATATGAATAGAAATTATCATTTTACTATTTTCTTAGGAACTTTAGTTTGTATATATATTTTTATATATTTGCTTGATTCATGAAATATTTCTAAATCTAATGTAAACTTACTATCTTTTGAAAAAAAAATATAAATTAAAGAAAAAAAATTGATCATTGAACAAGTAAGGAGGGGTAAAAAATACCAATTTAATGTTTAACTGCTAATTGATGCAAAATTTAACCAATTTTGTGGTTAATTGAATTAATATTTATGGACTAGATTTTTATTTTAAGAATTTTTACGATGGCGGTTGCAGTTACGGTTATGGTTGGGCAATTTAAAAATGCACCGGTTATAGTTAACCAACCAAACTGTGTATATATATATATATATATATATATATATATATATATATATATATATATATATATATATATATATATATATATATATATATATATATATATATATATATAGCTGATTATATTTTTATTTTGGAATTTGTTTGGTATTATATTTGTATTTTGTTTTGAAATTTATTTAATATTATGTTCAATTTATAAATTATTTTTAATATTTCAAACAATTGAAATAAACTTTTCAATTTATATAATTTATTATATTTATATATTAAAAAAATAATGATTAACCTATCCAAAATATCAAAATCGAGGACTGGTTAAATGAAATTATTGGACTAATTAAAAGTTAATAATTTTAAAAATCCAACTGTATTTAATTAATGATTAAAATTTATCAATGGATCGGTTAATCGATCCATATACAGCAGAAGGTAAACCATGCACATAAAAGCTTACATTAGCCTCTTTGTTTTCCTTCTAAAAAAACTTTGCATTTAAAGCTTTTTATTTCTTACTTTTTATTTGTTTTGGAACGGAGTATTAAAAGCTTTATTTGGTTAAAATTTAGTTCTTATACTATAATGTAAACTCCCTAAAGAAGAATGAAATTACGGAGTAAAATACAAACATATAATTGTTGATTATCAAGTCCACAATTTGCGACATTAATTAGGAGTAAAAGATTAACAATATAGAGCATTAGGATCACTTGTTTAAGTATTTGGATTGAATTCATAATGGCTCGGGCAGCTGGCCTTGTGGACGCATCACTTTGCAAATAGAGAGTCCAAATGGGTTCTGTCACAGTTTCGGGCTTGAGCTTACACTTGTTTTCTTTTCCTTATCGGCCTGAACTTACATTTTTTTTTTTTCACAAGATTCAATGGACAGGTTTGCATTTCACATTTAGGCCTAATTAATATACAAAACTTTATTTTAATTTTTAATTTTTTAAATTTTCTATCTTTTCATTTTATGTATTTTTTTGTGTGTGTAAGTTTGCATCCTAATTAATAACATTTTAAATTTATTTTACGGCATGTTTTATCACTTTTGTGTTTGATTGAGTGTATGGATTTTTTTTTTGTTGTTCTTTTAAATCTAAATACTAAAAGTTATTAATTTACTTTTTATATTACTTTTTTTTATTATTCACCTTGTACATGATTTTTTTTAAATAAAAGCACATTTAAATTTAAATAAAAAATTTATAATAATAATAATAATAATAATAATAATAATAATAATAATAATAATATATTTTCACATTATTTTCTATTCAAACTTAGTTAAATTTAACTGCTTTTCATAGGTTGATAAAATTATAGATATTTAGGCAAAGTTCTACTAAAAATAGAATTAAAAGATTAACAATTGCATGAGGAATTTAATTATCATTGATAAAGTCTAATTCATCAAGACCTTGAGATGAGTCGATAGCTATGTGATCCGATCATCAGGTAATTACCTGTAAGAAGTTTTGTTCGGTTAAACTGGACGGAAACACTCCAAAGATTAAGTTAGATACTTAGAGAGAGAGACAAATCTAGAGACAGAGTTTCAAGTTTTTCATGCTCAAAACCATTGTACATTGAGCTATTTATAAGAGGTGTGAGAGTGCATTTGAGTGCTTGAAGTATCTGAAGTATGGCTATTGAAGCGTTAGAACAAATGAGCGGCAACATAACATAAAGTAGGTTGAAAGTGTAGGCTCTGTAGTATGTCGGTTATTTTGATATTTTGTTGTTCAATTTTTATTCCATTTCTAAAAAAATATTTCATTTATTTTAGTATTTAAAATTTTAATTTTTATTAAATTAGATCCTCGCTTATTCTTTTAATTTTTTAAATTCATGTTCTTACCATAATTCAATTATTTTCTTCATCGAAGCTTAATTTTTCAAACAGCCTCGACTCTTTATTTTTTTTATATGTATTTTCTATTTATTTATTTAGATTTAATTTGGCAAGAATGTGAGACTAGATGGTTCAGTATCTAGCACAAAACATGACTTACGTCGTGAGATTTTTAAACTCAATTATCTAGGTTCAGATCCATCCAAATACCCTTATAAAATTGGATTTAAACTAGACAAACGGCTTCAGGAGTTTTTTCCAGTGACTCTGCCTATGAATTGTTATCCCACGAAGTGAGACCGGAGTCGGGAAATAAGTGCCAGTTGTGTTGGGATTGGCAAGGTTCCCAACGCATTAAAGTTTTTCTTTGGATGGCTATATGGAATCGTCTTCTGACCAACGAGGAGCGGTGTAGAAGAAACGGTCATCCATGTGTTGCGAGACTGTCCACCGGTGAAAAACTTCTGGAAGGATGTGCTGAGTCAGTCGCAGTGGCGTTACTTCTTCAGCTGTGATGTTAAGAACTGGTTTGAAGACAATCTCTCTTGTAGCCGGATGAAGGGGAACGCCAGCTGGAGTTTGATTTTTGGGTTTAGCTGCTGGATGTTTTGGAAGTGGAGAAACGATTATGTGTTTAATGGTAGACAGGTGGCTTGGTCTTATACTATAATGTAAACTCCCTAAAGAAGAATGAAATTACGGAGTAAAATAAAAACACATAATTGTTGATTATCAAGTCCACAATTTGCGACATTAATTAATTAGAAGTAAAAGATTAACAATATAGAGCATTAGGATCACTTGTTTAAGTATTTGGATTGAATTCATAATGGCTTGGGCAGCTGGCCTTGTGGACGCATCACTTTGCAAATAGAGAGTCCAAATGGGTTCTGTCACAGTTTCGGGCTTGAGCTTACACTTGTTTTCTTTTCCTTATCGGCCTGAACTTACACTTGTTTTCTTTTCCATATCGGCCTTTTTTGTTTTTCCACAAGATTCAATGGACCGGTTTGCATTTCACATTTAGGCCTAATTAATAAACAAAACTTTATTTTAATTTTTAATTTTTTAAATTTTCTATCTTTTCATTTTAAGTAATTTTTGTTTCTTTGTACGTTTGCATCCTAATTAATAACATTTTAAATTTATTTTAAGGCATGTGTTTATCATTTTTGTGTTTGATTGAGTATATGGATTTTTTTTCTTTGTTGTTCTTTTAAATCTAAATACTAAAAGTTATTAATTTACTTTTTATATTACTTTTTTTTTATTATGCACCTTCTACATGATAGTTTTTTTTAATAAAATCACATTTAAATTTAAATAATAATAATAATAATAATAATAATAATAATAATAATAATAATAATAACAATAATTTAAAGCTCATAGGCATGTTCCCCACGAGCTATATTGCTTACTTTTTATATTACTTTTTTTTTATTATGTACCTTGTACATGATATATTTTTTTAATAAAAACACATTTAAATTTAAATAAAATAATAATAATAATAATAATATTGAAAAGGTACTAAAATGCCCTCCATATTGTTTCAAATGGGCTAAAATACCATTAAATTTTTTTTTGAGCAAAAATGCTCATAATATTATAAAATCGGTATTAAAATGCCCCTCCGTCAAGTTACTATCAACTCCAAATTAATGGCGTTGACGTGGCATTTATACGTGGCAAAACATGACACGTTAATGCCATATGTATTTTTAATGAAAATATAACTAGGGGCATTTTAGCACTGTGAGAAAAATTTTAGAGATATTTTAGTATTTTGAGTAAGACATTAAGGGCATTATAGTACCGTAATGAAAAACATTAAGAACATTTTTATACTTTAGATAAAACATTAAAAATCAATAATTATTCCATTAGATATTAATCAATATTTGTTACATTAATTAATAAATATTCTTTATATAAATATACGAATAAAAAAATTATAAATAAATTATATAGCTCAAGAATATTCATTAATTAATTTTTCTGAATGAATATAATACTGAAATTTGACTACAAAAATTCTCCAAATATTATGATTTTAGAAAAAAATATTCTCAATATTTTTTTTAAACTATAAAAATACCCTTAATGTTTTCATTTGGATACACTAATGCATAGAGGTGAGCACAAACCGAATAACCAGTCCATTAACAATTTTATTAATCATTCCATTAATTTTGGTTAACCATTATATCGGTTTTGGTTTAACCAACGATTTCTAATCGATTTATCTGTTAATCACTAAAAAATTTTAACATATAAATTTAATAAATTATACAATTTGTAATATTATTTTTAATAGTTAAAAATGCTTTAAAAATAAAAAAATACAAATTAAAGATAATATCAATTAAAAAATCAAAATAAAATTTTAATAATTAATTATAAGAATTAAATATATTCGATATGAAACTAACAATAGATTGCTAATTATGCACATATAATGAATAAATAATAGTAATAAAAAGATAATTTCAATGCTTCTTTACTAAAAACATATATCATAATAATATTTTAAAAAGTTATATATCATAATATTTATAAATTATAAAACGGTTTGGTTTCAGATCGATTTTTCGGTTAATCAAAATTTTGATTTTTTTTGCTCACCCTAATAATGCACACATCAACATTAAAGGCATTTTTGTAGTCAAATTTCAATATTATATGCATTAAGAAAAATTAATTAATAAATATTCTTAAACTATATAATTTATTTATAATTTTTTTTCATATATCTATGTAAAAATTGTTTATTAATTAATATAATACATATTGATTAATATCTAATGTAACAAATATTGATTTTTAATATTTTTTTACAGTATAAAAACACTCTTAATGTTTTCATTAGGGTACTATAATGCTCTTAACATCTTCGTTAAAGTACTAAAATATCTCTAAAATTTTTTATAGTACCAAAATCCTCTTAAAGTTTTTCTCATAGTACTAAAATGCCCCTAATTATTTGTATTAAAAATACAAGTGGCATTATGCCACGTGTCATATTTTTTCATGTTAGCGCCGTTAATTCGAAATTGATAGTAACTAGACGGAAGGTATTTTAGTACCGATTTTAGAATATCAAGGGCATTTTTACTTCAAAAAAAAGTTTGTGGGCATTTTAGCCTTTTTGAGATAGTATGGAGGGCATTTTAGTACATTTTCCCTAGTAATATATTTACACATCTTTTCTATTCAAACTTAGTTGAATTTAAATGCTTTCCATAGGTTGATAAATTTATAGATATTTAGGCAAAGTTCTATTAAACATAGAATTAAAAAGATTAACAATTGCATTAAGAATTTAATTATCATAAATTAATAATCCAACAATTGAGCAGAATATATAGTGTTTGTGTTTCACCTTGATAGTTAATCAATTTTTATTAAAAATAATGATATATATTGCATTCAGAATATGATATAAATATTTACAGTCACTGTTGAATAGTGCAAATATATAATTGTATAACATAAAATGAATAAATAAGTTAAAAAAAAGCGTGAAGATGTTAAATAAATAATACAAAATATTAAATTAAATAGATCGTTAAATGTAAAATTCGGCACAATTAATCATATAATGATAATTTCTAATAATAATAGTCGTACTACGTAGCAAAAATTTTAAAATTTACGGAATATCTTTGTTTAAAATTTGCGAAATATCTTTAAGTTCAAGTATATTATTATTATTATTTTCTTAAGAAAAGTAAACAACTTCAAGTGTGAGATTTGTGGATTTTTTTAATATTTAGGTATTATCTGTTTGTCTTGTTCTGAACTTATTTAATCAAATACCTGAACAGAAGATGGATAACAAAAGACAAGTTGTATTATTATTATTATTATTATTATTATTATTATTGGCACGAAATCAAATCAAGTCAATAATTGTTAGTATATTATAATTTATTAATATATTTAAAAACGGTCATATGAAAAACGTGTTCTCATGTAAAAAATCTTCACTTTCTACTTTCCACCTTCTTCTTCTTCTCCTGTACTGTGAGGAAAAGATGATAATGCTAATACTTAGAATTCTAGAAATTAGACTCTTGTAAAGTCAAAACAAAGAAAAATAAAGGCCATACTAAAACTTAAAAGCTAAGGTTCCCATGAAGGTCAAACTTTTGGTGCTTAAACTTATTATTCACACCACATAATCCACTTTAAACATTACTATTTACTGTGTTTGAAAGTCTATAAACTTCATTAATTTAGTTCCTAGTGACATAGAGAGGGAAGAGAGCGCTGGCCCTCCAAACATTATAAAATTTCTCTTCTAGTGTACGGGAAAAAAAACCAAATTTTACTTTGAGACTATATATATAATGTTAAATTCTTATAATGATTGAAAAATTAAAAATGCATGTTTATTATTTAAAAATTACAAAAGTTAAATAAATAATAAATGATAAAACTCTTATTCTTACCAAGTAAAAGTTTATTTATACTTATTATATAAATGGAAAATGCATTAATTACTAAATGAACATAACCCAAATTTTCTGTCCAAAAAAAAAAAACCAATTTTCAATATATTTCACTCTATTTTTTTAATTTTTATATTCTTTTATCTCTCTTATAAAAACTAATAAATATTTAATTTGATTTTTAAACTTTTCAATAATTAATTACCACTCGACTCAAAACTTAATGTTCTATCCGAATTAGCATGCAAATTTCAATTTAAGATCCATATGACACTTTTCATCTACAAGGACACCATTTTTTATTTTTATTTTTGTCATTGACCAATTATTGCGATGGAAATTTATGATAAAACTTTTTAAAAAGTGTTTTTGGCGATGACAAAAGGTAAAATGACCACAAATTGAAAGTTATTGGTTAATTTAGATTAAAAGTTAAATTTCCAGTGAATTGACTATTTTGAGGGCCAAATAAAACATTTTTTTTTAAAAAAATCATTAAGTCTGTACTTTGATCCCAAAAATTATTTTATGGCCCCATCTCTTCCTCTATTGATTTTTTTTTCAATTTATATGACTTGAATTTTTATTTATATGACTCGAATTTTAAACTTTTGGGGGACAAAAATTATTTTATGGCCCCATCTCTTCTTCTATTGATTTTTTTTGTTCAATTTATATGACTTGAATTTTTATTTATATGACTCGAATTTTATACTGGTTGTATCTAAATTTCTAATGGCTTTATTCGTATGACCTTTAAGAATAATTAATATGCTATATTCTAACTTAATTTCTTTTTCGTTCATTAAAAAATAAGAAACATGAACAAACTTTTTATAAGTAAAATAGCTGCCTATATAATTTAGAAAAACTAAATCTATTTCCTGACTTGCTTCACTTCTGATATCAACTATAGATTACAAAAGCTGGATAATTATTATGAGCTCATGATTATCAATTTCAACAAACCAATCTTTGTTGATAGCTATGGTTTCCACCATTAGAACTAAGCTACCATCCATATTTTATATTGGCATATCCAACAGATTTTCTCTTTTGTTATGAAAAAACACATACCTGCAGCAATTTAAGAATTATTATGAAAAAACACATGGAAGCACACATTCAAAACAAAATGAGAAAACCACACAACACTAGACGCAAACGAGGCAATTCTTAGGTTAGTTAATAATAAGAATATAATCTATCAGAATATCATTAAAAGATCACAATCTATGAAGAAAATAATCAAGTACAGTTGGGAGCAAGAAAACAAATTGGATTAATTAAATGAATTAATATGCTGGCTTGCTTATTATGTTTGTAACTTGTTGACTCCAGCTTAAGAGTTTGGATGAAGGCAAGCTAATACATTTTTTTCTGAATTATGTTAATAAAAAAAATTACTTTTACAAACTATCATCTATAAATAAATTTAGATTTAATAAATAAGCATCAAAGCACCATATTTACCCTAAGGGAGAAAAAAAATTGTTGAAACAAGTGTTCTAGCATCAGCACATGCCGCAGACAGAATAAGCCAAAATGTACAAGAGTAATGCAAAATCACGACATTATCTTTTGTGGGGACAAATATATATTAGCTTCTCAACAATAATCCCCTTTAAATTATTTTCATTACATAACCTTGATGTGTCTCCAACTGTAACAATCAATCATCCTCACATCATTACTCTTTCTAAATAAGACTTAATAATATATATTATTGTTCTCAACCAATTATTAGTCTGTAGCAATAAGCTTCAATGGATGTATAATAAAACAAAATGCAACATTTGTTCTTAATTAAATAAATCGAAGGGAGGAACTCAAATTTATGAAGAATATCATTATTGCATGATACAAAAGTACAGGTGAACATTCCACAAAGTCTTAAACCTCAAAAAAATCACCCAAAAAAAAAAACAATATATAGGGAAAGAGCGAGGAAATCACCTCTAAAAAAAACGTAAAAATAAGACTACAAACCCAGCTGCATGTTACAAATTCAACAAGTTGGTAATTAAAAACGAGGTCAACGGGTCAACCTCCCCAAAAAAAAGTGCATAGTAGCACCAAAAAGAAAAAAAAAACCATTCCTGCAAAAATGGAAACCCTGCAGCCATATCAACACAGAGAAAGAGAGAGGGACAAAGAGTTCAGTGGTCACTGCTTCTGTCAGGTCTTGAATCTGGAAACAGTTGCAGTTTATTATGTTTCCACGTTCGAATTCTTGCAATGTTTGATAGCTACTTTAGAAGAGCTTGTCTTAGGTTTCTCACAAGATCCTTCACTGTCATCGAGAACTTATCGTCTATCTGCAATTTTTGATAAAAATGAAAATTTCAATTCACCAAATAGAATGAGCATCTCTAATTCCAATTCTTCATATTATGATATATATATATTTTTTGGTACAACAAATTATGATATCTAATTACTGTATTGTGCAGGATTGTGAAATTTCGAGTTTCAGATTTAGTTGGATCATTCATAGTAACAATAAATTAGTAGGTCATGCTAGGTATAACCTTAAGTGTATTACAGTACTGAAGAATGGAACTAGAGTTAAAGTAATTTTTTTTTTAGTTAGAGGAGAAATATAGGTACCTGAGCAATAACTGTAACATCAAGAGTGGAATTTCCAAAGGGCAAGGCACTGGAGTTTATGACATTCAGATGAAACTTTTCTACTTGGCTAAGTATTTTCAATAGGCTACCATTTCGTTTTTCACAGTGGATTCTAATCAGAACATCCTTGTCTGAAACTTTTGCTTCGATCTCCGGCAGAGGTTGGTCGTAGCGGCCATCAGAATTCTCATCCGATGATGAAGATTCATCATCCACATAAACCTGTGATTTTTTCACAAAAACTACCGATTCCATAGATTTCCTTGTTGCTTGTTCCTCTAATGTCTTCACTCGATCTTGTAAATGCTTCATGTACTTTATTGCATCTTCAAGAACTGTTGCCTTGTCCATCTGCAATAGTAGCGGAACTGTGAGCTCTCGAGTTTGAATGGCGATTAACTACCCAAAATAGTAGTGAGTGTCGAGATTATAATTCAAGTACCTTTTTGAGGCCAGGAATAACAGCTGAAAGAGCTACAAATCGCTGGCTAAGCTTTTCGCGACGCTTTCTTTCTGCTATGACATGTTCTTGTGCATGCATAGGACTCCTAGTAGGGACACCACCTGATTTCTTGGAACCGTATGGATCACTGGAAGAGCCTTGAACACCAAACAAACTGTTGGATATAATTTCGTCCTTAGGCTTTATAGTTGAATCCAAACCATAAAATTGTCCAGAGGTAGCAGGAGATGAATTCGAATTTTCAAAAGAGATAATGTGAGAATTAGATGAAGAAGGAGAAGGCTTAGAAGTGATTGGATCAGTTATGCAAGAATTCCAACTATTTTTCTTTAGCTGTTTGGTATGCCTTTCAATGCTGGTTTGTGGTGTTTCAGCTACTGTATAGCTCAAGTTCTGTAAGGTATGGGAACTGATGATTTGATTGTTCTTGGAGGAAAATGATTCAAAAACAAGATCATCAATTGGGTAATCAAGAGTCGACATTTGGTATGGATAGTTAAAAGCTGGATCCTCCATTTCCTGTCACCAATACATACAAAACCATCACCAAGATAATCCCAAAATTGCAGATCGATATTATGATTAATTAAATAAACAATTAATGCAACTTGCAGGTGAAATTAATGTTTACCCATTCAGATAACCATTTAGCCGCCGGTGCGATTTCCATCAAATTAAGCAACTTTGATTGTTTTCTTTGAAGAAAGAACAATAAGAGTTTAGATCCTGTAGAAAAGATTGAACAACATACCCATCATAACTTTGTCTTCAAAATCATTTATTTATAAGAGCACAAAGTTGCAGATGAAGTGAAACCCCAGATGTGAAATATTTCAGAATTAAAAGGAAAAGAGAATTAAAGAGGAAAGAAATAGAAACTGAGCCTTGAATCTAATAATCTGGAAACTGAAAGAATAAAAAGTTCTACAAAGAAGAAAATCGAGTTCTTTACTTCCACAAAGTGAAGAAAACTCAAAAATAAGAGATGGATTCTCAAAAGTGCATAAAAAAGTTTCAATCTTGAGGACTATTCCAAAGATTTCATGGAAGAAAAATTAAATGGGTAGATTTGTAGATCAGTAGTGAACTAGAAAAATGGAGCTTACTTGTCAAAAACCCAGATGGAGAAAGATGCTAAAAGCTTTTGATTTTCCTTTCCGATTGGCTAAAAGCAAACAAAATTTCGCCATCTTATAGAGAAAGTACTGTACGCGGCTTGGTTACGTACCAATTGTGAAGTTCTTTTCACGTGCGAAAATGGTTTGTCTTTTTAAATTTCTTCAATCATCTACTGTTCATGTGAAGGCCTTTCTCCTCAATTATGGTCTTTTGTTGACTCTTTGTCCAATAAGATTTTGCCACCTCAGTTTCTAAATGCTTTATATCAAGAAATTGACTAACTTCATTGCTTTGCGTTTCTAAAGTCAAAAGCTGTTGGGAATATTGTTTATTCATTGCCCAGTGTTAACCTTAGAACATTGAATTTGTTTCCTTCTTCAGGTCATGATCTCTTGTATGAAGAACATCTACCTGTATTCAACATAGTTATAATGTCATTTCGATAACTTGTTTTTATTCAAAATTTTCTGCCAGGCACAATCAATTATGTATTTTTTGGAAATGATTGATTATATTCGTTGAGAGTAATTTTTATTTTCCCTGGTGTCAAGTAGGATAAAAAAAAATTATCTTTTCGTTCAATAATATCATCAGCCGATCAGGAATAAGTGTCTACATGTGGTTTAATATCGTAAAATTAATAGCTCTAACACCATCTTAAAAGAATAATTGATTAATTCAATTCTAAAACTAGCTCATGAAAATAATTGTTTGAAATTATTACAAAGAGTATTTCATTTATATCACCCATATCACTTAATAGTTAATAGCAGTACTATTATATCTTATTGGTAAAAGTCTTTGATTCTTGGACCTTTTGATGAGCGAGGGAAGATTTCTCCTTTAATTTCATCATGGCACCCATTACATCTTTATATGTTGTTTTAGCTTAGCCTTGTTCATGCTGCAAACCCATATCACAATTAAAACATGTATATATTAGGGTTTTTATCATTCAGCTTTATTTGTATTTGGTTAATTTAGTGCAATTTTCAATTTAACTGCAATTTAACGGGTTATATTGATGGGAAAGAGTAAGAAAAGAAAAGAAAAGAAAAAACTGTATAGTTTCTCAAATATATATTACTGTTCAATTTTCAAGAAGAAAAGCTAAATAAGTGTGGATTGGAAATTTGACTATTCCTTCCAATATAATTCTTAGGGTTGTTAATATAAAATATGAATTTATTTCTTTTTTTCTCTACTATATATGAATTAAACGAGTTGAGCTAAATTAATTATGTACGTATGTAATAGTTCTCCTTAAAACTCTCTCTCCATATATATAGACATAGTAGTTGTTTCCAATTAAGTGGGAAATTAATATAGAATAAAATAAAAATCGCAGAAATGAAAGATTAGAAATGAAATGAAAAGAAAATTGAGATCCAAATATCCAATCCAATAGGTAATAAGATTTTGCAATCATGTAAGCCACTAATTCTAATTCCTTCAATCTATCCAATTGATATGGGCATGTGAATATAATAAAGAAGAATAAATTTGGATTTTGAGATTAGGCACGTGGTTGAATTTGGAAGCTGAGATGAAATTGCAGCTTTCATGGGTCTACAAAGGGAAACGTTTGTTGGTTGGTTGGTCATTGGTCAATTAGTTTTGATTCCACACGGTTCTCATCATTTGTCTCTTTCTCAATTTACCAGCACGAGTTATATTGCATCTACTATTCATCCATTGTTGCGCATAATTTAAGAGTCGTTTTTAACTTTTATATACATATTAAAGTAATAATTAATGCATCTTATTTTCATAAAAAGTTATCGTCATATATTTTTTATATTCTTATTTTTAATATTATCAGTAAACGTACAATCTCACGTCATCAACATTAAGTTAATTATTGAATTTACTTAATTTTATAAAAAATTATATTAAAGAGAGTAAAATTCTCTTATTTTAAAATGTTTACTTTTCCATTATAACTATTGAATCAGTGTTTCGAAAGCGTAAAATAAAAATAGTATTTCAAAGCTGCATGTTCAAGTCCCCTTCTGGTTTGTTGTTCCCCAGCTATGGCAGAAGCGTTGGCCCTTAGATCCTCTTTGTTATGGTTGCAGAATCATTTTATGGTTCGTGGTAGTGTTGACCTTGGCGCCAAGGAAGTTGTGCGGGCTGTTTCTATTGCTAAGGAGGACTTGTCTGAGTTTGGTTTAGTTGTGGATAATTGTGTCGCTCTTCTTCATCAACAACAGGATGTTTCAGTTCAATGAATGTCGAGACAAGCTAACACGGTCGCTTGTAGTTTAGCTGGAGCAACTATTCAAAATGCTAGTCTTATTCACTGGGATTTTCCTCCTGGTGTTATTGTTTCAGCTTTATGCTGCGGTTCCAATAACGTAAATGATTATACAAAATTTTCAAAATTATATTTGAAAATGATAGAGACATTTATCTTAATAAATAATATTCACTTTTGATAATAATATATAGAAAATTAATAAAATGTCAAATTAATGAGAACTCAAAATGTCAAAAATAAATAAAACATACAATTAACCCGAACTCAAAATAATTTGAATATTTGATTATTGAATTAGAACTCGTCTTATTCCAAAGATAACAAATCTTTATGTCTATTTTTATTTTTATTTTTTTGGGGATTGAATTTGGTAAGAACGTACGTCAGAGTTGATGATTTAAGCTTGCACAAAACATTAGCATAGTCAAGACTCATGAGATGTTTTTAAACTCAAGTGGTCTTGGTCGGTTTCCACTCAAATCCACTTATAAAATTGCAATTAAAATAAAAAGAAAAATAACCAGTATCATTATAACATATTCATTTTATTAATAACTATATAAAAAATTTTATTCCATAAAAATAATTCAAATATTTAAATATTATTATTAAAATTATCTTTCACCTTAAAATTATTAATTCAACACAAAAATTTCACATGGTGTATCTCGAATAAAGTGATTTTAATTATATTATTTAAAAAATTGAGCTATTTTTGCATGACATAAAATTTTTTGTGGTCGGATCATTATTATTATTTTTTTTGACATAAAAAGAACTCCATTAATCAGAGAAATCAGCCAAAAGAGCTGAGTACAACCAAGGAGGGGGAGACCAGTCCTAGAACAAAAAATCAGACACTGAACTAGATGCATGAGCTATAGCATGAGCACACTGATTTGCTGATTTCTTAACAAAGCCAAAAGAACGGCAAACATCAGAGAAAACTATACAATCTTGAATGAGAAAAGAAATATTGGAATTAAAGCAACAATTCCTATTCAGAGCATTTATAACCAAAAGAGAATCCGAATTTATTACACCATTGAAGATCGAATTTCTTTTAAGCTAGCTGAGGGCTTCACAAATGCTAACCGCTTCAGCAACAGATGGATCCAATAAACTAGGAAAAGACCAGTGATCAGCAGCCACAAATGAACCTTTGTGATCCCGAGCTATGAAAGCAATGCTAGTTTTGTTCAGATCTTGAAAGAGTGTTGCATCAGTGTTTACCTTGATACAATTAGCACTGGGAGGTTTCCAACAAACCGGAATAGAAGAGGAAGTGCTTGAAATATGAGAGCCGATATCTTTATTTGCTGTCAACCAATCCCTCACAATACGGACAGAGTTACAAATAACAGCAACAGAGGTAACTGATGAACCCTTCCAGACAACAATATTTCTGCAATTCCGCAACGCCCAACAAATAGACACCACTAAAGAGCAGCTATTAGCGGACAAATTATTCAAAATAAAAGCAAACCAAGTGTGAAAGTCATTAAAATTCCTACCCAGGTACCCAAGATCAGAGCGCCTCCCGACTTCTTTAGCAAGAGGGCAAGATAAGAACACATGGAATATAGTTTCAACACTCAGCCTGCAAAGAGGACACAAAGGCTCGATTTCCACTCCCTTTTTAATCAGCAACTCACGCACAGGCAAAACAGAATGGATCACACGTCAAATAAAATTCTTCAATTTGGGAGGGACAAGCAAACTCCACAATCTGTTCCAACATTTAGGATCCAGGAAATACAAAAAATTTAAAGGTACCTGATGGATCAAATTATATGTAGATTTGATTGAATACAGACCATCTTTTTCCATGAACCAATGCCACACATCATAAGTTAGTCTCTAACTCAAAGGGATACTTAGAATCAGCTTCTTATCCCTTTCATTAAACTTGGAGTTAATAACATCATAGTTCCACTGCCTTGTATTATGATCAATTAAATCAGAGACCATCTAGACATTATCTGAGCTATCAAAGACATAAGTTACTCTCGGATTATTGGAATCTAGAAGCCAAGGGTTCTCCGCTATTCACACCTGATTCCCATTCACAATTTTAAACTTACAACGCTTGTTTATGACAAATTGAGCCTTATGAATACCTCTCCACACAAAACAAGGATTCTGGTTAGTTTCACCCATAGTCACTGAATTTGTGAAGAATTACGCAATAATCACAAAAGAAATTTTTTTTTTTCATAAAAATTACTAAACTTTATAAATTTATACAATGAAATCACTTTGATTGGATTCCGGTGAGAAAATCGCCGAAAAGTTCACATATCATCATCTGGACCTACCATGTTAGCATGCTACCTGTCATACTGTGCTGACACGTAAACTTTCCGGTGACTTTTTTGCCGGAATTCTGTCAAAATGACTTTATTGTATAAATTTGCAAAATTCAGTAATTTTTATGAAAAAAAAAATTTCTTTTATGATTATTGCGTAATTTGATTACAAGTTCAGTGACCATAAATAAAACTTACCCCTAGGATTCCAGCCAAGATTCGCATGAATAAAGGAAGTGAAAAGGGTAATATCTAGCCTTCAGAACTCTAGCCATAAGAGAGGAAGAATCCGAAGTAAGATGCCAACACTGCTTACCCAAAGAAGCAATATTGAAGTCATAAATAGAGCGAAACCCCAAACCACCAAATTTTTTAGGCCAACATATACGATCCCATGAAATCCAGTTAATACCTTGTTTATCCGTAGCACTAGAACCCCACCAGAACTTATCGAAAAGTTTTTCCAACCGGCTACATAAACCCAAAGGGAGCAAAAGCACACTCATTGTATAATTAGGCACCGCCTGCACTACAGTCTTCAAAAGAATCTCTTTGCCTGCTTTAGACAAAAAAGATTTGTTCCACCCTTACATTCGTTTTCAGATTTTTTTGCTCAATAAAGGAGAAAACTTATTTTTTAATCCTTCTAATAAGAGAAGGAAGACCAAGATAGGAATCGTTTTCCACAGAAGAAGAAATTGTAAGACAAGAGCGGATCTAATTATTGGTCTCCTCAAAAGTATTAGCACTAAAACGCAAGGAAGGATTGTTGTAGTTAATAAGTTGACCAGAATCATCAGCATAGATGTTAAGAATATTCTCGACCACAACAACTTCATCAATAGAGGCCTTGAAAAAGATATAACTATCATTTGCAAAAAAAAAAAAAAAGGTGACTAATAGGGCGTGCACTAGAAGGAACCTAACAACCAGTAAGCAATTTCATATCCTCGTACTTTTAAATAAAGAAGACAGACCCTCAGCTCCTAAAATGAAATATTAGAGGGATAACGAGTCACTTTGACGTAGACCTCTAGAAGCAGTAATCGAACCTAACAGAGAGTTCTCACCCTTTACAAAGTATCTGACATATTCAAAGCACATTTAAATAAGCCCAATCCACCTATCATCAAAACCAAGAGACCGAAAAACCTTAGTTAAAAAGTTCCACTCCATTCGTTTATAAGCCTTGCTCATGTCAAGCTTGAGCACAACAATCCCATTAACACCTTGTGTTTTCCTTTTAAGATGGTGTATAATCTCAAAAGCCACAATGTCATTGTTTGTAATCATTCTATTAGGAACAAATACACTTTGGGAGTCAGAAACAAAATCTGGGAGAATCCATTTTAAACAATTGGCCAACATCTTAGCCACTACTTTATAGAGGACATTAAACAAAGCTATGGGTCTCAAATCAGCCATAGCTTCAACATTGTTCTTTTTGGGAATAAGAGTAATAGCCGTATCATTCAAACCTTCTAGCAACTCACATTTGTCAATAATCTCCAGACAAAGTTTAGTGACATCAGCTCCCATAATCCCCCAACTTTTTTGGTAGAACCCCGGGTTAAACCCATCAAGTCCTAGTGTTTTATCAGGGTGCATGCTAAACAACGCTGCTTTCACATCTTTAGGAGTAAAAGGTTGGAGTAAGAACTCATTGTGATCCTCAGTAACTCTACGATCAAGAAAATGACTAATAAGCTTAGTACTACCATCAGTTGTCGTAAAGATATCAGAAAAATAGTCTGTAATAACCGCTTCTAGCCTAGAACCCCATTCACAAAGACGTTGTAACACCGATAACAAACCTAACGGACCAGTACGGTGAGCCAGAAATTTTTTTTTGTCCATTCCTATAAATGTAAGTTACATTGCCGCAGGCTTAAAACTGTCAAATGTTACTATTTATTTTATAAAAATTCGGTAATATAATGGCTATAAATCTAACTAGCTTTCTGAAAAGCAAACAATTTTCATAATTTCTTAGAGGCACAATAAATCAATAAACACAATTATGTAATCCATTCCACATATCTTTATATCCAAAATATTCATTCACAACTGTCTCATGACTAAGTCAATATTCACATACAACCTTAAATAATCATAATAAACATTTTTTTTCTACAATATCCGACATTTATACATATATATATACATGCCAAAAAGAATCCAAAATATACATATCCTATACAAAACTTCTTTCCCTCTTGTGTACTACTGCTTCTGCTCCTCGGTACATGCACACAGTAAATTTTACATACTGAGCATTAAATATATCCAATTGTGACTAACAATCATACTATTTTCCTTCACCAATATTCTAAGAAATCACTTTTAATCAAATTTTCTCACTTATCCACTCCAAATCACTTAAATTTTGATTCCATCACTTTTATCACACTACAAATGGATTGTATCCAAATTTCAGCCCAATTGAAGTTCGTTATTAGTCCGATTCAATAAAATCGGATCGATTCAATAACTGTCGGTATCACCGAAAAATTTATTTTTTTATACCAAAATATTCTAAATGAAGTTTCATTAAGATCTGCAAAATCTAGAAATTTTTGGAGTTTTTTTTACTATTTTTAAAAATTCGATTAAACTCGAGTCAATCATTTCTACAAGAAAAATTGACTCTCTAGATTTTTCGTATTTTTGAATTTTAGAGGCCCATTTGACCTCGGTTTCACTTTAAATTTCAACCCCGGACTCAGCATAATCAATATTTTTCGATGGTCAAATAAAATATTTTTTTACTCTCGTATACGATTTCCAACCCAAAAATACTATTCACCATCGAAAATTATTATTCACGATCAATCCGATGTCGAGGCCACCACAATTCTCTCCTACTAAAAGAAATTTCATACTCAAAATTTACCTGTATTGAAGAGTAGAGGGTACTGCTGTCTTATGGTCGCATCTGATTCCCATGTAGCTTCTTCTACATTGTGATGGTGCCACAGTACCTTTACTAATGGAACATGTTTATTCCTAAGCTGGCGGATTTCCCTAGCCAAGATCCTTATCAATCACTCTTCATAAGCCATGTCAATTTGTAATTGAATCTCCTCTAGTGTGAATACATTGTGTATCTTTTCCAACTCCAAAGGCAATTTCAAACGATAGGCTACGGGACTCACTCGCTGAAGTATCTCATAAGGGCCAATGAATCTCGGACTTAACTTACCCTTCTTGCGAAATCTTAGAATTTTCTTCCATGGAGATACCTTCAGAAAGATTTTATCTCTGATCTAAAACTCTATATCCCTTCTTTTTAGATTTGTATAGGATTTCTGATGATCCATAGCTTCCTTTAATAATCCATAATTTCTTTTCTAAATCACGAATCAAATTAGAACCTAGCAATTTTCTTTCACTTAATTCGGTCCAGCATAGGGGAGTTTTACATTTTCTACCATATAAAGCTTCAAAAGGAGCCATTTTTAAGCTAGACTGGTAGCTGTTGTTATAGGCAAACTCTGCCAAAGGCAAGTATTTTTCCTAAGTACTACCAAATTCAAAGACATAGCATCTGAGCATATCTTCCAGTGTCTAAATCACTTATTCTGACTGACCATCAGTCTGAGGGTGGAATGTTGTGCTAAGGCGGAGCCTTATACCTAAGGCATCTTGAAAACTTTGCCAGAAATGGGAAGTGAATCTAAGATCCCTATCAGAAAAAATGAAGGATGGCACTCCATGTAGTCTCACTACTTCATTAATGTAAATCTCTGCCAGCCCATACAAAGGGTAATTTATCCATACTGGCAGAAAATGAGCAGATTTGATAAGTCGGTCAATGATCACCCAAATAGCATCATGCTTCTTCTAAGTTATAAGCAAGCTAGTCACAAAATCCATGGTTACCTTATCCCACTTCCACTTTGATGCTAACAAAGGATGCAGTAGTCCTGAAGGAACCTAGTGTTCATCTTTTACTTGTTGACATATTAGACATTTACTCACAAACTCTGTCACATCTCGTTTCATACCTGTCCACCAATAGTAAGCTTTTAAGTTCTGGTACATCTTGTTACCTCCAGGGTGTATGGCATAATGGCTATGGTGTGCTTCAATCAGAATATTCTTCTTCAGTCCTTTTTGATTTGGAACACAGAGTTTTTTCTTGTAGCAGAGGCTTCCATCATCACTTAAAGAATAATCTCTTTTACTGCTACTCTGAAGCTTATTTATAATAGCCATCAGCCGATCATCTTTTCATTGAGCTATCTTTATTTGGTGCACAAAGTCGGGTTTTGCTTGCATTTCAACTACTAAAGCTCCATCTGGCACTAGACTTAATCTAGAATTTATAGCTCGAAAAGCTGCAAACAATACTATCAGTTACTTACACTTGTCAATTTCCTACACTTATTCATTCAAAAACATTAATATTACCTGACATGAATTTTCTGCTAAGCGTATCGGCCACTACATTAGCTTTTCCTGGGTGGTAGTCAATATAACAATCATAGTCTTTAATCAACTCCAACTAGCATCTTTGTCCGAGATTAAGCTCTCTCTGGGTAAGCAAATATTTCAAACTTTGTGATCTGAATAGATATAACATTTCTCTTCATACAAGTAGTGCCTTCAAATTTTTAATGCAAAAACAATGGCTGCTAACTCTAAATCGTGAGTAGGGTAGTTCTTCTCATGAGTCTTGAGTTGTCAGAAGGCATAAGCAATCACCTTACCTTCCTACATCAAAATGCAGTCTAAAACATTCTTGAAAGCATCGCTATAGATCACAAAATCCCTACCTGACTCAGATTGAGTAAGAGTAAGAGTTTTTGTTAACATACTTTTAAGCTTCTCAAAACATTCTTGGCATTCATTAGTCCATAAAAATTTGGTATGTTTCTGTAGCAATCATATCAAAGGCACTAAAATAATAGAGAAGCCTTTTATGAATCTCCTATAATACCCGATCAATCCTAGAAAACTCCTCACTTCTGTAACATTTTTAGGTGGTTTCCACTGGAGAATTGCATCAATTTTTGAAGGATCTATTTTTATACCTTCCGCAGATATCACATGCGCCAGGAATGACACTTCATTTAACCAGAAGTCATATTTATTGAACTTAGCATACATTTTCTTTTCTCTCAGAGTTTGCAGAATAATTCTCAAATGCTTATCATGTTCTTCCAGCGTCTTGAATTAGACTAGGATGTCATCAATGAAGACTACCACAAAATGATCTAAATAAAGGTGAAAAACCCTATTCATCAGGTCCATAAAGGCAACTGGTGTGTTTGTGAGTCCAAATGGAATGACCAAGAACTTATAGTGTCCATAACTGGTGCAAAAGGTAGTTTGAGGCACATCTACTTCTTTCACTCCCATTTGGTAATAGCCTAATCTCATGTCAATTTTTGAAAAGACGCCTGCTCCCTTAAGTTGATCAAATAAGTCTTCAATACAAGGAAGAGGATACTTATTCTTTATAGTGACTTTATTTAGCTGTTTATAGTCAATACACAACCTGAGTGTACCATCTTTCTTCTTTACAAACAAGACTGGTGCTCTCCAGGGAGAAACGCCAAGTCTAATAACTCCCTTATCAAGCAACTCTTGCAACTGAATCTTCAATTCTTTTAATTCTGTAGGTGCCATTCTATAGGGAGCAATAGAAATAGGAGCAGTAACAGGCACAACATCAATGGAGAATTTTACCTCCCTGTCAGGTGAAAAGCTTGGCAAATCATCAGGAAACACATCCTAGAACTCTCTGACAGTAGGCACTTCTGATATCTTTGGGCTGACTTTCTTTGCCTCTACTGCATAGCACATGTAAGCTACACACCCTTTTCTGATCAATCTTTTAGCAACAGTAGCTGATATCACATCAAATAGGAAATCAGTCCTTACACCTACTACTGTAATCTCTCGGTTATCTTCAAGCTTTAAGATAACTCTTTTTCTTTTATAGTCAACAGTCGCTTGGTGGGCGGATAACCAATCCATCCTGAGAATTACATTGAACTAACAAAAATGTAGCTCAATCAGATTTACCAGGAATACATGTCCCTGAGCACTAATAGGACAATGTCTATACACATTGTCTACCACTACAACTTGCCCCAGAGGATTACTTATCAAGATATCCTGATCCAAGCATGCCTCTTTCATTCCTTTATCCCGTGCCAAAACAATGCTAATGTAGGAGTGTGTGAAACCAGGATCAATCAAAGCATGTACTGAATCAGATAACAGGAGAAATTTACTTACGATCACATCGGGAGCATCCTCCTCTTCTCTGACTTTGACAGCATAAGTCTGGCCTGAAGCTCACCTCTGTCCTTGGGATGCCTGACCAACTAGTCTAAAAGCTGAAGTGTTAGTGGCAGCTCTCCTACCATGACCTCTTGGTACCGAGGACCTACTACCTGATGCTAGTGATGTAACTGAGGCAGTCTGCATAACAAGACAATCCTTAATTCGACGGTCTCTGGACCCACACCTGTAATAAGCTCCAGTAAAAAATTTGCACTCCCCAGGATGAGTCTTGCCATAATGCTCGCAAGCTACTGCTGACCCACTGCCTCTATCCCGGGGTATACTAGCTGCTGAAGCTCTGCCACGTGATGCACTGCCCTGACCTCGGTCTGCTGACACCGGTGGCTGATCCTGAGGTGCTTGAAATCCCTTTGACTTCTTTCCTTGTCCCCCTTTATCACTGGACTGCCCTTGCTTTCTCTTCTACTGAAACCAGGACTATCTGTCAACTTGCTCTACCTGAGTAATCTCTAACTTAATAACAGCTTCAACCATAGCTCTCAGATTAGGGTATTTCTGAGCTCCAATAATCTGCCTGAGCTCTGTATGCAAACTCCTCTCAAACCTGTGACATAATTTCTCTTCTGTAGCCCGGTTCTCATCCAGATAAGCACTTAAACTCTCGATCATATTTTGCTACTGTCCTGTTTCCCTATTTTAATCTCCAAAAGGTGTCATGCATAGAAGCTTTATACTTAGACCCAATATACTTCTTCTCAAATTGATCAACAAAGAATTCCCAATTTAACTGATCTACCGGAGTATGCCTCTTGACCGAATCCCACTAGATAAAAACGGGGCCCTAAAGTAAAGCAACTATACCTTCAAACTTTTCTTCCAAGGGGTTGTGAGTAATCTCAAACAATCTTTTTATCTTATAAAGCCATTCTTCTACTAATGCCGGTGTCAAAGGGTCTTGCCTAGAAAAATATTTCGCTCCTAGTCTCTTTAAATGCTCCAAGATAGGTTTCTGTCTAGGTGAAGTCGGCTGAATTTGTACCACTACTGGCTGAGGTTGTGCCTGAGTTTGAGCTATCTGTAGTTGATACTGTATGTAATCGATTATCAAATTAAGGAAGTCCGGCTGAGGAGGAGGAGGTGGTGCTACAGGTGGAGTAATTGATTATTGTGGGGCTTCTTGTTGCCCAACATTACTTGATGCCTCACTTTTATTATCCCCCACTTCACGGCTGCGCTCTTCAAACATCCTCACTATAAAACAAAAAGGAGCAAGTACACATTAATTCCAAAATACCTTCTCCTAAATCAATCATTAATATCCACTCCGATCTTAGAACCGCTTAAAATTTTACTCTAATACCACTAAATATAACACCCATAACAAATAAACCTAACGGAATAGTACGGTAAGCCGAAAAAAAAAATTTTTTGTCCATTCCTATAACTGTAAGTTACATTGCCGCAGACTTAAAACTGTCCAATGTTACTATTTATTTTATAAAAATTCGACAATATAATGACTATAAATCCAACTAGCCCCCTAAAAAGCAGATAATTTTCACAGCTTCTCTGAGGCACAACAAATCAATAAACACAATTATGTAATCCATTCTACATATCTTTATATCCAAAATATCCATTCACTACTGTCTCATGACTAAGTCAATATTCACATACAACTTTAAACAATCATAATAAATATATTTTTTCTACAATATCCAACATTTATACACATATATATACACATGTCAAAAAGAATCCAAAATATACATGTCCTATACAAAACTTCTTTCCCCCTTGTGTACTACTACTCCTGGTCCTCAATACCTGCACGCAGTGAATTCTATATGCTGAACATTAAATATGCCCACTGATGACTAACAATCATACTATTTTCCTTCATCAATATTCCACTTACAACAATTAAATTAATAAACTCTTAATATAATTTCAAATAAGCAAATTGTACTCATTTTCGTTTCAAAAATAATTTTATTCTATTATTAGCAATTCTTTTTACTTAATACCTAAACTTTAATTAATTTTTCAATTTAGTCCCTAGTATTTTATTTATTTTCAAAATTGCCCTTTTTATTCAATATTTATAAAATTGCCATTATATTCATTTATTTTCATTCTTATCCTATAATTTTACTCAAAATTTACCACTTACTCCTTATTTTACCATTTTCATGTAAAATTACACTTTTGATCCTTATGTCATATAAAACTTCATTTTTTTCACTGTTGGAATGCCAAATTATCATTTTAACCTTTTCAATCTTTTCTTAACCATATTTACTCATTAAATACCAGTTTTGATAAAATTATCATTTTACCCCTAAACTTTTTATTTTCTTTCAATTAGGTCCTTTTTCATCTTAAACTTTATTTTTATCTTTCTTTTCATACTTTTGACTCATTCTTATCATAATGCCCCTAGTACAATCTCGACAGAAACACTCAGAACGGTTATACGGGATGTGAACCCCACAGGGCCACAAGCAGACTAAGAAATGACCCCGAATGATCATTTTTCACAGAATAGACAGATGATATGGAGATCAGTGATCCTATCATAGCAAAGCAAGTCGCCATGACTTGCACCTCGGTATAAATATCCCTATGACCAACCAATTATATCCCGAGCTAGATTTTACTATCAGACTATCTCTAAGGGCATAATTTCATCAAATTACAATTCATTACTTAATTTTTTTCATGCTTTTTATCACTTTTTTATTTAGTTTATCTGTCAGTCAAACTTTTCAATCTTTTTACACAGTTTGTGAATTATTTCACCATAATTAATCATTTTTTTCATCAAATTATGCATTAACTCATATTAATTCAACATTTTTATTCATTACATAACCAAAATTTGTCAAAAAAATATTCATTTAATTTCTATAATTTTATAAAAATTCATAGGCATGTTATTTTATCTCTATTATTAATTTATGGATTAATTTCATCAAAATATACAAAATACTCACTAATTCTCTTTAGAGTGTAATTCGGCCAACAAACGAAGTTTACCCTACCTATGTTTAAAAATTTAATTAAGCATTTTTCTAAGCTTATTCAAGGTCCAATTGCATTATTCTAACATCAATTTTAATTAAACATACATATTTTTCATTTCTCTTAAGTTACATATAAGAAAAATTCACTTAAATAAAGGAAAACACTATGATTTACTAGCCAATAACCTTTTCTCCTTGGTCTAGCTTGCCTAAACTTCCTTTTCTTTTTCTTTTTCTTTGAGAGCTTGAGTTTTCCCTTGATTTCCTACCATGGCCGAAATTTATACCCATCAAAACTATTTTTTTGATCTCAAATACTTAATTTTACATCATAAATAAATTCTAGATACCAAAAACTAGTGAGAAACACCTAATAATTAAATTAAATCTAAGAATTTCTCTTACCTCTTTATGACACCTAACACTTTAATCCTTAGTTTTTCTTGCTTCCTTTACCCAAATCAAATGATGAAGGGCTGAATATTAATCTAGAGGGATGGAATTAGCTTTCTTAGGCTTGGATTTGGTGTAGATTTTAAGTGAGATAAAAGAAAATTAGGAGGAAAGGGATCAAGTGGGTTTCGACCAAGAGGAGGAAGAAGAAGTAGCTGAAAAATCTGAAATTTTACAGATATCTAACACTTATATACTCCCTTCCATGGGCCAAGCTTTGGGCCAAATGAATTAGCCTAGCCCAATTAATCAAAGCCCTAATCAATTTCTCTCACTTTTTCACTCCAAATCACTTAAATTTTAATTTTATCACTCTTATCACACCAAAAATATATTGTACCCAAAATTTCAGTCCAATCGGAGTTCATTACTGATTCGATTCAATCAAATTAGTTCGATTCAATAACTACCGGTATCACCGAAAAATTTATTTTTTATACCAAAATATTCTACATGAAATTTTATTAAGATCTGCAAAATCTATCAATTTTTGGAGTTCATTTACTATTTTTAAAAATTCAATCAAAGTAGAGTTAATCCTCCCTACAATGAAAATTGACTTGCTAGATTTTTTTATTTTTAATTTTTAGAGGTCCATTTAACCTCAATTTCACTTTAAATTTTAATTTCTAACTCACTATAACCAATATTTTTTTATGATCAAATAAAATATTTTTCACTTCCGAGTATAATTTCCAACCCGAAAATACTATTCACTATCAAAAATTACTATTCACGACCAATCCGGTGTCGAGACCACTATAGACGCCCTATCAAGTCTTTAAATTGAGCAATACTGTTCCTTTTCTTATGCTTCGAAGCACTACATGAAAGTTTTTGGAATTTGAATCTCCCCTTTTGAGACAAAAAAAAATCTTAGATCTCTGCTTCCAAAATTTCTTTTGCTACCTAAGAGTATCTTGATATCTAACATGAACCTCTTAGTAGTCAACATTATTAACAAAACCCCCCAATCTTCTAGCCCGAACCATAGACAATCTAATATCCTTTAATATATTTTTGAAATCCCTAGTAATAGTTTTACCCTAATAAGATAAAGCCTCACTACAAAAATGAAGCTTAGAAAAAATAGAAGCCGAATAATTCATATTCCAGCTAGACGAAACAATGGAGAAAAAATCTTTCTTTAACACCCAAGTGTTCTCAAAACGAAATCGATGAGGGACAGAGCGGTTGGAATTAAAACAAGTATCAAGAAGTAGAGGAGTATGGTCTGAAGAAGTTACCTCCAGGTTGGTCACTTTATACAGAGGAAAACGAAGAACCCAAGAAGTAATTGCCAAAGCTCTATCCAGTCTTCCTTCTACGAAATTCGGCGAATCATAACCTCTTGACCATGTAAATCTATACCCCTCAAAATCTTGAATATGGCTGTCATAAATGTCATCCCGAAAGCCATTAATAAGATACAGAGTGTAAGGACCATACTAGCTATCCGGATTCCTGTTATTTATTTTAATATTTTTAATAAACAATACATATAATACTAATGAGGTATTCATTTGTCATTCCATTGGTTATACTTTGACTTTATAATTCATACGTTAAAAAATTTACATAAACATATACTTTGTTACATCATAATCATATTTTGAGTTAATAATTACAAAACATGTTCATTACATTATTTTTCATAAGATTTACACAAATTAAAAAGAGAAAAATAGTACATTTTAAACATCCTAACTTCTCTTCCTAGCTGGTATTGGCCTTGACCCTGAAGCAACGATATGTCTTGAACCTACACGAATAAACATCCGTGCTAAGCTATAAAGTTTAGTGAGGAACAATACATATATGAACAACCACTCACAGTAATTATTTCCAAGCATGCAATAAGCAGTATTAATATCAGGATATTATAATAAACATGCAAGGGTTACAATATAAATCCACATATCATACTAAATCTTATAACATTACTGTATAAGGATAAAATATGATAGACTAATCAATTCTTTATCAATATAATACATATACTATTCATTTCATACTGTGAAATGCCTGCTAAAGTCCTGTGGATGTGGATAACGGGTGTTGTGGATATCCGTAGGTATCAAATATATAAATACCCAATGGTATTAAATCTGTTGACCCAAAAGGGTCAAGCCTATAGTCCCAACGGGAATAAATATAGACCCAAACGAGGTCAAACTTATAGCAGCTGTGACTGTAATTCTATAGGCATGCCTATCTATCCATAATCAAGTTCTATGTGCAGGCAAATAATCATATTTCATTAGCTCATATTATAGCATTTCACTATAAAGTAGAATAATTTAAAATAATATAATACACTATACAACAATTACTACCGTATAATGGTACTGTATTTATAATTCACATTCGAATAAACACATATAAGCATCACATATTATATCATAAACATTGCCTTTACATTTCATTTCAATATATATATATATATATATTGGTTGTTGTGCATTATCATGTTTATATGTTCAATATAATTTATAAGACTTAGAAAGAGTTAACATAGCTTTAGGCTTCATATGGCATCTTATTCTTTCAAGTTTGAACTATAGAGGAGGGTCATAGTTATTACTAAATTTATGGTAATCGTAGCCCAAGACATGATATAGGGGTCACGGTTACTACCAAATTCATGGTAACCGTGACCTAGGTTGCTTTCCGGATCTAGACTACACTAGACTACCTCACGGTCATTATCGAATTGATAATAACCGTGTTCTATACTTTTTAAAGGGGTCACGGTTATTATGAAAAGCTTAGTAATCGTGACATAGGTCATCTTTAGGTTCTAGATTGGAAATTGGGGTACCTCACGGTTACTATGAAAAACTTAGTAACCATAAGGCCCAAACCGCCCAGAGACAGATTTTTTTTTTCTTGACTTCTATATCATTTTGGCATATAAAAAATCATTTTTAGGGAAATTTTTCTTCTACAAAGTTGTAGATATGTGCTTGTAGTTTTCAAAAGATCTAAAATCAGCCCAATAAGAGCTTTAAATCTCAATATATTCACTAAAAACCACAAACTGTTCCCAATGATAGGGGCAGTCGTCATGACCCGGATTCAAGCCTATTTTTCACTATCATAAAAATTGATTTAGATTTTGTGTTCTCCATATGAAATTAATATCTATGAGTCTAGTTTTATATTCAATTTTAATTTCTCAATTCCAATCACTATAACTCAAGATATCCTCAAAAAAGTATAGACTATTTATATGAGTCTTAAATAAAATTTCAAGTTCTCAAAGTGTTCATGCATAGCTCGGTTTTCACACTCCATCCAGCCTAATTTTTCATGTGTAACACATCTAATAACATCCAAAAATATTCATTTAATAGCTAAAATCAAACATACACACATAAAACTATGAAAAGTTCCCATGCCTTAACAAGCTCCACCAATCTCTCTCTCTTCCTTATCTTTATTCTTCATCCTCTCTATCTTTGCTTTCTCCCTATCTTGTTCATCATCTCTACCATCTACAACATTTACCCTCCTTGGAGAATCATTTTATTTTCATAGAATTTGAGAAGAAGAGAAAAATAACTAAAGAAGAGAAGAAGAACAAAAACAAATGAATTGTTGGCCAAGAATGGCTGGCTAACCCAAGAAGAAAATCATATTTTCTTCTCTCTTTCCAGCCATCCACTTGCTTCATTCCTATTGGTGGCTCACAAAGATCTTGGCAAAGTTCATTTTGGTCCCTCTCTAAATTTATATCTCTTACTTTGGTCTCTCATCTTGCACATATTATATTTCTACCTCAAAACTTTTACTTTTACTTTTCAATTAAATCCCTAATTTACAATTTTTCTTAATTAGCCACATAATCAACCTCTGTCTCGTATAAAATAACCATTTATCCCTTCTAGGATACGTTAGGAGCATTACACAAAGGCTATATTCTTCCCTCTCTTTTTTCCTAAACTGAGCTAATATCATTGAAATCACTAATTAAACACCAAGGAAGAGAAGAGTTAGAAGTCAAGGATCGAATGAGATTCCAAGACACAGATCTGCGACTTTTATTTGGGATCCCATAGAAACACATGAGTTTCCAACCAGAACAATTATTTAGGCAGACTTCTACATCAAGATGATGTCTAGAATAGCCCAAAAGAGAAGCTAAATTTTTAACCTTTCATAAAAAGGCCAAACCACCACTATGCCCAATACAATCAACACTAAAACACCCTTTATAACCCAACATAACTTTTATTTGAGTAAGCTTTTCCACATTACATAAAGTTTTAATCAAGAAAATAAAATCAGGCTTTCTACTACGGACATGGTCACGCAGGACCCGAACTACTCATGGGTTGCCTAGCCCACAATAGTTCCGGCTTAGACAACTCATAATGGTTGGCGGGCCTGAAGTCTAAAACATGCCATTACAAAGTTTTTTAGATTAGATTCCTCAATAGGTAAAGTAATTCCAGGAAGCCCATCATATAAGCCCATAAGAGCCTTATCCTAAAGCCAACATCGCTTCAAATCTGAAATAATAACCTTCTCTTTCACATTACTTGGACTAACATTTACCCCACTAACAATATCTCGATTTCCACTACCTGCCTTCTTAGCTTCTATAATTTTTGCCCTCAATATCGCCATGCATTCCTGATCAGCCTCTACATCCATGCCACTAATAGTGCCGTCATGAGGACAATTACCATAATCATCCCTTGCTTATGAACTTCCAAATGCAGAATTGGTAGCTGCCTCCAACAAAACAAGAATCGATGGAGAATTCCGTAGCCACCTATCCCCTATAGAAGGTAGAGACCTGCAGTTCTTCACTCTAAGAGTCTCATAATATTCCATCACCACTGAACCAGCAAGATTTTGAAAAAACATCAAACAAAACTTATCACCATGTCCCAACATACCACAATAAAAACAAAAGATTGGAAGACGTTCATATTGGAACTCGACTTTAACCCAATCTCCACCATTTTTTTAAGCTTCATGTCTTTCTTTAACTTCTTACGAACATCAATATTAACTCTAATTCTCATATAGTTCCTCCACGTGCCAGTAAAATTATTTGGATCAGCAGCAACAAACACTCCCAAATATTAACCAATGGATTGGGCAACCTTAACAGACATAAATCGACATGGGAGATGATGAACCTGAACCCAAAAACTAGTCATGAATAGAGGGGTCTTTTGGGGTTGCTCATCAGCTTTTAACCTTTTGGTGGTTATCAAAAGTCCAAGGTGCACCATCTACCACACGTTGCAGATATAGTTCATGAAAGAATTGAAAAATAAATAAATTTGGACCCAGATCTTTGATAAAGACTCCCATAACAAGTCGCCAGATTGACGCAAGAGTGTTCTTTATAGCAATAACATTTATGATTTTATCCGTGAGAAAATGCCCTACCAGACTCCATAGAAGCTCTGTGGCTTGAACATTTAGGCCTTCTTCTTCAAACACAATACCGTCATCTCCTTCATCCTCGAGGGACATATTAGCACACAGGTTGTCAATACTTTCTAAATCCCTATCATTGATATCCATTGAAGACAAAACAAAGGCACAAAAAAAGACAAACTTCCTAGACAGCAAGACGATAACACTTGTTAGAGAGCAAGACCTGATTAGTGTGTTGGTCGCATCGTTATTAGACTATAATTTTAGTGATTATGTGCTTAACTAACTCTTACATCTAAAAAAATAGGAATTAGAGAAAAAGTAGTTAGCAATATATGATAAAGCTCAAAATGGCTTTATCTTGTAAAGTGAGGAGGTACCAACCATGGGATTAGGAAATTCCACTCAAGTAGTTGAAGTTATTATAAGAAGGAGCCGATTGGTTCAATGGATCAAGCCTGCAAGAGAAAAGAAGGGCCCGGTCGGAATTGGGCCTTAGCACTCCGAAGCTTAAGTCAGTGACCTTTTAAATAAAGGATGTTTGGAGAAGAAGTTTCAGATATTCAGTACCTGGTGACATTGTGCTTTTGGCTATTTATATGAGAGCTTCGGAGGGGCACTTGAGTGCCTTGGAGGGGTATAGCTGGCAATCTGAGTAGGTGAGCGGCGATGTGACAGGGAGAGGATGGAAAGTATGGACGCTTGCTTGTGTTAGTGGGCTGATGGGATGAGCTGTCCCATCAGTCCGATCGGGCATCGCGACTTCCAATGCTACTTTTCAATCTATATGTCATATCTCTAAGCCCCTTTAAGTGTCGTCCGGGCCCGACCAATCGGGCGTTAGAGAATGTTTTTTAGGTAGTTATCACTTGTCCCCCCTCCAACGGATTCGATCAGGAGATTACCCGAATCTTGGCGAGATTTTCAAGCGGACTTTTCAAATTTGCGCCTTGTGCCTTTTGGGACTACCGTTGTGCATTCATTGCGGATATGCATTCTAGAGGCGCCGCTTCGCATTCTATAACCGCCATTAGTAAGTTAAGTACACGTGGCGATCATCCAAGGGACAGTTATCGGAGCTTTCTAGAATCGCTTCGCTTATAAATAGGCGCCCTTGTGGCGGTTTTCTTTTTCCTATTTCTGGAATTCTTGGCGAAACTCTGTCAAATTTTTTGCACAAATTCTATCATTTCAGTAACCTGAACTTTGCTCTTTCAGCATTTTCAGAGATTTTACAGGAGTATTTAGGTAAGCAGCCAACGCTTGATTGATTTTTGGTATTTTTTCTCTTCTTTCTTTCTTTTTTTTTGAAACTGAAATGACATATCCAATTTTCCCCTTCCCAAAGAAGTGATTTTGAATGACCACCAACCCATAAACAAGAGTCATCATTCAGCCTTTATGAGATTATAGTATTTGTTGAACAATCTTCCTATGAGAACCTTTGTGATGGCTTCTGTTTTCGGTTGTAAGAATGATGGGCAACCTATTGATGCTTTTAAGGTTGTCTCTGCCAGAAATGACTTATAATTAATTTGCGAATGCCATATTTTGCGAGTTTATGAGAAAGAGAGACTTGGGAAATTGAGCGGCCGATTGGCCTGATGATCCGAATCTCACTACTTATTGTTGATGCGAAGTAGGATCATTGTAGTAGAAGCATAGGAGGAGCATATATGTGAATCTCACTACTTATGCATAGAATCATAAATTTCTACTTTATAAAACACTCTAACTGGAGAGATACTTATCTTTTGTTTCCATGATGCGATTGCAATAGTGATGGCAAAAAGGGATGACGTTGCTAAACAGTTGGCCGATCGGGCCAAGGCAGTGATCGAAGCTGATCGAGATGCAAAATAAGAAAGAAAGAACAAAAAGAGGAGGCTTACATGCTCTTTGGAAGCTCAAGCTTCTGCTCCTGTTGTTAATGCTCTCGTGACCGTGCCTGGTAATAGTGTAGCAATTGCTGATTACCCTTCTCAGGTTTTTCTAGGACCGTCTTCTGACCAGCCGTTACCTGGGGGTCATTCCTCATCGCATTCGACTCTCGAGAACGAGCCTGACCTAGACAGGGAACGAATAGCTCAAGAACGGGAGAAATCAATTCAGTCGGATACAGCTGTCGTGGGCAAAGATATCCAGGGAGCCCTGCAGGAAGTGGCTAGGAGGAAGGTTGATGAACTGATAGCCTCAGTAGATGCAAGATTTGCTGCGAGAAGCAAAGGAGGCACGCCAAATGTGATTGCGAGGATTACTGAGAACCAGACTTCCTCGCTAGGAGAAGTTTTAAAGAGTCGGTTTGGTCCTGACTGGTCTATTGACAATAAAGTCGTATCAAGCTATTTGTGCCGTGGCATGCTTCAAGATGATGATTTCCGGACAATGGAAAATCCTGACGTATTATCTCGGGAGTGCGGCCTCTTTCAGCAACAAAGCTTGGGGGTATTTTTCCATATCTTTGCTTTTATTAATTTTGCTCCATCCGACTGTTACCTTTTAGACCGATCGGACCTTCTACCTTCGTTTCTTTTGTCTTTCAGTTAATAAAAAGGGGGTTACACCTACAAGGCATGGCCAACCTCTACAAAGCGAAGCTCAAAGACTCCGAGCGGGCAAGGAGGAAGGCAGAGGATAAGTGTGAAGCTATGAGGAGAAATTCCTCTAGCATTTGGTTGGAGTTTGAAAAGCTGAAGAAGGAGACTGCTCATCTTTCGCAGGATGTGCGAGCTCGGCAAATAGAGGTGGATTATCTCAAGGGGGACATGGCTCGTCTAATTGTCGAGAATGCTCTAATGCAGAAGTTCAAAGAGGAGGCAACCAAGCAGAGGGAGGAGTGTAAACATCTCTCTTCTGATTATTCAAAGATTAAAGAAGAGCATGAACGTCTGCTGGCCGAGCACGAATAGTTGAAAACCCTACTGGCTGAAAAGGAGGCAGGGTGGGATAAAAAATTAGAGGACAATCTTGCTGTCCAAAAGAAAGAGCTGATAGAGAGGTCGGGAGAAGCGCAGGGGCGACTATTGACTCGGTTGATTTATGCAGTCGAGCAATGTTTTCCTGAAGCTGACCTTAGCTGGATGGAAGATCCGGGAGTCTTGCCTGACCCTCTTTTTGGTGATAGTGAGGATGATAACCCTCAAGATCCTGAGTCACTACCAGCTGCTCCATCAGAAGCGACCCAGCCTGGTGCGATTGTTCTGGCACCATCAAGCTCTAGCCCTGCGAATGTTTTGGGATCTTCGCAGCCTGCGGCCGACCTGGATGTTCCTCCCATCATTGTGGAGATTGTAGATATAGATGCTTGATCTTTCTCTCTCTTTTTTTTTATGATTGTATCAAGGACGATCTTCATATTTGTGACATTTGATTGGTCAGGGCATTTTCCTTATATGACCTTTTCATCGTGGCTTCAACTTATGTATAATCTGTCATGAAAATCGTTAGCGGAGAATAACGTTTACTAATAGAGATTTTAAATATAGAGGTCACGTAAAATTCAAACGAGGAGATTACTTCCTGAATGCACGCAAGCGGCACCATTTACCATGATTTTTTATCCGGTCGGAGAAAGCTTGTTTGACAAGCGCAAATCATCGCTCAAGATTATTATACCGAATGAGACAGATGATTTCAAATATCATACTAGTCGCTGAGCTGTCAAAGATGTCGCTCATGACGAACGATCATTTCGATCGCAATAATTGGGGATAAAACTTCCCTGATCGGCCACTAGAGAGGCCATCATTGGTTTAGTATGCCCAAATGTTTTTCGTGTATTATCTTCGTGTCGTAATCTATAAAAAAGATCATCAATGAAGGATAACAGTTATTAATCACTTAAGATTTTGGGGATCCGGTCGGGGAGAATACGTAAAGGAGTATACTTCCTAAATGCAGGCATACTTTCCCTATTATTTAAGGGTCATAACTTTATTAAGGGTGCTTGATCCGATCGGATCAAATTTGTCAATCGAGCGTAAATTATTGCTCAAATTCATTGTGTCGAACGCAATAAATGATTTTGTTGATTTTCAACTGTCATACTAGCCGATCGGCTAAATAGGATTGCTTTCGACAAGGATCTTTTCGATCACATTGTCCTCTTTGGGAGTTACCCGCAGATGGGGAGTTACCTTCGACAAGGATCTTTTCGATCACATTGTCCTCTTTGGGAGTTACCCGCAGATGGGGAGTTACCCTTGAGGATTTATTCCTCTCTTCGAGGGAGTCTTTGTATGGAGATTTTTCGTATCTCATGCTCGGGATGGACTTCGAGCTTAGTAATGGAGCTTTTGCCTGATGGAGAAGGCTCATGGCCTTTCAGCTAATTATGGAGAATTATCAATTTCATGATTTCGAGGAGCTTTTCTGAATGGAGAAGGTTTATGGCCTTTAACTCTTTATGGAAAATCGGCGATTTCATAATCGCGAGGAAGTGATTGATCCGTTTGTTGTTTCTTTGCTTTTTAGGCTCGGAATGGACATCGAGCTTAGCAAGTGAGTTAGTCATTCTGGATAGATTTAATAAGGATGACTTTTATGCACTCGGGATGGACTTCGAGCCCAGCGAATGGTGCAAAGCAGATAGTTATACTTTGGCTTTAGAATAGACGTCGAATTACGACAAATAGCTATTATTTACTCTTATCGAGTTTATTCAAATCGGGAGTAGCGTATTTCGTCGAATGAGCCAAATAGATATCCTGCAAACACACATTTAAACCTAGCAATCAAAGAAAAGAAAGCATACCTTCTATGAGGATGAAGAGGAATGGATCAGACGGAAAAAAATGGAGAACATTCTTTATTGGAGATAAACATGATACATGATTATACATGACACTTTTTGAGTATGCCGGTGTTTCGGCTTCTAGTGATACCCGTTCCCTCAAGGGGCTTAATGCCGTCGAGACGTTAAGGTTAGCCGCCCTTGGTACAGGAGTCATTATAGCCAGTGATCTACTATTTACAGGTAGCCCTACCTAATGCGTTAATGTCACGCTCGGATACCGGCACCTGCCGGATCAACATAAGAGTCAAGTCTTTGTGTTTGGGTTGAGCAGGGTGGCACACTCTTTTATTCGGATATAGAGTGCCCAACTAGCTTTCAAAGCTTGAATGGAAGCCTGATGAGCCTCCCCTTGTGCCGAGTAGGGCATATGGTACGGGCCGTCCTACCATCATGGCTTCCACGTGACCCTTAATTGTGGGAACGTATAATTCTCTGGTTCCCTTTGGGACAACAATTTCTTCCCTAAATGGGATCTTTGTTGCCGACGATAGCTCCAATTTGACAGTGTAAAGACCTGCCAAATAAGGTGCGGTGGGCAGGAATTATATGGCGGTTACAAAGGTTACCTCACAGGCGCAGATTGGAGCCTCCAGGCCGGGTTCGCCTGAGAACTCAACTGACCTTTCCTTTGGAGTGGCCATATTGTTGAGGAGGCTTGATTTGTGTCCCGCGTTTGGAAGGCTTACTGCTTCGTCGGCTCGTAGGGTAGGCATCCTTTTCGCGCTTCTGCCATTCACTGATATCCTTCTTTTGCCAGGGTTATTGACCCGCTCTTTGATAACGTGGATGTCCTCATGAGGAAGTAACAAGTCCCCCTCCTCTTCATCGGATGCGGTGACGGCGATTGGCTGCTCAAGTATGCGGGTAACATGAATGCTTTTGCCCCGCATTAGATCGACAGGATCTGTTTCCCAAAACAATCCTTCAATGATCGCCTTTATCACGCCGGTACGCTGTTGATGTGAACGCGCGTTTCCTGACCCTTTTTCTTCTATATCTTTGTCCGTCGAATCCATTTCCTGCTCACCTCCCAAGGCTCGTGTCGCGATCTTTTTCACATGCCCTATTTTTAGTGAAAGGGCCTAGATCTAAATCTAAGGAGGAGTTGCCTTCAACTGGTGATCTGAAAAACTTCTTTCTTTCCTCCGGAGGTTTAGATCCGCTTCACTCGTGGTGACTATGCTCTTCGTGAGTTGGAGATAACAACGGCTCTCAACGAAAGCACCAAATGATAAAACTCAAAATGGCTTTATCTTGTAAAGTGAGGAGGTACCAACCGTGGGATTAGAAAATTCCACTCAAGCAGTTGAAGTTATTATAAGAAGGAGCCGATTGGTTCAATGGATCAAGACTGCAAGAGAAAAGGAGGGCCCGGTCGGAATCGGGCCTTAGCACTCCGAAGCTTAAGTCAGTGACCTTTTAAATAAAGGATGTTTGGAGAAGAAGTTTCAGATATTCAGTACCTGGTGTCATTGTGCTTTTGGCTATTTATAGGAGAGCTTCGGAGGGGCACTTGAGTGCCTTGGAGGGGTATAGCTGGCAATCTGAGTAGGTGAGCGGCGATATGACAGGGAGATGATGGAAAGCATGGGTGCTTGATTGTGTCAGTGGGCTGATGGGATGAGCTGTCCCATCAGTCCGGTCGGGCGTCGCGACTTCCAATGCTACTTTCCAATCTATATGTCATATCTCTGAGCCACTTTAAGTGTCGTCCGAACCGGGCCGACCGGGCCTTAGAGAATGTTTTTTAGGTAGTTATCAATATACTTCATCCATTCTGTTTTATATATCAATTTTAAGTAAAATTAAAATTTTATTATCTATCAATTTTAAATTTTTAATATAATTTAAATTATTTTCTTAATTTATTTTTTTTAATAAAATTGTAATCAATTAAATTTGATATTTTAATTTTAATTATATAAATTAATATTAAATTTAAATTTATTTATTATTTTTTAATTTCAGTAAAAATAATAAAAGTGATGAAAAAATAGAGATAATATAATTTCTTTTAATTTTAAATTAGTGTTTTTTTTTCTTTCTTGGATGACAAGAAGCAAAATGATTAATTGGAAGGATTGCAAATATCAGAAGCTGCAATTATTTAATAGCTCAATGATCGAGTAGTCAACTGCAATTGGTTTTGAAAAGGGTGAGTAGATATTAAAAATAATAATAATTAAAATAATAATGATCACAAAATAAAAGCGGGCGTTCGATCTGTTCCCATCGACCTGTCAAAGGCTCAATGCAATCTTCAAGGCATTTCAATTTCCAACCTATTTTTCAAATATATACATATATAATTTAATCCGAATACAATAAAAAATGATCACAAGATAAACGAGTTCTGATTGTTGAAGTGTCAAATATTTTCTACTTTTCTAACATTAATTAATAAATTTGGAACTAAACTAAAACATAAATTCGATGGTATATTCTTTAAGACATTTCAATTTCTTTAATGGTTCAACTATATATTATTTTACTATTTTTCAATGATGGTGATAATGATATTAAATTAAATATATATATATATTATCACAAACAAAATAATTTTTTAATTTTATTTTAAAATTTTACGACTTGCATATTTACAAATTTTTTGAACGTAAAAGAACTGCTTTTTTTTTTTAAAAAAAAAAAAGAAACTCTGCAACAGTAACACTATGAGCAAAATTCTTAAGAAAATAGAGTTAATTTTAAATTATGGAACAACAAAAGCTGCGCAGCTGGTGCTGCTGCTTCTACACTGTTGATGAAGAAACTTATCATTCTTTCTTCTATCTTGGAACCCAGTACTATGTTTAATCATAGGATTTAATAATGCTGGCTCAAAAGACGATACATAATTTCAACTCATTAAATTTTGATGATAATTAAAATATTATAATTCTCTAGCTTCTGGGTTCCAATTTTTTTATGAAAATAATTAAGTTGGATTTAGATGAGCAGAATGTGGCTCACGGATTTCACTTTTGTTATTTAAACTTTTACAATTAATTTGAGGAAAAATAGCTTCAGAAACAAAGGAGATAATCCAACTGAGGATTATCTTGTAAACAGGGATGTCAATTTCTCCTTTTTGTACGTTAATGGGAAAGGTAATAGAGCTGCTCATCAACTAGCCAAGAAGTCGCCAATGGACGATTGATTTAACTAACCTCTTATGATTTTAATACTAGAAAATAATATTCAGCTTTGTATTATATTAATTTCATAAACATGTTCATATACCACTCAAATGATCCTTGAAAGATTATATATAAATAAGACAAAAAAAAAAAAAGAAAATATCTTAAAAGAATACATTTATTCACACCAGATAAGTACTACCCGTATATAAAATATACTGTGAAACGCAATCAGAATATATCCTATAATATATTTTCTTTGCTTTTAATAGTATTTCTGTAGTTAAATTATTGGACAGCTCAATATAAATATAATATCAAAAAATATCTCTAAAGCGCATTTCCGGCCATCGAAATGTTGACTAATTAAGTTCTCGTGTGATTCAATAATCATTAGTAGAAATCTAGAAGATGAAAATGCGGCAAAGCCAAGCAATTTTAATTATGCAAGGAAGCCAAGGTCGAAATCCGATGTGAAAGATCCAACTAATAATTTTATTTTCTCGAATCCGTATAAGTTAGATTCTAATTTAAGGTAAGGAAAATGACACCATTCGTTATTTTAAATTTAAGTTAAATTTATAAAAATTTATTTTTCAATATTAAATATTTTAAATTTTTATTTTTTTACATTCAATCATTCGTTAATGGATTCTCTAAGTTTGATTACCATTCATCCTTGGTTTCTCACCTTCAAATGTATATGTCTCGTTACGATACCGGTGATCAATATGGTCAGCTGAAATTTAGTGGATAATGAATATGACAGAAATTGCATACTGACAAAGAATTTTATGCAAGTTTCAATTCTACAAGTACATCATATCCTTTGTCACTTCCGCAAGAAAGATAAACCGATGGACGAGTGTTAATTATACTCAAAAAATTTATTAATGAAATACTTAATATAAAAAATTAAGAGTTTAATGTTATAAAATAAATATTCAAAACTTTAAAAAATTCAGGAGTTCGTATATAAATTTTGTCATTAACTTTGTGCAAAAATTTTCCTTTTTTTTTGTCACAACTCACAACAGCGTTGAAACAAAGTACATGCAATAATATTAATTTGCAAACACAAATTAATTTACTATATGTTGAGTCTTTGACCTTCTAGACCTAATAATAGTAATAATAATGCGTATATCATGCGAGCCAACCATTGATATAGAAGAAAATTTTAGTAATGTAAGCACTTCATTTCTTGACTATATATGGTTTCTGAAATGGGTAAGCTATAGGTTTTTATTTTCTTATTTATTTTTGAAACTCCATTCTAAATATAGCTCTTGTGCAAGATCTTTCACAGTAAACTAGTATGAATCTGAATAAAAGAAATAAAAATAAAAGCACTGATAATCATTTTCATGGAATAAGTTGACTTGAGGCATGTTGAATTTAACTTATGATTTTTAGAAAAATAATTTCCATTCTAAACCTACTTTTATTTTCTAATGAAAAATTATTTGTTCGTTGATTTATTTTTTCTGAGACATTTTAGTCATCTTTTTTCTTAAATTGTCACATAAGTAAGACATTTCACTACAAGAAAATGCTTAACTAGTAACAGAAAATTAGCGTTGTGAAATTAAATTACATTGCTAAAATCGGTGAAAGTTTTTAACTTTAGCAACGAAAATAGAAAATGATTGTCTCCGTCGTTAAAAATGGAGGAAACTTTTAGCGTCAAAATTTAGCAATGGAATATTCATACCGTTGTTAAATAAGGCGCTAGCAAAACACGAAAAAGTTTTGCAACGAAAATCACCAACATAAGCCAAATTCCGTTAGTAATTTAGCAATGGAAAAAAAATCTATTGGTATTTTAGCAACGGAAACAACATTCCGTTGGTAATTTAGCAATGAAAATGGAATTTCATTGCTAAATAACTAACCAAAATGCAATTCAGTTGCTAATTACCAACATAATGTATTTTCCATTGCTATTTTAGCAACAAAAAGCACACTCTGTTGCTACTTTCATTTTTGCTCTAGGTATTAAAATTATAAAAATTTACATGGAGGAGGCTTCCAGCGTAGTGCGAAGAGAGTTAATGAAAGAATTTACATTAAGATTATCAATGATATGTGAATTAAATTATAAAAAATTTTGTATTGGATGATAAAAACATAAGTTTATATTGATGGTATAGATATCTAATTTGAAACTAATCTAAATTTGTTCATATTAATAGGTTTATTCCATCAGGTATTTACTCAAGAAGAATCAGATCTAAGTTCAAAGAGATGATAGAAATCGAGGGTTATGTATGGAAGAATCTCTCTCTGCAGACAAATGATTTTTATTATCAGGAGTTTTTTGGTACAAAAAATAAATTACATTATTTGTTTCAAAATAGCCGATTTCATACATTAATGAGATATATATATAGTACTTTACAGTACTTATATTTTGTGTTTTTTTTTACCCAAAAGAATTTTTTTGGCATTCAAATTTAATGGTGTCATTTATGAAGTTTGGGAAATGCATGCCCATGCACGTTATAAAGAATTTGTTGCTAAGTTCCACAAGAATGGTGAATGACCTTCTTATATTTCTGAAGAAATGTGGGATCGTTCGAAGCAATACTGGATATCAACCTAAAGCAATTGCCATTTCAGAGAAGAATTCTTCAAACGGATAGGGATGCTCGGATGGAGAGAGGCTAGTCGTTTACACTAGAGGAACTTTGAGCCATTACGATCATGTAGATAAACTGGTAAGTATCTGAATTTTATGCTTATATTTTTGTTTATGTATCAACTAAATCTAATTACACTTCAATTTAATCTAATGTACAAATTTAGAATAAAAATGTATGATTATTATGGATAATGATAGTTTAATATATGTTTGCTTCCATGGATAGCTGTGTTGTTGAGATAAATTTTTTGTTAAATGTCATAAAAATAGAGAAAATTATACTAAATTTTTTTATAAAACTGAGTTTACTTGGTTATGCAGGAAAAGTTTATGGGTAAGAAGCCTACATATCCTTAAGTCTTTATGTACACCCATACAAAAAAATATGATGGTCAAACATTCGTCAATACTCGTTGCGAACAACTCAATATATGTAAAATTTATATATTAATATTAATTATTTAATGAAAATATAGCTAATTAATTGTAACTATTGTAATTATAGGAGCAAATACAAGAGACTCTCATTTAACAGTGGCAGAGCTCTGAAAATGTCGATGAGAGTCAGATATTTCTTCAAACAGTTGGTGGTAAGAACAACCGTGAAAGGATTTTTGGCTTAGGTTTTATTGCAAACACATTCCATTCGCATTCCTCCGCATCATTTACAGTTGCTTCTAGTAGGCGGTCTGAACGTGCTAAGAGAGTCATTTAGCTAGAGAACATAGTCAGCATGTTGCTGAATAATGTGACCCAGCTAAAGAATCGGATGGAAGAGACGATAAACTAAGGATAACACCTCATCTCAACAACCAAATTGTCCTTTTTCACCAACTACATAGTTTAGATTTGTAAAATTTAGATATTAAAACTGACATATGTTGTGTTTGTGATTCTCATGCTATGGTTTTTATGCATTCTTATTTTACAGTAGTAGAATATGTTTTCATAATACTTTACAGCAGGCAATAAGAATATTTTCTTAAATTGCATTATGAATTTGGATTATATTTATTTATAAACAATATATTTTGATTGAAACTAAAACATTATGCAAAACTACCAAAATCTTACAATTTTCGTTGTTAAATTTAGCAACGAAAAATTAATTTTTTTTGCTAAAATAACATTTATGTCGCTAAATTTAATAATGGAATAACATTTCTGTCACTAAATTTAGCAACAGAAACTGTAATTTTCGTTAGTAATTTTGACCAATTTACGGAATCTTACATTGATTGGATTTTGCAACGAATTTTGAATTCTATTACTAAATTTAGCAACGAAACAAGTGGTTGCAAAATTTGACGATTGCTACTTTTTAGCAATGGAACTTGTTAATTTTGATTAGTAGCGGAAAATCAACAATTTCTATTGCTAATTGGATATTTTCTTGTTGTGTTTTAAGGAAAACAAAATTTGAAATTGGCATTTTCTTTTTTTTTTTTTATCCCAAGGAAATCAATGGGTGAAATAACAACAACAATAATAATAAATCATAGAGCGTAAGAAATAAATTCATGTCTCCTTGATCTATATATTTGGTTCAAAAGTTTATAATAACTTATAGCTAATATGGGTTACTAATATCTACTTGCAGTTATTGATTGTTGGTAATATAAAAGTTCTAAGTGTTTGGAGATATATATATATATATATATATATATATATATATATATATATATATATATATATATATATATATATATATATATATATATATATATATATATATATATATATTATCAATGATTAATTTTTATGTATCGATTTGTTATTGATGATTGTTTATATTTAAATGTATTTTCATACATTTCTTCGTGCAATCTTATTCTTTCAAAATTTCCTTTCTTCTCTACTAAAAAAATATATTATTCCTTACTTTATAATAAATAAAATAAATATATGCAACAAAATAAAAAAGTTCACACCAAAATGATAGACACATAAGTTATTCTATTTGGAGATTATAAGAAGTGTATCATATTTTATAATTTTCATTTATTCATTTATTAACTTTAGAGTTAACATTTATATATTTGATACTTATTATTATTATTATTATTACTTGGGTACAGCTCATACTTTATTCTTTGAAGAAAAGAACCATTAGTTGAATTCATAAATGAAGATGTATTTTTAATTAAGTTATAATACTCGTTTCTTTTCGTTATGTATATAGAAATACCGAAATCAGTAAAAGAATATTTTAAAATTATTTTTGTGGATGTGCTAAATCAACAGAAAATGATACATTTTCAGCTCTGATAAAGAAAAGTTCTAATATCCAAGGAAGAGGTTCAAGAGGACAAATAACAACAAAATAAAAATTGCCCGAAAAAAAAAAGAAATAAAACATGGTAAAATAATCCATAAAATAAATATTGATTAGTTTTTGGCATTACAGCGAAGTGACACCTCATATAGGTCATCTCAATACTACAGAAATGTGTTCTTCGAATAGCTATAAAAATAAAAAATAAAAAATAAAAAAATTCTTAATATTGTATATATCAATTTATAATTAAAATTTTATTATCTTAAAACATTCAAAATACCCCCGTTTTTCCTTCTAGAATTGCAAAACCTATTGGAGTTGGTAGCACAGGAATTAATGATGAGAAAAATGTGGGTATTTTGGCAGCTTTCTCATTTTTTTTTCTTATAATTTTTTTGTTTTTTTTATTTTTTTTACTTAAAAAATTTTATTTTAATATATTTTTTTACTCTACAAAAACCTAATTCACTAATTTTCTTTTTTACTTTAATCTTTTTTATTTTCTCAATTTTTTTATTTTAATTTTTTTTTTACTTTGAAAGTTTTGTTTTAATAGTTCTATTTTTTTTTATTTTAAAAAAATCTAAAAGACAAACATTATTGTGCTATTACATACAATTTCAATTAACTATGATTTCTGAAATGGGTAACCTAAGGTATTTATTTTCTTATGTCTTTAGAAACTCTTCCATTCTAAATATAGCTCTTGTGCAAAGATCGTTCACAGTAAACTAGTATGAATCTGAATAAAAGAAATAAAAATAAAAGCAGTGATAATCATTTTCATGGAAGAAGTTGACTTGAGGCATGTTGAATTTAACTTATGATTTTTAGGAAAGTAATTTGAATTTCCAACCTACTTTTGTTTTGTAAGGAAAAATTGTTTGTCGTTGATTTATTTTTTCTGAGACATTTTAATGGGACTTTTTTAAATATGGTATATTTTTAAAATTTATTTAGGAAAATGAGACTGTTTTCTGAATAATTGAAAAAATAGGGCTGGTTGTCCCATTCCCACAACAAACTCTTGCGGAAGTGGAATGGTGGGGGTCCATTTTATGCTTCAGATTCGGAAATAATAGAGGGAAATAATTGAGACTTAACGCTAGTGGGGTCCTCAGCTCATTCCCGCAGCAAAGCTTAACGGGAATGGAAAAGTTGGGCTTATTCCCGCAATGAAATTCAGTGAAAATAGGCTTGATTTCCGCAACCAATCTCAACGAAAATAGTTGGCCCAATTATATATCCCGGACTAGCATTTCATATTTACAGCATTTCATATTCACCCACCGACACTCATTTCGTTTTCACCAAATATAAGGGGCGGAGCAAAGGATTTAGAAAGGGACGGAGCAAAGGATTTAGAAAGGTATTATTTTAGTTTTAATGTATTGATTTATTTATATTTCATTTTATTTTATTAATGAAATATATAAATTCATTTTTATATCTAAAAGGAATAATTATCAAAGGAATGAAATGCATATAAATTGAAGAATTTAGAAAGGTATTATTTTAATTTTAATGTATTGATTTATTTATATTTAATCAATATATATTTAGATTAATTTAAAATAAACTTGATTATTTGATCATGATATTAGTACATATAAAAATCATTTTGTTAGTAGAAAAAATGTAATTTTTAAGAAGGGAGAAATTTAATAAAAATGTGTTATATACAATATTAATAAAAAAAGTGTGACATAAATATTTATAAATAATTTTAAAATTTTGTTGCAAATGATTGTAAATGTTTATAGAAGCACATAAATTAAATATATTTTTTATAATAAGTTAATAAGTATTCAATAAAAATTAAAAAAAATAAATAAAAACTAATGTAGGTTTATTATAAATTACAGTTAATTTTAAGATGTCAGCGCATATCGAATTTTATCTGCACACCGATGGTCAAATAAGTTATGGAGTTGCAGGTTTTCAGTATGATATATCTGGTCTAAATGCGATTAGCAAGAGATTGAGACTCGTAAATAAACCAGCTCTTCCTGAATTAAAACATAAAATTCATGTTAAATTGGGTTTAGGTGTAAACCACGTGATTTCGAAAATTATATACAAGAGTCCATTGTATAACCGAGGTTCATTATGTTGGACGTCATTGAATTTATGTGATGACGATGACATAGAAATGATTTATGAAAAATTGACTGAATACCTAGATTACATAGTGGTGGAGTTAATTATTGAAGTAACCGAGGCGGCTGTTGGAACAAATATAGTAACGTATGGAGTTGGTAATCAGGTTAGAAATGATACATTATACATGAAAAATGTTGAGACTGCTCAACAATTATTTGAAAGTGATGTTGCCACCACTCAACCGAGGCAATCGAACAGTGGATAGGGTATTGATATTTTTCCTCAATCAAATGATTGTCAGTATATTGGAGATGAAGTACAACATATGGATGGAACTGATCAACAACGACCAGTTAGCAACCGAGAAGATATCGGTCCGAGTCGACTTAGCCATCATGTGATCCGACGCAATGGTGACTTACTTGTTAGGGATGTGTCTGATAGTTCAGGACAAGGTCGTATACGCCAGTCAAATAGCCATGTTCCTGATGCAATGAGTCAGCCAAGAAGGTCATATATATAGCCCCATAATGTGGTAATGAATTATCCTAGGTTTTTAGTTAGCGAGGTGGTTGATGAAAGTATTAGACATCCTATAATTCAGCCAAGATGGTCATTCAACCGTAGGGTTAGTGATTTTCTAAGCAAATCCATATTTGGCACAAGATCATAGGGGCGCACGATTGATAGGAGCATTGTTCAATCGGTGAGTCAAAATACAGAACAAAACTATCATCGACAATCGGTTGAAAATAGGCAAGAATCTGGGGCAAGTCATGGAAGACACTCTACTGGCCGACGAGATGGTGATTTACTTGGACATTGCATTCCTGACAACAATCCTACCATATCAGGTAATAATGTTCATTCTTTTAATTTATTTTGGTTAAGATGTCAGAAATTAACCATCAATTGATTTGGCAGGCATGGATTACTTTGATGAAGGAGTAATTAATAATGACTACATCTCGTCAAATGACGATGAAGAGGGTGTGACAGCGAACTTGAGTTCAAAAAGTGATGATTCTGATATTGGCGAGGACAATGAGTCTTCTGGTACGCATGATGTTAGTCCTACGAAGTGATGCGGCAACTGAAGCTATCTATACCTTTCCATCAGAACATTATACAACAATTGACTTTCATGCAGCACAAGTTGACTTATTAGTTGGGGTCCAATTTGATACGTGGGATGGTACATCAGAGTTGTCAAAAGGTTTGGTATTCAATAGTAAGGATGATGTTAAGTCATATGTGAAAAAATATTCAATCTCAAGAAATGTTGACTTTAGAGTTGTTGAATCAAAAGCAAAAAAAGTGGGTGGTTCAATGTGCGAAGGCTGATATTGGATGCCAATGGAAGTTAAGAGCTATAAAACAAGAAAAAAATTCAATGTTGGATGATCACAAAATATGAGGGAGAACATTCATGCCTTTCGACTGGTAACCTATCTAAAGATCACAGGCAGCTGGGGTATCAGATTATTCGCAACAGTATAATGGGGATGGTAAGTAAAAATCTAACACTACCTATTGAAGTGGTAATTGCTGCTATTAAGGAACAATTTCATTATGAGGTCTCATATTATAAGGCTTGGTATGCAAAAATGATTACACTTGAGGCCATATTTGGAAACTATGTGCAGTCTTTCGAAAAGTTGTCTGTTTTTTATATGCTTTACAAAGTTTTAATTCAGGAACAGTTTATGAGTTTGCGCTGTAAGATACTTATATCCCAAATGTAAAGCAATTTCAGAGGGTATTTTGGAGTTTTAAACCTGCAATTGATGGGTTTAACCATTGCAAGCCAATTCTGTTGATTGATGGAACATTATTGATAGGAAAATTTCATCAGACACTGCTTGTCGCAAGCTCAGTCGATGGCAACAATATGTTATTCCCAATTGCTTTTGCCGTTGTGGAGTCAGAGAATAAGTCAAGCTGGTCTTGGTTTATGGTATTAATTCGAAAATAGGTGACACAACGAATTGGCATTACAGTCATATCAAATCGATATTTTGGAATAATGGCTGTATTTCGTGATGAAAGAAGTGGTTGGAAGGAACCTATTGCATTTCACAGGATATGTTTGTGTCATTTTGTTAGTAATTATAACACACATCACGGAAATTCAACAATAAAAAATTTATTGTACAAAGCAGGTACGTATAATTTCATTTAAAAAATTCAAATTGTCTAATTGGAGATGCTAATTGAAAATTTTTTTAAACTTTGTATTAGGGAGTATATACGAGAAGCACAAATTCTCAAAGCAAATGGATGACATAAAGCAGCTTGATGAAGAATCATATCGTTGGGCAATGAGGGTACCTTTGGATCGTTGGACATTATCCGAAGATGGTGGTTATCGTTATGGACATGCCACAACCAACATAGCTAAAAGTGTACACAGTGCTTTAAAGGGAGTTCGCATGCTTCCCATTACTGCTATTGTCGAACATGTTTTCAGTAGATTAGTCAAATTTTTTGAGCAAAGAAGGGGATTGTACATGACAAAAATGGCTCAGGGATTGCGTTTCACCCCAAAATGTGTTGAAGTTATGAATAGATGCGCTATGAAAGCACGAGATCATACAGTTATTGATTACGACAGTCATTTCAAATTGTTCAAGATCATAGCTTGTCGTGCACCGGCTGATAACACAGAAATTGACACATACATCCTAAGCCTAGAGAAGCGTGAATGTGAGTGTGGTAAGTTTCAAGGAACCAAAATGCCATGTTCACATTCAATTGCAGTATGCATGCATAAACATCTTGATATGTTCACATTTGTTGATTCATATTATACCATTACCGAAACCCTCAAATGCTATGACGGCAGATTCCATCTGATAGGTCATATATCCAGTTGGCCTGATTATTATGGTTCTAAATTTGTACCTGATATGGCTTTACAGAGGAAAAAAGGTCGGCCTAAAACAACACGAATCCATAATGAGATGGATCAACACCAACATAGAAATGTTAGGTATTGTAGCTTTTGCGGGAATATTGGTCACAACAAAAAAACATGTCCAAGTCGAGCGGGATCATCAAATCAATGATTTAGTATGTCCACTTATTTATAATTCATTGAGTATCGTGTAATTTATAAGCGAACAATTTATCGACTTATGAAATGAAATATTTACTTATTTTTTACTAATGTGTGTTGTCATAAAAATTATCCGAAAACTAAAATATGCATTCATTACATTGATAAAAAAAAGATCATTCATTACATTCCAAAATTATCAGAAATTGCTAAAATCCTTATATGGATTTTGTACAGCAGGATCGGGCAATGAATTATCGAAATCACTATCAAATACAGGTTGATCTGAAAAAACCTGACTTTGTATGACATTCGGATCAGCCAACAGTTCGTCCAAAAATTCATCTTGCTGAACATTACCTTCCGTGGCACTAACATTTAAATCAACTTTCAATCTTGAAAGGCCTGCTTCTGTATCATAAAATGAATGTTCACCAAATTCAAGCATACCAAATGAAGTTGAACTTCCCTGATATTCATATGGCCATGACATGGGCTCAGGGACTTGGCTGACTCTTTGTATAGGTGGAATTGAGGGCACCGGTGTTCGTCGAGCAGACATGCCTCTTCTGCTTCGTCTTGACGGCCGAAAATCTACAAATGGTACAGACATGGTGGGAATTCATACGGAACATGGCACAGGTTGCCGTGGGTAATCAACTGTCGTTCGATCATATGCTCCAACTGCTCCTAAAATCCCTTCCAATACCATTCGAACATCACCGCTGTGAGATGAAGACGATGTCATGTCACCATGATAAATATGTTTAGCACCATCAGCCTGCATATAATTTAATTAAGTTTAATCAATATATAATAAATTATTTTGGATCATTAAAATAAATAATAATTATTAAATACAATAAAACTATAATTGATCAAACATACCGCTGGTTGCACAGAATTCTCCAGTCATATCCTACTGATCTAGTTACCGGACGACCTTCAATTGGTAAACCGGTCAATATGTGAACATCTTGCAAAGTTATGGTTGATTCACCAACAACAAGGTGAAAACTGTGCGTCTCTTGCCTCCATCTCTCCACAAGGGCAGTCATTAAATTTATATCTACATGCATTACCCCTATCTGTGACACTCCGTAAATCTCAGCCATCCTCAAATACGGAATAATCCTTTCGTCAATGTTCACATAGTGGGACTCTACACTAGCTCTCCGATCAATTAATACATTACATGATAACTGACACATATAAATTATATATCACAAATAACTAAATAAATATAAACTTATATAATAAAATATATATTTCAATAAGAAAATTATTACCGCATTATTCCAAACTGCATCAGCACGATGTTTCTCTTTTAACGTTAAGAGATCATCTATACGGGGTCCTGAATTTATAAATTGTTGATTCTGAAACGGATCTATACTTTTTTATCCTATATTTAATTATGACACAAAAGAATATAATTAATACTAATCTTTAAATTTTAAAAATTATAACAAATTGATGACTATTTAACATATCCTAGAATTTAAATATTATTTTTACCTACTTACACTAACTAAACAATAATTTTCTATTTTAAATAACGTATAAAATAATTAATTTATCATACTATTTAAATTATTTAATTAATTATACTATCTATTTACCCAATTTTACTACCTTAAATATTCAAATAAAAATTTATATTACTACTATTATCCCATTCTATCTCTATCTATTGTTAATATTATAATAAACATATAAAAATTATTGTCAAAATTTTGCAATATTATATTTAAATTTAAAAAAATTAAAACAAATAACTTACCTTAATTTTCTTCCTACACATTCTAATTTATAACAAATTAAATCTATTATTAACAATACATTCAACTAATATATAAACATATTTTATAATTTTCATACCTTAATTTTTAGTAATATTTTTCTTATATTTTTAAATATAAATACACACACACACACACACACACACACACACACATATATATATATATATATATATATAATATTTAACAATATATATTTATAACAATAAACTTACCTGGAATAAATTCTTGAGACTGCTTGGAAATGGAGCTTTGCTAAAGATGGAAAGGCAAAACACATACAAACACACAAAACTAATTTAAAGAGGGAATGGGGAGAGGGAATGAGGCACGTGATTGGGCTGAGTGGGTGGTAGGAGACCATTCCATTTTCGCAGTGGACTGTTGCGAAAATGGTGGTCTTCCGACATCCTCGAACTTTACGCCAGTGCCAGCCTTTGACTCTCCTATTCCCGTTGCAATTTTTTGCGGGAATGAACTGGGCCCCATACTTCAATTCCGCCCTTGTCTTGATGGGCCCCACACCATTCCACTTCCGCAAGATTTTGTTGCGGGAATGGGACAACCAGCCTCATTTTTTCAATTATTCAGAAAACAACCCTATTTTTCCAAATAAATTTTAAAAATATACCATATTTAAAAAAGTCCCCATTTTAATCATCTCTTTTCTTAAATTGTCACGTAAGATATTTTAAGGAAAGCAAAATTTAAATTTGGTAATTTTTTTTATCCCAAGGAAATCAATGGGTAGAAAAACAACAATAGTAATCATAATAAACCATACATCGCCTCAAAAATCAGTAAAATAATATTTTAAAATTACTTTTGTGGATATGCTAAATCAACAGGAAATGATACATTTTTAGGTCCAGCACAGCGAACCAACACCTCATATAGGTCATCTCAATACCACAGAAATGTGAGACTTTTTTTTAAAAATGGGCTGTTTTAAAAACTTATTGAGACAGATGGTGCAAGTGTAAAAAAAATTGAAAAAATAGGGTGCAGACACCTATTCTCGCAATGACATGCTGCGGGAATAGAATGATACAGTGAACGAAAATAGCGTAAAATAAGACAATATCAAGTGGGGTTCATTTTCTATTCCCGCAGTCTGTCACTGCAAGAATAGGAGAATGTTGAATTTTCTAAAATTAATGCCTCTATCTTTTGCTCATGGATGGAGCCGATCTTTCTCCGGTATTGTTCACGTTTGTCTGCTTTAACTTGAATTCATGCTATTAGCAAACGATTGGAAATGGAGCAAATTATTAAGATTTGGAATAATTGTATTAGGCGTGCCAATTGCAAGTAATTTCCAAATTGTCAGATAGCTAGAGAAAAGATCTTTTAGTCTTTAACTATTACTTCTTTTTTTTTTTTTTCTGTTGAGTTCTCTAATTTATTTTTTATTTTTATTTATTTATTTTATGTTGGATTCGTTGAGGACTTAAATGATTATGTTAGCATATAGTAAATCTAAATTTGATAGATTGAATGTACAAATCATAATTTTCTTATATTATAATTTAAATTTAAATTTAAATTCAAGCCAAGAAAATTCAAATTTAAATGTAAGAAAATTATATGACAGATATACTTTATTTTATTATTTTTTATTATATTATGACATATTAATTTATTTTTTTAAAATTATAATAAATATATAATAAAAAATAACAAATACATAAATAAATTAAAATTGAAATATTATTGTTTTAAAACTAACTTATTTATTTAAAATTACAATATTATTAATTTTAGAATATTCAAACACTCAATCTTTTGCTCATGGATGGAGCCGATTCCATGACTACCTTACCACCGTAATAATCCAACAAAGTCCCTCCAGCAATTGGCGAAATTAAGTATCCCTACAGAAAAGAAGACTGCCACAAGCATCTAGCAATCAATCAGCCAGAATAATAAATTGCAGCTAAATGTGCACAAGAAAATTAACGCCAATATGTTTTATTCCTTTAGTTATTACTTATCTTTCTATTTAAGTCCCAGAATTTGGATGCCTAAAAATTAATTTTAGTTCACTTTGAGTCCGAGCATGAAGCATGGACTGGACAGCAAAAATTAATATTTCAAAGAACCAAGAAATGCTAAAAGTCAATCTATCAAATTTAGATTTACTATATGCTAACATAATCATTTAAGTCCTCAACGAATCCAACATAAAATAAATAAATAAAAATAAAAAATAAATTAGAGAACTCAACAGAAAAAAAAAAAAAAAAGAGTAATAGTTAAAGACTAAAAGATCTTTTCTCTAGCTATCTGACAATTTGGAAATTACTTGCAATTGGCACGCCTAATACAATTATTCCAAATCTTAATAATTTGCTCCATTTCCAATCGTTTGCTAATAACATGAATTCAAGTTAAAGCAGACAAACGTGAACAATACCGGAGAAGGATCGGCTCCATCCATGAGCAAAAGACAGGCATTAATTTTAGAAAATTCAACATTCTCCTATTCCCGCAGTGACAGGCTGTGGGAATAGAAAATGGACCCCACTTGATGCTGTCTCATTTCACGCTATTTTCGTTCACTGTGCCATCCTATTTCCGCAGCCTATCATTGCGGGAATAGGTGTCTCAACCCTATTTTTTTAATTTCTCTTACACTCACACCATCTATTTAAATAAGTTTTTAAAACAGTCCATTTTTAAAAAAGTCCCCAGAAATGTGTTCTTCGAATAGCTATCTTGAAAAAAAAAATTCTTAATATTGTATAGATCAATTTATAATTAAAATTTTATTATTTTAAAAGATTGAAAATGCCGAAACACCCTCTTTTTTCCCTCTAGAATTGCAAAACCTAATGGAGTTGGTAGCACAGGAATTAATGACGAGAAAAATGTGGGTATTTTGGACAAAAGAACCACCACCAGTAGTAGAGAAGAAGAAATTGTTTGTGGAGAGTGCAAAAGCAAATGAGTCTTATAGAGTTGGAAAAAGACATAAAGCTGAATAATCCACATAAAAGAAGAAAAGTTTTACGGGTAGGATTATTTAGGAGTTACTCAGGTCAATCAGTAATTCTATACACATAGGTCAAAATGGATTGATTCATGGATGAAATGTTTTGGAATATTTGGACAGTAAAATTAATTTTAATACGTTAAAATGTCTTGTAAAAAATTAATTTAAATTTAATTTAATTTTAAAAATTAAATTGTAAATAAAAATTATTCAAACCTTAAAAAAGAGTATTTAATTTTTTATAATTAACTGATTTAGGATTATATACTTAACAAGATTGTGTTTTTTTTTTTTACTGTGCAGGATATCTCCTCAATACAGAGAAAAACGAAGGATGTATAAACACTCACTCTCTAAAACAAAGTGCAGGTTCCATATTTAACACGTGGTTAATTAAAAACGAGGTCAACAGGTCAACCTAGAAAAAAGAACACACTAAATTAACAGCAGAAATTAAAAAAGAAACAGAAAAAGAATTTCAAGTGGCAATATTGAGCTTACAACATGGAAGATTATTTCAGGGTATAGGGATGTGTAAATGGTAAAATTGAACTTCCAACGTTTCAATAACTGTCTGAACTTTACTAGAAAATTAAAATCATCGAATTATTTCACTTCAATTCTCTTTGGTTTAATTGGTTTGAGCTATATTGGGGAGTCAATTTCATCCATGATTACTGAACTTACAATTAATTGTCTAAAAATAATTGACTTATTTTACGTAACTTAAATGTCATTGAACTTGTCATATTTTTACAGAAAAAAAGTCATCTTAACCGATTTTTGGCAATAATCATTATCGGAATGCTGACGTGACATGCCATGTCATATCCTTGAACACACATGGCATGACATGTCAATAGCCATGTCACTGAAAGGGACCATATCACACGACAAGTTAGCACGTCACGTCATATTTTTGGACACACGTAGTCTCTTTTGGTAATGTGTGGATGCTAACATATCGTGCCATGTGTGTCCAAACACATGACATGATGTGCCACGTCAACATTCAGACAAGAGTAATTGCAAAAAATCGGTTGAATAATATTTTTTTGCAAAAAGATGATAAGTTAAGTGACATTTAAATAATGAAAAATAAGTCAGTTACTTTTAAGCTATTAAACGTAAATATAGTAACTGTATATGAAATTGACCCCTATATCGGTAAGGAGAAATTCATACTATTCTAGATACTTGATGAGACCAAATTTGCGCATTTCAATTGTTTCTTCACTGTCATCGATCTGCCATTGTTGATCAAAAAGGAAATTCTCAATTTCAATGTTAAGAAATTTTCTTCTTGTTCGAATGTTCAATATTTAAATCTTTCTTACTATCTTCCACAAAATTAATCCCACTAAATATTTGTAGTTGGAATCTTTCGGAAGATGTTCCTTATCTGCGTTCAATTTTTTCATAAGAAGAAGACAAATTAAGAAACTAATTAATTAAAAACTCTGTAAGTTTATTATTGTACAGTAAAATGGACGCAGGCCTAAATAGTAAAGTTGTTTTGTAATTAAATGCAGAGGTCATTGTTGATGATGAGTAGATGTAGAAGTCATTGTTAAGAAAAAAAAGATTACAATAAATATTGATTGATTCAAGTGATTTGTCACTTATTATATTTAAATAAAGTCTCAAATTGATTGTGAATGATAAAAATTAATCTTGAAAAAAATTTATCATAGTGCATCAATTTGGCTTAACTGTATAGTGCCAATAACTATATATATATATATATATAAAGAATTTTACCCAATAATAGACCATAGTCTATTCCGGTCTCTAAAAATATCTCATGAATGTTAGTTCTATCTTTATTTTTTTCTAATTTCTTTTTGAAAGATTATTGTGCATCGTATTAATTATTTGAACTAAACTTTTGAAAAATTTAAAATAACAATTAAAAAGATTTTCGAATCATTTAGAAAATTGACTCTAAATTAGAGTGAATTTAAAAATGATCTTTTCAAGAATATATAGCGGTTGGATTTTGTTGTAAGTTTCCAATATTTTAACAAGTACTAAAAATTGAAGGAAGTTACGAACTTTAGTATTCAGCTTCCAAAATTAATTTAAGATGTTTTAGTAATTTTATAATTCCGTTTAGGTGATTTAAAATTTTTAGCATAGAGCATATTTTATTTCACTAGTATCAGAGTCCTGGAATTAAAAAAAATATTAAAGTTATTTTATAGGTTTCAGATGTATTTTGAAAAAAAAAATTATGTGAAAAAAAAAAGATGAATTGAGACAAAATTAAAACTTTAAAAAATTCAGAAAAATGCGAAAATTCAATGAAAACGAATGTGAAAAAATAAAATAGTTTAGAATATGGTAAGCTGTTTCCACAATTGTCATCAATTATCAATGAACAGAATGATTTAAAAAGATATGTGTTTGGAGATGAAATGAGCTAAAATAACTATTGAAGATAACATGATCTTCTGCTGTTGCACATGGAGAACCACCTGCTGTCGCACATGGAGAACCATAATCAGCACATGAGCACATGGAGAACCAGCTCCTCATACACATGCTGCCACCTCTTTTCCATCGTGCTGCCACTTCCTCTCACATGTGCTGCCAACTCTTCAAGTTAATATCTTCATCATTTATTTCACTATAAATACCACATGGAATTGTAAGCAAGATATGTGTGTAGAACATCTCTTCATCACAAATTCTGACTTGGTATCAGAGCTTCTTCTAAAGCTTGTTACTTTGCTTAACTTCTTCCGTTGCTTCCCTCAACTCCCTTACAAGCAACCTCCTTCATGGCTGGCACTATATCGTCTTCTACCTCTTCTTCTTCCTCTTCTGCAATTTCTTCTTCTGCCCTTTCCTTACCCACACTTATTTCTCCTTCAATTCCCACAAACATTCAACAGACATTTTCTATCAAATTAAACTCCAAAAATTTTATTCCTTGGAAACTACAATTCCAGCCATTATTAAACTTTTATAACTTGCATGATATCTTGTATGGAACCGAACCAGTTCCATCGAAAACAATTGTCAATCCGACAACACAAGAAGAAGAGCAAAATCCAGCCTACACAACCTGGTTTAATAAAGATCAAATTTTATTCTCTTGGCTTCTCTCATCTATTTCAGAAGAAGTTTATCCTCATTTAATTGGTCTGAATTCAGCCTCTGCAGTTTGGCATGCACTCTCTTCTGCTTATGGTATGGTAAACAATGCACAAAGAACACAACTCTACATTGAGCTTCATAACCTCTCTAAGAATGATATGACAGTTTCTGATTATCTCTTCAAGGCCAAAAATATTGCAGATAATTTAGCCTTGGCCGGACAACCAATCTCTGCAGCGGAGTTCAATGCTATTATCTTCAGAAATCTTGGTTCAGATTTCAATGGTGTAATTGGTGGTTTGCAACAACGCATTGATCCGCCTTCATTCCATGATTTACATGGACAATTAGTATCGTATGAACTGCTCTTGAAGGCTCAACAATCATCATTCTCGATTGCTAATATGGCACAACGATCCTCAACTCCTGCATCTGCAACTTTCAGTCGCAAGAATTCAACCAATTTTCAGAAAAATCGCCGACCTAACTTTTCAAGGTCTAACTCTGTTCAGTGTCAAATTTGTGGTTATAACAATCATGTTGCCATTGATTGCAGGAGACGTTTTGATCAAAATTTTACTCGACCTCCTCGTTTCAATCAGTCTACATATCGACCACCTCGTCCTGTCTTCTCTCATCAGTCCACTCCTCAAGCTAATGTTAGTCAGATTGATCATAATTCATCTTTGGGTTCCGCCTTTGATTGGTATCCTGACACTGGAGCTAGTCATCACATTACACCTGATCTTGCATCCTTATCCATTCATGATGAGTATACAGGTAATGATCAGCTTATAGTTGGCAGTGGACAAGGTCTCCCAATTTCACATGTCGGCAAGGGTAACATCTCAAATTGCACTCAATCCTTTGTTTTAAATAATGTTTTGCACGTCCCTTCTATTACCAAACCATTGCTCTCAGTTAAAAAATTTTGCGAAGATAACAATTGTACATTTGAATTTGATGATAAATCTTGTCTTGTGAAGGACAAAGCCACCAAGAAAATACACCTACGAGGAACCACTGATCATGGATTGTACAAGCTGCGGTCTTTCCATTCTTCTCCTTTTCAAGCTTACCTTGCTACTCTTCATCAATGGCATGCTCGTTTGGGTCATCATAATTTTCCATCGGTTAAACATCTCATTAGACAATTTCAATTACCATGTTCTCCTTTTTCTCATTCTTCGAATAATTGTAAGGCATGTTGTTTAGGTAAATTGCATCGCTTATCCTTACCTATGACGCATCATCGGAGTTCTGCTCCCCTTGATTTAATTCATTCTGATGTTTGGGGGCCGGCTCCTATAATGTCTTCATCTGGTCATAAGTACTTTGTTATTTTTATTGATGACTATTCTCTATTTACATGGTTTTTTCCTCTAAAAGCTAAAAGTGATGTTCTTCATGTGTTTAAGCAATTCCAATCCTTGGTTGAACGCCAATTTAATACCACTATCAAAACCTTTAATTCTGATTGGGGTGGTGAATATAGATCTCTACATACTTATTTTAAGCAAATTGGTATTCATCATCGCATTACTTGCCCTCATACACATGAACAAAATGGCACATCTGAAAGGAAAATAAGACATATAGTAGACATTGGATTATCTATACTTGGGCATAGTAGTACACCCTTTAAGTATTGGCATTTTGCCTTTGAAACAGCCATTTTTATCATCAATCGCATGCCTACACAGTCTCTGTCTAAAGCCATTCCTTTTCAACTTTTATTTCATCAACCACCGAATTATTCTTTTTTAAAAATTTTTGGTTGTGCTGTGTTTCCTCTGTTAAGACCTTTCAACAAGCATAAATTTTTCTATCGTAATAAAGAGTGTATTTTTCTTGGTTATTCACCTCACTACCTAGGTTATCGCTGCCTTGATCCTGCATCTGGGAAAATTATTTTTGCACGACATGTTACATTTGATGAAAATAAATTTCCTTTTCAAATAGTTCATACATCAGTAGTTTCCTCATCCTCTGCACAGTCTCAAATACCTTGGCTGCAGCTGTCCTATTCATCATCTACGGTTCCTCCTCAGTCAGGTAACATTTCTTCTCCTCTAACCTCCTCTCATTCTCACTCATTTCATACACTATCCCACCAATCCCAATCTACCCCCACACCTACTACTTCACCCCTCCCCAATAATGTCACTTTATTTAATCCTGATGGATTAGATTTAATTGTTGATCTTTCACGCCCAAATACTTCTGGTTCTGCAACCGCCCAACCCCTACGTACTCATAACATGCAACTACGACCATCTACCATTGCCAAATCTTCTAAATTTGCCCATCTTGCTCTATCTTCCTCTACTCTTGAATCCGAACCATCTTCCTTTTCCAAAGCCATTCTCTTACCTCAATGGAAAGAAGCAATGCAAAATGAGATGAATGCCCTTTACCAAACACATACATGGGACCTTGTTCCTCCTCCATCTCATGCTAATATTGTTGGCAATCGTTGGGTGTACAAGATCAAACGCCATGCGAATGGTGCTGTTGAGAGATATAAGGCACGTTTGGTTGCTAAAGGCTACACTCAAGAATATGGCATTGATTACACTGACACCTTTAGCCCTGTCATTAAACCATTGACAATTCGCACAGTTCTCTCTATTGCTGTCTCCAAAGGTTGGCCAATTTGTCAATTGGATGTTAGTAATGCTTTCTTGCATGGTGATTTAAACGAGGAAGTGTTTATGAAACAACCCCAGGGCTTTGTTAACAAACTCTATCCTCACTATGTTTGCAAGCTACGCAAATCACTTTATGGTTTGAAACAAGCGCCACGATCATGGTTTCAGAAATTAACTCATTTTCTTCACACAATTGGTTTCCGTGGTTCAAGGGCAGATTCCTCCCTGTTTATTTATTCTGACAACTCCATTACTTCTTTTTTATTGGTGTATGTAGATGACATTATTTTAACAGGAAGTGATTCCAATTTTTTGTGCTCTATCAAAAATCAGTTGGCATCAACTTTTGCTCTTCGTGATCTTGGCCAATTGAAATACTTCTTGGGGCTTGAAGCTGTTCACAGTTCTGGTGGGTTAACATTACATCAACGTTCCTACATCAACTCTATTCTCCAGCTTATGGGTATGCAGCATAGTCGCCCGCTTTCAACTCCTATGCAGACTGATCTCATTCTAAAGAAAGGCGATGGGGACTTGCTCTCACTTTCTGATGCCACAAAATTTCGTCAATGCTGTGGGTCCCTTCAATATGTCACCATGACCAGACCCGATATTATTTTTGCAGTTAACAGATTAACTCAATTCATGCATTGTCCAACTACCGTTCATCTTCAAGCTCTAAAAAGAGTGCTCAGATTTCTTCAAGGCACCATTGATTACGGCCTATTTATATCTCGGTCTACCTCCTTTGATTTATCTATCTTTACTGATGCTGATTGGGCAGGTAGTCTTGATGATCGGAGGTCCACTGGTGGATCACTTATTTTTCTTGGTCCAAATCTCATCAGTTGGTCTTCAAAAAAACAAAACACAGTTGCCAGGTCTTCAACGGAATCTGAATTTAGAGCTGTTGCAAATGCTGCATCAGATATCAAATGGCTGCAAGCTCTTCTTTCTGATCTTGGTATTCAATCTTCCCGCATTCCGCAAATCTGGTGTGATAATCTTGGAGCTGTATTTCTCTCCACTAACTCTGTTTTCAGTGCACGTACAAGACATATAGAATGTGACTTTCATTTCATTCGAGAATTAGTTCAAGCCAAACGTCTTCAAGTCAGCTCCATCTCTTCTAAGGATCAACTAGCGGATATACTTACAAAACCTCTTGCCAAGCAATCCTTTAACTTCATCTTCAACAAGCTTCGGTTACACAGAATTTCACCATCAGCTTGAGCGGGGGTATTGAAGATAACATGATCTTCTGCTGTTGCACATGGAGAACCACCTGCTGTCGCACATGGAGAACCATAATCAGCACATGAGCACATGGAGAACCAGCTCCTCATACACATGCTGCCACCTCTTTTCCATCGTGCTGCCACTTCCTCTCACATGTGCTGCCAACTCTTCAAGTTAATATCTTCATCATTTATTTCACTATAAATACCACATGGAATTGTAAGCAAGATATGTGTGTAGAACATCTCTTCATCACAAATTCTGACTATAACAATAAATTAAGAGTTTCTACTTTCTGCAAATTTAGCTCCCAAGTTATTTTTAGAACAAATTAATCAAATTAAAAAATATTGAATGTTATTTTGCCCCTCTTCCTTTTTATTTCCTAATGCTCAAAGCTTTTGTTAACTAAAAGAATTCAGTTTTCTTTTCTAGATAAGCCAAAAATCAGAAGGCTTGTAACATCATGAGGACAGGGTTCGACTTTATAGAAGCCAATCTACCCTTATAAGAGAGGGTTCAATTCACCGCACTCACTTGAAAAAATTTACATTTTTACCACAGAAATTTAGTGATATATTTTCTGATCTCCTTCAAAAATTTTAAATTGACATTGAAAATGAAAAAACCCAACTTCTACAACAAATTATGAACATTTTTGCTATAGATTATGATCAGCCATACTTATATTATTTTACTATAAAAAAAAATTTATATTGGTTGAAACGCGATTTGACATGCAAATGCACATAAATCTAATTTAAATCGGAAAGTCAAGATTTCAATTTATAAATAAGTATAAAAAGTTCTTTAATTATAAGATTCGAATTTCACAAACAGAAAAAACATTTCCTGCTTTACAAATCACTTAATACTTCTTGAATACAAAAGCAATTATAGAAGTTATCAACAATAAATTTCAGGGTATGTGAAGCACTGATCAATGGGCTGAAGAGTGCAAATAAATAAATAAATTACAAATAAAATTATTTTTGAACAGCAGGAAACAGCTGCCAATTATAAAATAAAGTCAGAAGATGTAATGCAAATGTATAGGAATATTATAAGAAAATGGAATCAAGCACATGATACTACTGCTAGTTGTGTTATGAGCTAAAACTAAAGATAATATAATTAATGACAATGAGAAATTAAAGAAATAAAGGTCTGAGGTTTTATTACAACATATGAAATCAATTTCACTGCTTAATTACAACGGAAAAAACCGAAAACAAATACAGAAAAATAACATATTCAAGTTACGGGTTCAAGTTAAATAAATAAAAAAAAAGGAAAAGAAAAAAACCCTTACAAAAACACAAAAATCAAACAAAAAAAAAAAGGATCAAACTTGCTGTAGAAAGTGCCATTTCTTTTTCTCTCTCCACTACCAGGTATTTCTGAAATTAATTCTCCAAGAACTTCAAAAACCCCAACAATAATAATTTATGGCCATTAGGATAGTTTAATTTTACACCATGTAGGTAATGGAACGTGGTCAGTTTAATAACACCACGCAAAAATAACCCCACAGGAAATAAACCCTAATGGCAAAAACAAATCTTGATTTGGTTTAGATAATGGAGAAAGAAAATTCAGGCCCAAAAACCAACATAAAACTAAAGTTTTCACTTTAGCAAAACAGTTTTAGAGTATTAATGGAGATATGCAAGTAACTGAACTTGGTCACATGAACTTGAGAAATGCAGCTCTTAAGTTTTTTACAAGATCCTTCACTCCCAAGGAGAATTCATCATCCATCTGCAAAATTAAAATGCTCAATTATTAAATCAACTCCTTAGTTTGAAATCTTCCATAATAATATTTATTGAATATAAATATTAATTTACCTGAGCGATAATGGTAATATCAAGAGTGGAATTACCAAATGGCAAGATGCTGCTGTTGACAATAGATAAGCGAAGATTCTCCATTTCAGATAATATTTTTGGTAAAACTCCTCGTTGTTTATCGCAATGGATTCGAATTAGAACATCTTTTTCTGAAACTTTAGCTTCAATCTCAGGAAGTCCTGAATCAATGGAGCTTTTATCAGAGTTATCATCACATGAAGAAGAATCATCATCGGCAAATAGCTGAGATTTCTTCACTAGAACTACTGATTCCACTTTTCTCTTCTTTGTTTGTTCCTCCAGTATTTCCAATCTTTCTTGAAGCTCTTTCACATACTTTATAGCATCCCCAAGCACAGAAGCTTTGTCCATCTGCACGTATAAATCAACAAAACGTGTTCGATGAAAAATATTCATGGACCTAGTGTAGATATATAAGAATAACTTTTCCGGGTTAAATTTAAATTTGGGTATGAAAATGTAAAATTGAAAATACCTTCTTAAGGCCGGGAACAATGGCGGAAAGAGCAATGAATCGCTGACTAAGTTTTTCTCTTCGTTTTCTTTCGGCTATGATGTGATCTTGAGCATGTGCAGGAGTTCTAGTCATGGAGTAAGGCCTCTTATTAGTGGTTTCCTGAGGACTTGGCCTTGAAATCAAGGGTTGGAAATGCATATTTCCTGCAGGAGGAGAACCAGCCTCATCCTTGGGCTTAATGGTGGAATCCAAATTCATGTAAAATTGGTGGGAGATAGCTGAATTAGGAGTCTCAAATGAAAGAAACTGAGAAGTAGAAGAAAGTTTGGGGGATTGGTGGTGGTCGGTGACGGTGGTGATGTTGGAATTCCAGCTGTTGGTCATGTGGAGTTTATTTGGTCTTTCACTGCTGGTCTGAGAAGAACTGCTTACGGTGGTTGTGGCGGCTCCAGGGCCGGTGGTTTTAGCATCAAAACTAGGGTACGAGGAATAGCTCTCACCGGAAAAAGATTGTTGAAGTTTTTCAGAATTTAGAAGAGAGTTCATATGGTATTCCTGGATTAAATTGAAATCATCCAAACCCTGAAAAATCAATATATAATTAATTATTTCAACTAAAATAAGAGAATTTTATAATCATCACATTAATTGTTGAAACGAAACTATATTACCAACTATACCTGATCGGAAAACCACCTTGCCGGTTCTGTATCCATTATTAATGCTTATTTCTGTAAAAATAAACCAAATTCAGATCAATCAAAAACACAAAGAGAGAAACACAATTTCCAACAAAAATCAGTTGTATGAATCTAAAACTCTAAGCTAGCTAAAAAAGTTTAATTACCTGTGTTGAAGAAAGAGAAGAGACAGTAATGCAAGTTTTTCTATGTTCTCAATTGCCCTAAAAACGGAAGGTGGCCTTGACTCTTATAGTTGCGGTGTAATGATTCAATTTCTTCACTTTTTTTTCTTTTTAAATTCAATTTTGAGTTTACCCACTTGTGAAAATTTTGTCTTCATCTTCTTCCACTATTGAAATTGTGGGCTGTTGGCCCTCTCCCTCATTATTAGTTGATATGAGGTGGAAATAAATGTTTAATTGAAATGAAGATGAGGTGTCTTATTAAACAAAGACCAACTTGATCTTTAGTTGAGATTTCGAATCCTCAAGAATGAAAAAACAATTACATTATATTATTACTTTCTGTCCTAATCTGCCTTTCTCGAAAAGCCATATTTCAAAATTATTGCACTTGTTTTCTACTGATATTAATTTTCAGCAGTGTTATTAAAACCGGACCGACCGGTTGGACCGACTCAATATCGAACTATTATTTTATTCGGCCAGTTTAATATATAAAAACAGAATTGATTAAAAACCGTACAGAATCGATATGAACCAGATAAAACCGGATGAAATAAGAAAAAACCAGTTTGAATCAGAAAAAATCATTTTTTTGTCCAAAATATCTTTATAACATTATTTTTTTTCTTGAAAAAAATAAAATATAAAATAATTGAAATTTAAACAATTTTAATGATTTTTTTATGAATAAAATAAAAATTATAATTTATAATTGATGAATATTTTTGAATATTTACAATTTTTTCTATATCTATTTTAAATATTTATTGTAAATATTGAATAATTTGAAAATATTGCTTTATTATTAATGTTTAATGATAAATATGTTTTTTAAAATATTTTTTATTTTTTTATATAGTTTAATTTCATAATATTTATAGAAAATTTTAAAAATAATATTATTTATAAAAAATAAAAAAATTTAATTGAATCCTATCGAATTGGTCCAACCAAACATTTTTTGCCTCTCTGATTCTTTAATCGAGCTGATTTTAATAATATTGATTTTCAGCTTCATCATCATATGACGTCTTTGTTTGAGTTTTGAGTGTTGAGATTACTTTGTAATATATAATTTTATTTTTTGTCAGTTTCCTGAGATAGGCTATCTCTGTTTATAAAATTGAGGTGGCCAATTATGTTTTAGTCTCCACCAATTATATATGATTTTCACCAATTTGAAAGTCAATGTCATGGCTAAGTTATGTACATGTCGACGAGTGTATTTTCAAAAATATACATTTTACTGTCTCTATCAATATATATATTACTCATTAATTGTCACAATAGTAAGGAAAGATATCCATTTTTTTATTCTCTCTCCCAATAAATAGGGAACAGTAAAAATAAATGTTGGAATGACTAACTTGTGGCTACATTTCTTAAATGAATAATTTCACTAGTATGGACGCAAATCACCAATTGAATCGTTTGATCCCAATTCTTCAACTATAAAAGAAAATAAAATACACTTCTAAATTAATTAGTTACTATTTTTACATGAAGCATATAATTTCTAACGTTTTAAGTCCTATTTAACTCATATATGCAGTATATGATGCTGGAATAGTCATTCTAATTATGAATTTGATAATATTTCAGTTCAAAAAAATTTAATGAAGTCGTTCCGAATAATAAAAATTATAAATAAAAAAAAACCTTTTAAGTACATATATTAAATTATATATGTAATAACGTAAACGTATGGTCGGTATATAATTTACTGGTTTAAATTTTTGACAATAATGTAGTGGTTTTTGAAGTTGAGTTGAGTATACAAAACTAGCTTGCTTGAGTAATTTCCTGAGTTCTGCTATGTGAGCAAATTTTCAATTCCTTCAAAAGAAAAAAGGAAGTAAAATATAATCGATAAACTCAACGGTCATGCGTGCCGTAGAAGCCAATAATTGTGTCTGATATTAACCGTAGACGTTGATATAATAATAATAATAATAATAATAATAATAATAATAATAATAATAATAATTATTATTATTATTATTATTATTATTATTATTATTATTATTATTATTATTATTATTATTATTATTATTATTATTATTATTATTATTATTATTATTTCCAAGATAATAATGATATTATTATGTTATTTTGCTCTAAATTTTCAGTCGATTCATGTGGTAGCTTTTTTTTTTTTTTTTTGCTTCTCTTTTTTAACATATTAATTTAGAATTAAAAGATTAAAACATAACTTTTTTTTTTTCAAAGTAAAAGAATTTGAATACTTAGCGCTTTTTTTCTTCAAAGTAAGAGATTAAAGTACACTTGTTAGTTTCTTAAACTTTAGCATCCTAACTTCACATTGTCTCACATATTTGAGTTAATAAAACTCATTAAACATGGTTACAGTATAAACTATAATAATTTTAAAAGTTATGATCGTAAATGCTCATAAAATGAAAAATTACAAACAACTTAAAGCTTAAAAAGAAATGTATTTTTAACTTTTTTCCCTCTTGTTTAACACTTAAACATAAAAACATTTTTATAACATTTAACAAATATTACCGTTAAGTGTAAATACTTTTCAAAATTATTTTCATCTTGATAATAATTAGAAAACTGATTTTATTTTTTCAAAAATATTTATAGCTGTTAACATGTTTTATTTTTTCTTTATAAAAAATGTTTATTTTAGAGAAAAAAAACTGTTTTAAAAAATAAATCAAATTAAATCGGTCAAGTAAAATCTTTTTTAAAAATGGAAAATATGTAAATGCAACACGCAGTGATTTTGTGTGTGTTTACTCATTATAATTTTATAAAAATTCTTCAAAATCTTCTGATCTGATATAATTTCAAGTAGAGCACGTTTACTAAATAGTTCTGTAAAGTACTTTTTGACATATATAGATCAGACTTGCAAAGCAAATATATATGTTAATTTTGTTGGAATTTATGGGCTATACAAATTAAATATGTAAAATATTTTATATTATATATTATCGCAGTTTTAGTTCAAATAAAAGTGATCTAGTTAATTTGAAATCAAATTGAACTTAAAAATCATTTTATTAAAAATATGGAGTTATTTTATAAATGTGTAGAAATTTAAAGGATTTATTTTAATTTATGATGGGCAAATTAAAAAATAAGTTACTGTATAAATAGGTTGTGGTTCCTGTTGCACAGGCAAAATCCTAACCCGAATATGTTATTTTTTCTCTGATATCCAATCACCTTAGAGCAAATCTCTTTATCAATTAGAATCCGGGGTTTTTTTGTATAATTTTGAAAAAAAAAATTAGAGATTTGAGATTACAATACAAAAAATTAGCAAAATGGGTGTTAAAAAATGACACCAACTGTTGCCTTTTTTGACGACATAGGTCCCATACAATAAGTGCAAAAATTTGTATAGAAAACGGCATATTAAACTGCCCCTTTTTATAGTGTGAAACGGTACTGTTTTACGTGCATAGAAAACAAAACGGTGGAACCCGCAATTGATAGAAAACAGTGTCGTTTTTTACAATGAAAGAATGACAACATATGGGGCCGCGGTTGATAGAAAACGGCAGAATAAATTGCCGTTTTTCATACGGATATATTTTTTTTAAAAGAATAGCAAACATGCATGGTGTTTCACCCCACCTCGTCAAAGACAAATAACTTTACAACCTCAGTACTATTTCTTGGACTTTTGTACCTATTCTAAACATAAAAAAGTAATTACCAAATTTAGTCTCTAAATTTTATAGGCTGAAACATTAAAAAATCATGTCATATAATTATTTGTTTATTAAAAATTGGGAGTGAACAAAAAAATTAAAAATATAGTTAACCGTAAAATTGATTTAAAACTGAACCGATGGATTCGATTATAATTTTTAATTTTTATATTTTTTTTTGTTAATGATTACGATTTAAATTTTTAGGTACCGGTTAACCGTTAATCAACGGTTAATCGGTTTATATATATATATATATATATATATATATATATATATATATATATATATATATCTTCGATTTTTTTCTATTTCCTCTAAAATTTATATAAAATAATACTTTAAAATATATTTTATTTTTATACCTTAATTTTTTATATTTTTTTATAAAATTTATATAACACTTTAAATCAAATTTATATTATATTATTTTCTTTAATTATATAGTAATATTTATATATAATATCCGATTAACTTTTATATATATTATTTTTTATCATATTTTAGTATTCATATTTTATTTAATAGTATTTAATTATATTTTCTTATATTTTAGAGTTTATATTATAACATTTAATATTATCCGAAATTTTATTTGATTTAGAATCAAACATATTAATTTCCAACAAATATCAAATCTCTTTTATAATATTAGCTATTGATTTATAGAACATTAATTTTGGCTAGTAAATTATGTTTGTTTCATAATTTTTATATTAAATTACTTTGCATATTTAAAGTTGAATTAAATTTTGTCTAATTTTTTTTTTATAATTTTATGTTATAAATTTTAATGGTTAACCGAAAAATATTAGTTAACCAAATCAAAATACCAAAATCGATGGACCGATTAACTAAATATAACAGACTGGTTTATGATTAGTAATTTTAAAAAATCGATATTAATGGACTGATTAATTTTTTGGCTCATGGATTAATTAACTGATCCATGCTTACTTATATTGAAAATGATTTTACTTATTTACATTTAATTTGTTATTACTACCATTATCTTATATGTAAATTGCATTAAATTAATATATACAAAATAATATATTTTCTTTTGATAATTAAATTTTTAGATGCATGGTGGAAATCAAAATGAACTGGAAAAATTGTCAAATTTTACTCAACTGAACTATTAATAATTCCTAAAAGAAATTAATATTGATGCAATATATATATATATATATATATATATATATATATATATATATATATATATATATATATATATATATATATTCTCTTATGACTGATTTTAAACTATTTCTAGTAGCGTCATGAATTGAGCTATTTGGCATTTGAGGAGATAAAAATAAAATTCAAAGTCAAGAAAAAAGAAACATATAAATTTAATTAGGCTAAGGTTTAGAATCCACAAAATTAGACAACTACAATTTTTATGCTTATAAATTTAGAAAAAAGAAAAAGTCAAAAAGAGTTAAAACTAAGTTATCTAGAAGCATATATAATTAACTATACATTTTCCCATCTTGCAAAATTAATTAGAATAAAGATATATGAATTAAAACAATCAAAAATAAATTTTAATCCTAAAAAAAAGTGACCATGTAATAAATTTGGCATTTTAATGTGTTCATATTTTTTAAAAAAAATCTTAACATTTCTGTCTTCATTTAATTTTATATACTAAGTGTAGAATGACTCATGCCCACCTCAAGAAGCTAAATTGACTATTTACAAATGTAATTTTGCAGCAAAAATAATTATAGATATTTGCTATTATATATTAAAAAAATTAAGAATTTCATGAGCTTTAATTTAAAATAGTTGAAAAATTTGTTAATTACTTTTTTATATTTAGAACATGTATAAAAGTCCAAAAAATGGTACTGAAGTTATAAAGTTATTTGTCTTTGACGGGATGGGGTGAGAGACCATGCATGCTTGCTGTCCTTTAAAAAAAAAAATTATACGAAAAACGGCAATTTATCTTGCCGTTTTCTATCAACCGCGGACTCCACAGCTGTTAGTCTTTCATTGTAAAAACAACACATTTTTCTATCAATCATGGATTCCGCTGTTTCGTTTTCTATGCATGTGAAACGATGCTGTTTCACACTATAAAAAACGGCAGTGGCAACCTAACATGCCGTTTTCTATATAAATTTTTGCATTGATTGTGTGCGACTCACGTCTTCAGAAAATAACAATAGTGGGTGTCATTTTTTAACACCCCATTCTGCTTATTATTATTATTTTTTTTTTATTGTAGTCTCAAATCTCTATTTTTTTTTTAATTGCACCGAAAAAAATCCTAAAAATCATAAAACTTTTGCATTTTTGATAGCCACACATTCAGATATGCTTTCACATCTATTTTATTTTTTATGATTTGACATAATTGTTATAGGCTATTATTTATTTAAGATTTATTATTCTATCAAATTTAGGTCCGTAAATTAGTCTACTTTGAATTTTTTTTTTATCCATCAAAATCTATATAAGGTTAAGATTATAGTTTTTGAGTCAATATAGAGTATGCGGTTCAAGAGGGTGCACCTGTTATTAGTTGATTTGAACCGTTCCCAAACAGTTGTGAGATCTGTAAACCACAGTCCATTTTAGAGTAAACATCGATGGGATATGCCGGATAATTTAAAGAAAATATCCACTTACAAAAAATTTTTCCGGTATATTCTATGCTTATATGGAGTGCCATGTTAATAATCCAGTGTTAGAGTTCTATTTTCCTTTATTATTTTAATGGTGCAAAAGATTTATTTGAAACATGAAAAATAATCCAGTATTAGAGTTCTGTTTTCCTATATTATTATGAGATGTAATTAAGATCAAAATAACTAGATAATGAATTAATCACTGACTAGCTAAAATATTAGAATTCATTTGATCTACAAACAAAATTTTGGTTTGACAACGTGTAGCCAAGTAGGCAAAATTTTCTTTTTTAAAATTTTTTCATATTTTAAATTTGTATAATTAACTCTAATAATGACTAATTAAGCTGGATCCAGATTAGCGGCAGAATAAAAGAATGAGCCTAACAAATTATATTATCATCACATGTGCAACCACATTTTGATGAACATAATGTCATTAGTCCTATTAAATACATGATTATTCAATATAGACCACTCTGATAATAGAGAAAGTATTGGGATCATATCCAATTCTTATTATTTTATGAAAAGCTTCCAGAAAGAAGAGAGTTATTGGCCGTGTAGTACTTAGCTTATTAGGAATATATTTGCTGTGAATTATGGCACTCAATGGGACTGCTTTTCAATGAATAAATCATAAGAGGAAATCGAAATTTTAACTTAACATTAATTAGTGATTAAAACTAAATAAGGAGCACTAATTTCATATAAGTATTTGATTTAAGCTATTAATTAACACCATTTCAATACTTCTGTTCCATATATACCCAATCAGTGTGAAATAGGTAATAAAAAATAAATTTTGATGAAACGAAGCGACTTCTTTATCAAATTATCATGCATCATCTCAAAAATAATATATTTTTACATGACTGACGATCACGTGTTTAAGATAAAATTAATATGCCACTAACATAAAATTCATTGATTAAGAAAATAAATTATTACTTAAAAAAAGTCTATGATGCCAACAAAAAGATAATCATCACTGTCACCAATAATAACATATTGACTTAGCCATCTTTTTCTCCGGAAATAAGCATATTATTCTTCCTCCTTTCTAGGAGAATAAGTTCCTTTTTTTATTTATTTTTTACATAGAATAATGAACGCATGCATATATTATCATCTAGAAGTGAATATATATACACAGAGAAAAACCATTTGTGGGAAAATAATAAATTAATGAAAATTACAATAGAAAATAATTAATATCTGGTATACCAATAATATTCTTATAAGGTTATAAGATAAATACGGCTACAACCTACCAAGATTTCCATGATCTTCAAACCATATATTTAATTTCAATAAAATCAACTGCTTAAATCTTCTTGGTCAACCTAATCGCAAGAAACGACAATTTATGGTCTAACATCCTACTAGAACTAACGATTTAAGTGTCCAAAAAACTGCAACAATTTTATCATAGTCAACCAGCTAGCTATGCAATATAACTGAAACTTATGCTGAAGAAATTGTTTCTCTATAGTCACTCATTTATTTTTCTACACATAATCTCAATTAAGTGCCTTTCAAACTTCAAATATGTCATTAATTTTAATTAGATGGCCTATTTATAGGGTTATTGTAACAATTTAGCTCCTCTAGCTTGAATACTTAATTAGTTTTTTTTATGTTAATTTTAAATATTTTTAGATTTAATTCAGTATACGTATGACTGCGTTTATGCTTCATTGTTAGATAAAATTTTAATATTATTTTATTTTTCATTGAGCATTGACATAATCTTACCCCTCCCCTCCCTCTCTTATCAATTGCTTCACTGTTTGATTGTTTAAATTCAATAACTTTTAAGATAAGAATTCTCGAGAATCACCAACCGTACGTGCTTGAGAATTATGTTTGTAATATAAGCAATACATGTACAGATGGATAGGAATAATAAATTCAAACCCCAGAAAAGAAATGTGCATCGTAAAATCAATACTTTATTAAGTTATATGATGTTGATAATTCCCATACAAATAGCAAAAAGGAACATGAAAAACTATGTTTACACCCAACCAAACATTTGCAAATTTATATCTTAAATTACTTTAGCAGCAACATCCGATTAAAAGAAACCTATATATAAATAACTACATATCTTAAAAGATGAGATAAAATAGCGTATATATATATATATATATATATATATATATATATATATATATATATATATATATATATATATATATATATATATATATATATCATAAGAGGTGTTAAATTGGAATTTTGACTATGAAGCATATTTAAATATTTAGAAATTGAAAGTGTCGTTTCCTTTTACGGGCTTGTCCAACGAATGTCTAAATTGGTTAACTTGGTGAATTTCGAACATTGCATGATCATACTATATTGTTTAAAAATAAATATATATTTTATGAAAATTATTTGTAGTTTAAACATTTTGAAAATTTTACTATTTTTCTAATTGATAAGATTTGAATTCTAGTTCAAATAGTTAAAAAAAATACAATAAATTAAACTCAATTAAACCAAAGTAACATGCATGATTAACAATAATAGTGATAATTTATACATCAAGATAAAAAAAGCACCCATGTGATTATCCGTATTAGTTGCAGATGCATATGTAAATCTAGGATGGAATATTTTTTTGCATCCAGTAATCATACATTATTTAAAACAAAATGGATCATATCATATTATATATTACTGAATATAGACCGTTAAATTAAAAAATTATATTTTTATATTTTTCATCCAACAATTTTTTTTAAATAAAAATTCTTCATTAAGAAAAATCATCAAATAAAGCTAAAACAATATAAGAAGACAGGTAAGATAAATTCCAAATTACAAGATCTGATATAAAATAAACAGTTCTAACTATAGTATAGGCAGTTTTATTCACAGATATTTTAATAAATCCTAAACAAATATTAGGGAAAAAAATGCTTAACATATTACAATCACCAATAATAAGACTAAAATAAGATTGATTGCAAGAATTAGATGACAAATCTTAGATAACTACAGATTGAAATTCTTGAGCCAACTCAGCGTTTCATGAACATCCATGACTTCTGTAGCTGTAGGATCCAAAATACCGGGGTAATACTTATAACCTGCTGCAATGAAGGATTTTTTTATGGTTTCTCATTCAAAAGTTCATATTTAATACGTTTAAAGTTCATATTTAATACATTCAATATACGGATGTATCGAATCATCTCAGATCATGTGATGGTTCATAATTAATATGCTTAAAATTAGAAGCAAAATGGGGATTGATGAGTCACTCAAACACAGCATACAATTTCAATTAGCTGGTAGTATTTAAAACTAAAATATCCAATGAATGATTAAATAATATAGATAGAGATCTCTGAGCTCCAAGATTTGGGTAATATAAGAGATTTTTAGTTGGTTCTTTAATTAGGCAAAGCCAACAATTTGGCTGTATATAATGGTAGGAGTTGGTGAATATTTAGGGCAACCTGGAAAATTAAAAATTGATGACAATTAGGCAAGTACTAATCTTTTGTCATTATCCGCCATATTATTAATTAGGTATCTTAATTAAGACTCCAAACTTCTGTATTTATTTATTTATGGTGTTGTTGGGCATCCATATCCAGCAGCTGGGCTGTAGGCCCATAGGGGTCCTACAGCACTGATCCCACGTCAGGAAAAACAAAGATTATGGCTAGTTTTATAAGCTGAACGACAATTAATTATGATTGTGTTATTTTCCCTCTGATTACCTTAATTGTTGTTTACATAATGAAGAAAAAAAATAAGAATATGTTTAAAAGGCAAGTGCCAAATTTATTCCTACATTATACCAAATAGTAAAAATTTATTATTAATTTTTTTAAATAAAAAAATGCTCACATCATTACTAAAATAGCTTACATTTACAATAGTAAAAATAAATATAAACTATTTTATTAATGAAAAGTATAAAAAAAGATTCATATTTGTCTTAACTGTTATAAATAAGGGCAAATATTAGCTTAATTTTTTAATAATAATAAAGGTAAATAAAAACGAATTTGGTAACAATATTACTATTTTTTCTGTTAATCCTTGTGAACAAAGCAGTGAAAAATGAAACTATTTTTTACTGATGCTTATCTCAGCTTGAGCTTTATTTACAAGAGCTTGGTATAGCAAAATAAAAGAAAAACTAACCAAATAATAGAAAAGCCAACTGTAATAGTTAGAAAACTAATTGGAAACAGTAAATAAATAAGCTAAGGTCAAAATAGTAGCTGTATCACTTTAACCAACAAAGTTTAATAAGTAAATAGTGTCCAAGGGTCTTTAAATCTTGTTTGGGTTTGAGTGCTTGTATTTACTGTAAATTTTGTTAGGAGAGATTTCTATAATTGTGCATGACATTTTCTCGAATAGAGATTATTTTGAGTATGGTATGGTTTAAAGGTATTATCCCTCAGTACAGGCATTTTTTCATGTATATGGTTATATCAATATTTGATCCAGCTCATGCATTAACAATCAATGGACATCATATGTTACAATAATTCACTACTTCAGAAATTTAAAGATTTTTTTAATTTCATTAATTTTATTTATATTTTATACATGTATTTTTTATATATTATTAATGAAAATTTAATTTACATTTAAAAAAATAAATTGTACGAAGCTAAGATCATGTAAACATGTTGACTTATTTTAGGCCTAATGTACAAGCACATCAAAAATATGTACATGCATTTTACTCATTTTGCCATTTGCACATCTATATTTTTTCGGACAATTCATTACACATTTCTATTTACTAAAATTGTACGCTTACTATTTTGACAGACCACTCTCAATATAAAAGAGCGTATGTTGTACATATATGCATGAGGTGGAATTCACTTTTTTTTTTTTTTTACTTTTTAAATTAATTTTTTACACTATATTTTTCGGCATTTTGTCATGCATCTCTACTTGTAAAAAATGTATCCACTATTTTTATTATATATATAATAAAGGAGGAAAGAATTATAGTCAAATCAAATGGAATTTCATTTTTAATTTTAAATCAATTGAAAGATTATGGAAAAATCAAATTGAAATTTCAAAGCAATTGAAGAAGCATTCTTAGATTAAATTGAATTTTAATTTAATTTTAACCAAATCAATTAGAAGATTGTGAAAGATTCTGGAACTCCTTGCTGCATCATTAACAGGGAACTTGAAATTGTTTCTTAAAAGAAAAAGCTAAAGAAAGACGAACAATCAATGGGTATCAAACTGTATTAAGGAAGAAATAAGTCCATTGTTATAGATTATATGCTTGTAGAAGACATAACTTCAAAGAACACCTTAAAGATACCAGCCTTCTCCCCAGCAATTTCTCCAAGAGTATTTCCTGTAAGCCATCCAGCAAGGTGAAAGTAACATATTAGATCTAACAAGTTTCGAAAAACAGGATTTAGTATATGTACATAAATAATAGATCTCCTTGCAATCACAGAATTTCACATCAATAAACCGTAAATATACTAAAGACAGTAAATGAAGTTCTGGGTTTGGAATGCATGAAATTTATAGTTTTTGAACATAATCGATCACAAACTGAAGTCCACTGAATAGTCTTTAAGCTCTCGTATATATAATTAAATGAGATGTAATTAAAGTTTAAACTATTTACTTACATAAATGGAACACTAACCAAGAATCTCCATGTGATCATACCCAAGAGAAGATATACCACAGACAATAGGTGTTTGAAACTGAAAGGGAATAACATGTCAACTCATGTTAGACATTGCATAAAAAACCAATTCCAGAATGATTTTCAGTTGACTTCTTTTTTGACTAAAATATGTTACATACCACATTTGTTGCATCGAACTTTCCACCTAACCCAACCTCCAAAATAGCAACTGCATGGATAATTTTGGTCCTATTTTACATTATCCGAGATGAGAAATAAAATTAATGTTGAGACAGTACCCACATACAGTATGTTACTGAAGTTGATAATTAAGAAAATGAAACCTCCTCTGCTGCAAATATCTTGAAGGCAAGGAAGGCAAGAAAACTAAAATAAGTAGGCATTGGAATGTCTTCTGTAGTTTTTTGCTGCACGTACACACACATGAATTTTAAATTAAACCGTAAGGAAATTTATTATCTATAAAAAGGCACACACAAGTGAAAATTAACAAAGAGAATATCAAACATCAATATCACACATCACCCCTTAATTTTGGTACATTCAAACATCCAATATCTAATCTTAGATCATCTAATAAAATATCAACTGCATCTTATGGGTATTCAAAATGAAAACATAAAAAAAGAGCCAAAATTACCTTTAGTCTATCATAACAACACCAAAAATATGCCAAAAACTTTTCTTCACAAATGTCCCCACTGCAGCAGCAAAACAAGAACTAAAATATCCAAAAGTATTATGCAAATGATGTTTAATTATTTCAAATGAGTGTAGTAGTATGATAAAATTCAGAGATTTATTCAGGAGACTGAGACGCTACATAATAGGTTTGCAGCAAAGGAATAGGAAAAAAAAAAGAAGCAAGTTCACCTGCTAAACTTGTGTATAGTTGAAGACTAGCAACTACCCACATGTATGCATAACTCACCCATCCAAGCGAAACCGTTCTCGAACATCAACGAGGTGAGGAGAAGTGAAAAGTCCAGTACAAAAACCACAATTACGTAGAATAGATTCTGTGCAAGTGCATGTGGATCCCTAACCCAAAGAAAAGTATAGATTAGCAATCAAAAACTTCGAGAAATATTTCTCTAGATAAGTATTGCTACAGGCGGGTTTGGCCGCATTAAATGAAGCGAGCTAACTGCAAAAACTGAAATGTGAGACAATAATTATTGACAATGATAGACATAGCAAAAAACCTTAAAAGCAGAACAAATCACATAAAATAGTAATTCTAAATTGTCCTTTTCCAACTTGTAGATAAAAAGAACAACTCTAATGCCAGTATCAATTTTCCGAAGTACAAAAAAGAAAAAGTACTTACTGATCAGTACTTGAAATTTCATAAAAGAATTGTTCAAAAAAGAAAGTGTACTGTTTAATACTTGAAATTTCATAGAATCTGATGGAAAAAGAAACCAATCCAAAAAAAAAAACATTAAGAGCGGGAGCTTTTTCTTTAGCATAGAAGAGTACAACCAGGGCAAATGCATGGAGATATAGCAGAACTCTAGTACCTTTCCTTTGGTGCCGGCAACGTGTATGATCTTCATTTCTGATATAGCATGTTCCAAGTCAAGCATCTAAATCCATAAAAAATCAAAGAAAAAAAATTAGTCCGAATTATACAAAAATTCAATCAAATAAAACCCCTGACATTACTAGTTACAAACAAAACCTTCAAGTAATCGAATAACAAGTCGAACCGATCCCCTTTGTTGCTCTTATCAGCACGAGTGCGTTTTGTAATCAAAGAAGATAAAGCCTCCATTGCCTCCTCAAATGAGTGACGGTAGACTTCGGCGATCCATTCTCAACCTGTCATATTTAATTTATTTCTAAAACGAAAAATATTTCAATTTGAAGAAAAAAGGAAAAAGAAGAGAACAGAAAAATATAAAAGAAGTGAACTTTAAGTTCGATAGTCGCTTTGAGATTTAGAATTGAAAAAGGAAAATGCAAAAAAAGTGAATGAGTGAGTCTGGGTGGAACAAAAATAATGATTGGATTGAGATTGGAAGGTAGAACATAAAATGCTATAACGACAAAGTCATGATAAACATATCTCCAAATAGAGATATCATGGGGCGGAGGTGGGGAATGGCTCCCCATCAACTGCCCTGCACAGGTGCGGCCATTCTCCGATCCCGTCCCCGATTTGGTTTGGGGGAAAATCCCCCTCCCCGTCCTGGCAGAGATTTTTATTTTAAATTTTAATTATATATAAAATGTTTAACAATGATAATATAGCATTTTCCCAGCACTCAAACAAATGCGAAACTTTATTACTCATAATTCAACATCCACGCTAAAATTCGTTCAACAGAAAAGGTCGAATAGAAGAAATATGTTGCATTCCAAAAACCCTAAGCAAATACACGGGATTCACAATTAACAGTTAGCTATAGTAGGGATGATCAAGGGGTGGGGCGGAGGCAGGGAATGAACCCCCACCCACTGCCCCGCCAGCGGCGGGGATTCACCGTCCTCGTCCCGTTTGGGTCGGGTCCCCGCTCACGATCATCCCTAGTCACAAGAGATCAACACTATGAAATTAAACTGCTTCTCAATGAAGTTAAATTCCCCTGTTAATAGTAATAACTTGGCAATCATCTGGATATTGCTTCCTTGTGCTAGAGATTATTAACTCTGCATTTTTTTCCCCGAGTTCTCACGTTGGAAATGAAGCATACCCACAGTTTTAACTTCAGAATCAGAAAACCAAAGTTTTCTTCTCCAATCTGCTAATCCTAGCTTCGACAACTAAACTTTCTAGCTCTTTCATAGCTTTAACTTCAGAATCAGAAAACCAAAGTTTTCCTTCTCCATTCTCCAATCTGCTAATTCTAGCTTCAACAACTAAACTTTCTAGATCTTTCATTCCAGCACGGAAATAAAATCCTCTAACCCTTTCAATTAACCATGATAAAATCATCTAAGCTGAATCGCAGTTTCATAACCAAATTCAGCTTTTCTAATTCTGCATAAATTTCTCCAGATTGAGGATGTCTAGCATCGCCAACAGTGAAAACATGCACACTCTTGTCTACTTCAACCCAACTCCATCCTGCAGTTTTCCTTAACCCTCTTTGCTGCATCAACTTCCTGACTGCAGCTGCTTCATCCCATAAGCCAGCTTCTGTGTATAAACTTGCCAATGTTAAATATGAAGCTGCATTATATGGTTCGATCTCGAAAAGCACATTTGCAGCTTCCCTTCCAAGCTCTACATCACCAAAAACAACAAAAACTCAAGAAAGAACTCCACATTACACAATTAGGAGGACAAGGCATTTGTTGCATCAACTCCTTTGCCTTCCTTAGGTGCCCATTTCTTGCATAGAGTTCCACTAAGCAAGCATATTGATCTAGCTTAGGAGTCAGACCATAATTTCCTATCATTTTGTTGAAATAGTTTTTATCCCTTCATCCAATAGTCCAGCATGATTGCAGGAAGTCATTACGGCGGTAAAGCAAATATGATCTGGTGTGTAGCCTTCGATCATAAAACACTCAAAGAGTTCCAACGCGTTTTGTACTTGTCCGCTCTGAGCATAACCCATGATCATTGAAGTCCACAAGACACTATTCTTAATGGCACTCTGATCAAAAACGCGACGAGCCTCATCAACGCTGCCACACTTTGAGTACATATCAACCAGTGCCGAAACCACAAATACATTGCTTTCTGAGCCCATTTTAATGATCAAAGAATGCACCTGTTTTCCTTGCTGTAGAGAAGAAAGGCTCCCGCAAGAATTCAAGGTGCTGGATAAGGTGTGATTGGTTGAGGCTCCCGCAAGAATTCAAGGTGCTGGATAAGGTGTGATTGGTTGGCCTCACATTGCAATTCCTCATTTCAATAAATAGTCTTAATGCCTCTTAATTGCATAAGTTATGGGAATACCCAGAGATCGTGCTATTAATTAGAATGACATCCCTCTCTCCGATCTCATCAAAAAACAATGCAGCATAGTCTATTCTTCCACATTTCGAGTAGCAATCAATCAGAGAGCTGAGCACAAAACTGTTACTATCAAACCCGAGTTTGATAACATGAACATGGAGCTGCATACTTTCTCCAAATACCATCTCCTGTAACCTCCTGCATGCGCTGATAACACTCGAACATGTGAAACAATTTGGTCTGATTTCTGATCGCAACATCTCTTTAAACATCAAAATGGCTTCTTTCTCACACCCATTATGTGAGAATCCAGTGATAATTGAAGTACATGAAACTTGATCATGCCTCACCATACTATCAAATACCTTTCTTGCATCTGCAGTGGCACCACATTTGGCATATAAGTCAACAAGTGCAGCGTTCAGAAACAAATCTTCTTCAAGCCCAGTTTTAGATACACATGCATGAATCTGCAATCCAAGGCATAGATCGAGTTTTCTTGCACAATAATTAATAGCAGTGCAAAAAACAAACTTTGTTGGCTTTGTTCCAGATCCAATCAATCGGCAAAATGAGCTCAAGGCTTCGTGAGCATTGCTTCGCTTACTAGTTTTATCAAAACCATTCTCATACTCTATGTTATGAAGTTGGCATGCCAAATCCATTGAACAGTTGGTGTGCAGAACATGAAAAGTAATTTCCCAAGGCAATTGGCAAATTTCCAGCACCTGCTAGCTCCAAACGACGTAATCTCATGAGTGATGGAGTCAATTAGGTACTTTCAACCATAGTATTCAAGTAATGAACAAAATCAAGGACACGACTTATAAGCTTTGGTAAATCATATCTGGCTGTGCTTTCCATGGCCAGAAGATCAATGAAAACCCTATCCATTTACTGAATCGAAATGCCAAATCTCACAAAGGCTAACCCTATTGAATTGCATATAAATCTTTGAACCAATTATTTATGATATATATATGTATAGCAGGGACCAAGTTCTCTGATTCAATGGAGTTCAACTTTATCCTTCGGTTCCTGAGTTTGTGTGCGGACAATTAACTTCGAAGTGGCGACATGTGCAGCAAACATGGACTCTAAGCATAGAATATACCCCACCAACCGTTTAAGTTCTAAACCAGTTTGCTTGGCTGCAATTACAATTTAAAACAGTAATGCTAAGAAGATGCTTCTATTACAAGCCAGGTACACAAATAAGAGTGAGCAAGCAAACTGTTAAAAATCTTGACATAAAACTACTACTTTTTTCACATTAGCTCAAAAATATCAGAAAACCAAGTACTGTTAATTAAAGATACAAGGCGGTGTTAACAAGCAAAATGGGATTCCAGATGGCGCTTAAGGGTAATTATCTCATAACTCTGGTGTTGAAACAGCATGATTCTTCAGAAAAATATGCAGAAACGTCAACGAAAACCATTAGCTCTTCCTTCAAGGTCAAAAATCTTCACTTATGGACAGGTGCTATCAAGTTAATAGAAATGCAGCCAGACAATCATTCTTTTTCCTGAGTCCAGACCCTCACAGTCTTGTCATTGCCCAGAGCACCAGATGCAATCATGTTCTGGGTGGGATGACATGTGACTGATATAACAGTGTCCGTGTGACCTTCCAATTTCTGAACTACTTTCCTGGTCTGAAGTTCCCACAAATACACACAATTATCTTCAGAACCATTGACAATATACTTCCCATTAGTTATAGAAAATGTGGATGAAGTGCAGAATTTCGAATTCGTATGTCCAGTGTATGTCTTCAGAAATTTCCCTGTTGAGAAATTCCAAAGTCTCTGCAGATTAAAAAAAAAAAAAAAAGGTCGTCAAGATCGGCAGCCAAAAACTACTAGATACTAACAGAATTTTGTCAAAGAAAAAGGAGAAACCAGAGGGTCAAACACAAATTTCAATAAGAAATATCCTACTGAATAAACCATATGTGTGTCGCTATACTACACAAGACACTGAAAAAAGACAAGAATTAGCTTGCATTTAGCAAACAATTAAAAAGTACCATAGCACCAAAATAAAGAGTTCTTTATCTGTCTGGTATATTTGTACATAAGGAATCCTCAAAGTGTCTGAACTGAGCTCAAAAAGATTGAACACTAAGAATATCCAACAAAGAATGTCACTGAGCTACATTTCCACTTGGTAAATAACTAGTAACCTTAAAACTTATAATGTACTGAAAAGCACATGATATTATAATGTACTGAAAAGCACATGATATAATACCCGACTCAACAGCCTAAAATTGCAGGTCAAACTTCATGACATGTAATTTGAGTTCAAAATGCAGATAAAATAAAGTGGTGTCAAAAAAACACAAACAAGAATGAATCACCTTTTACCCGGCATCCTTTCTGTAATACGAAGTAAAACTAAATGCGTAAAGGCTTTTTTAAAATAATTCACTTAGCAAATTTTATATCCGAGGAATTATTTTGAAAATGAATTTCTGAGGAATACCACAGAACAGAAAAACAGTGTCACAATTTCATAGGTTAACCGCTAATTGGCATTCCATAAGTACTAGGAAAGATAGGCAAATATTAGCTTGTGAGACAGACAAGGTATAACAACGCAGATACTCAAAAGCATTGCTTATTAATTAAACTGGCCAAATTTTATCTAGCGAGACATAGAAGACGAAACAACAAAGATGTGATAGGTGTACAAAGAAAGAGATTGGCTAAATTTGAATACGAAGGGTTAGTTCAAAACTAGCTGAAGCTTCACCAAATCAGATTGGCTGAATCTAATAGGTGAAGCTAAAAGTTCAACAGTTCTCAAAATTAATTTTCAGCTCACCTAGTTCCAACCCAATGTAGACCTATCTAACTCACAACTGGACAGCCCAAAACTTCGTGCACTGGATGACACGGCACAATTATTAAAACAATTTGGAAAAAGAAAAGAGTAAAGCACTAACATCAAATTTTGTCTGCAGGAACTATTTTGAACGTTCTGAGGCATAATAAAGAACAGAAAAGCCATTGTGTTATAAATTGATACAAGATCATAAGTTCTACTGGTCATTCCATAAGCGATATAAACATAGCTGCAAGAAGGTAAGAAAACCAGCATTGAAGCTTAAGCTCATTACTTATGAATTACAATAGCTAGAAGACAAACAGCATATGCCAATCATGAAGGAAAGATTCTAAAAAAATAAGAGAGATAATATCCCCCAAATCAAAGGCCGTGTGAAATTGGAAACAGAGCCAACTGGCAGTGACAAGGTAACCCCAACAACCTAATGCGCACAAACTCCATTTTCTAAGAAAAAACGATGGTAGAGTTATGCTTTGCTTCAACGACAGCATACAAAGAATGCTATTAGCTTAATTTGACAAGGGAAGGCAAAAACTCAAAACTTTTAGAATTTAAACATCAACTGATGAGATTTGCTGAATGTGATAAGTGAAGCTAAGAGTTCAACAGCTCACCAATTCAAAGTTAAACTTTAATTTGCTCGGTTCCAAAGCAACACGAACCAATCTAATTTACAAGAAAAATAGTAGTTCTTGACTCTACTCCGAATTTTTTTTAAAAAAAAGGAGTCGAAACTTCAAGGATATCTTCACTTGGAACAACAATTAACCCAATTTCAAGCAAATTAAAAAAAAAAAATCACCAATAAAGAATCTTTGAGATAAATTAAGCTTACCAAAGTATTATCCAGGGTCCCAACAAGAATAAACTTGCCATTGGGCGAAAACTTGACATACGAAACAGGCGGGTTCTCATCATCAATCAAAGTCTTCATACAATGGCCAGTACCAGCATCCCAAATCCTACACAACCCATCATAACTACTGGAAACAATCAGCGACCCATCTCTATTAAAATCTACAGCCGTCACAGGATCGGAATGCGCTGGAAGCACCTTCAGGCACTTGCCGGTCTTAACATCCCAAATCCGCACAGTCTCATCAAAAGAACCCGAGACAATCATGTTAGATTGGGGGTTAAAATTGACGCAGAAGACATAGTTGGTGTGGCCATGAAGGGTTTTGATTTGGGAGCCAGTGGTGACATCCCAGAGGCGGAGGGTTTTGTCATCGGAAGCGGAGACAAGGAAGCGAGAATCAGAGGAGAAGGCAACGTCGGAGACGCCTTGCTCGTGGCCGCGGAATTCGTGGAGAGGGGTGAGAGGGGAGGATGGGGGATTAGAAGGGGAGAGGGAGTAAGTTCTAAGCGTTTTATCGGCGGAGGAGGAAGCCAGGAACCGGCCGTCAGAAGAGAATTTGACGGCGGAGATAGCGCGCTTGTGGCCGGTAAGAGTTTGGGTTAGACGGTAGGGTTTGAAGGATTCGACTGGGTCTTCAGCGGACATTGTTACGATGACTGAGTAATGTTTTTATTTTGATTTGGGGGTTTAAGGAAGGGTTTTGGGGTTGAGCTCAAATGCAGACACGCAGTTATAGAACGATTCACAGCTCAGTTCAGTAGTTCAGTTGGGAGACTCACTATCATGGCTGTCAAAACCGCAATTTGAGGCGTAAGGTAACCACATTTTTAGCCTTCGTTTGGACGAGGGCAGATGAGAGTAAACCAAGGCAGATGACAGTAAACCAGAGTAGTCTAAGCGAGAGTAGAAAGGAGAAATTTACTTTCATTTAGTCTCCATTGATTGATAGGTTTAAAATAAAAAAATAGTAACAGATAGTAACTTGTTTATAATTTAAAAAATAATATATATATAGTAAATTGAAGGTTATTTTTATCTATTTTTAAATTGAAAGTAATTATTTTGAATCATATAAAGTGACTAATTACTTTCACTTACTTTATCTTATTCTACTTTCAGTTATTCTGTATAGGGATACTCACGGGACGGAACGGGAGCGGAAAAGAAGTCCCCACTCCCCGGCCCATGCATTTTGGGGATTTTTCGTTCCCGTCCCCGCCCCCAGAACGGGGAGGAAATCCCCCCGTCTCCCGCCCCGCAGGGATCCCCGTCTCCTGGGGGATTCCCGTCTCCCGAATTCTTTTTTTTTTAATTTTAAAATAAAATATTTTATAAATAATTAAAATTAAAATATAATATTTAATAAATAAAAAAATTAAAATTAATAATAATTTAAATTAATATAAATTTTAACCATTCATAAAATTTAAAATTAAATATAATTTAAAACTTAATAATTATAAAATTAAGTTATATTTTAATTATTTATAAAATATTATATTTTAAAATTAAAAATATATATTTTTTCGGGACGGGAATTTTCGCGAGGCGGATACCCCATCCCCGATTTTAGGACGGGAATTTTTTCTCCTCCATCCCCGTCCCCGCGGAGGAGAAATTCAAGGATTTCCCGCCCCGAATGGGACGGGTCCCCGCCAGGGCCGGAGAATTCCCATCCTGGTGATCATACCTAACTCTGTATTTTTTACAAATTAACTCAATTACTCTCACTTATTCTACTGTCATTTACTCTCATTTATCTACATCCAAACAAAAGCTTACGCTCAATTGAAGAAAAATTGCTAGTAAAAGATGTAAAATACACATAAATAGTGATTTCTTAGAAATATAGACAGCTGCTGAATGTATAAATAATTTCGATAATGTAGAAAATGAAAATGTATAGAGTAATGATGTCTTTAATATCTTTAATGAACATATATTAAATTTTGAAAGTAATTACAATGAAAAAAATTATGATAAACAAGATAAATATAAAGATGATTTTGATGATATATGAGAGATTAATTTTTATTTAGTTTCACATTTTAATCATATTTTTAAATTATCACGAACTTGTAGTCTTTAATGCATTTAATTATACAAAAACATTTGTAATTTCCGATTGTATTTCATTATTATTTAGTAGAAATTTAATATTTATTATGATTTTACTATTATATTTGATATCTACATGAAACTAAACATTGCAACTTAATTTTTTATTATAGGATTTTAAAATACATATATTCTAATAATATTTGTGTAAAGGGCGAAAATTAGTTTTTTAGAGAGAGAAACGGTAGAGATTATATAGAGTGTTAATTTTAGAAAATTGAGACCATTCTCTCACTTGATTATACTTTAATTACAATTAAGATGTAATGAATGTATGACTGAACACTAGTTAAGTCAAATCTTTCCTCAGCCTCCAATATTATCCAACTAAAACTTGGGTTTCTTTTTAGGTGACACAGAAGATGGACTTTGAAGCCAATGCAATGCATGAAACCTAACAAGATCTTAACACAAGTGAGTGTATTGTATTGGGTGGTGATAGAATCGCAACTGGTCCTGGAAATTCAAAGATACAATCACATGGGTTGAAGACAATCAGTTGTAGTACTAGGTTGCACAACTATATTCACAAGTAAAAAAGCATATTCCATTATCATCAACATCATCAGATGCACATTCAAAGATTTATTTAGCGTCTCAAAACCCTCCCCTGCTTCCCCTTCCATCTCCATTTGAAAGAGGAAAACAAAAGAATCACCTGCCTAGCTTGTAAAATTCCTATGCTTACTTCAGATATATACAACTGGGGGGCCGCCAAAAAATTGGAAAGAAAAATGAAGTACTAACAGAGCAGCGCAGAACTATACAAATTTTGAGGGATGAACTCTGACATCAGAACTAGGGGATTTAAAGGTTTGCCCCGCACTGGCAAATGCAGGAACTTGTGATGCATTTGGACTGCTAGATAGCGTGTGCTGAAAAGTTTGGTTTGAGCTGCAGAGTTCTACCGGGTTATAACCCGAAAAACCTCGCATTGCACCTATGCCACCCGCAGTACCTTTGCACAACTCTTGGTCACGACTCATTCCTGAAGGAGAACTCTCATAAAGATGTTGCCTCAAAGCATTGTTCCATACACCCTGAATAAGACGCCTAGTAAAAAACTAAAGATATCAAATCCAGCAATCTAACAAAAGGAAAAATAAAATCTATAATTCATCATGATATGATTCAATATGACACAAAAAGACAGAAATTAACAAGAATTAAAATAAAATTTAAAATACTTTTAGCTGCTAAATGCTATTGGCTGGAGGTGAGAAGCTAAATAAAGATATATGGAGAATGAGGATAGGACAGGAGTAAAAATATGGAAAATCAGTCAAGCATTACAGCACAAACTGCAGACAAGACTGCTGTGTGTATACCTTAGGCTGATGGCTAAAATCAGCAGTAAGAGATGAAGCTGATGGAACGGCTTCTTTACAAGGGGAAGCCCAAGTTCTCAACTCTGGGCATGAACCCCGCATATTTTGTGGATGCTTAGCAGGTGAGCCCAACTGATAACCTGGAATGCCACGAACCCAATGTTCACTACTCCTCCTCAGTCTGAGATATGATGGAGGAGTTTGATCATGAGACAGCATGTAATAGGAGCTGTGGTGCTCTTCCCTGCAAAAAGTATGACCAGGATCCCAAGGTCCCCTTGAAAATGACCTCAAACCAAAGTCTTGATAGTGTTGGAAGATGCAAGATTGAGAAAATGATTGACCAATAGAAGGGACATGTCCCATGGAATCGTAAGCAGCATTTGATGACCACTTCTTATCTGAAATACTCAAATGGGGCATCATCGTCCAATCTTCAATTGTTATTCCATGTTTAGCTGCAAGGTCCCATAGATTTTTCTCATCAAGTCCTAACCCCATGAGCATATTCCACAGGTTTCTTTGCACTTCACGTTGATTTTGGATAATTTGATCCCTCATTGCCATTTCAAACTGAAGCTCCATATTAGCCATTCCCTACATTAAAGTGAAGCAACTATTAATTCCAACAGTTCCCAGAAACCACACTCATAGCATACAAGATGGTTTATTGGTTTGCATCCTTCTAGCTAGAATGCCTAGGCAGCAAAAATCAACAGTAAACAGTTAAAAGCTATATAACCCCTGCTGCAAACCAACAATAACAAAGGCAAAACGCCTTGAACAGAGCAGCTATATACTAAAATGCACTTGCTCAACAATTTCAAAATCTTGGGTATCTCTCATACTTACACTAATCGCCTTGCTAGACAATTGTTAGGTAACACTTACTCCATAATGTTCTATTTGCTAAAAATCAGTGAATGGTTATATTACAAATACAAATAATAAACCTACTTATCACAACACTCCAAGGAAATTCCCAGCATCTACTCACCAGAAGCCTATATTGACTGAGAATCCACAAATAGGTTTTGTTACCATGCTCGGTAATGGCTTTCTCAATCATATCTTGTAGTTGGCACCGGTGTTTCTCATTTGCTGCAATTTCCTATAAAGAAACAAAGAAGATGACAGTTAAAAGCCAAGAAAATTCATAGTCCTTACAGACCCAATATAGGCAGACTTCACCTTTTGGTAGTTGATGCCAGCCTCATCATTGTCACGGATGTTATCAAGAATGACTTGTCGCCTCACTCTTAAAGCCTCCACAACTGCTCCCTCCTTTTCAATTTCGATAACACACAGAAGACACATAAAACACAACATTAGTATCTCATTGTTATGACAAATAGCAAAATTACATATGCCTCTACAACATGATGTATAGATATGTTTAAACAACTCGTGAATCATTCACAAGGATCCCTGAAATTTTTCCTCCCTGTGGACCACATCCTTAGGCACAATGGGATGAGAAACGTTTACCACTCCATCCACATTCCAGGCTAAATAGCTACAATAACCATAGAATATATTTCAAGGGTGCATTTGATGCAAACTAACCATACGTGAGTATCCTATAATATGTCATATGATTCAACATTTCCTGCACCAGCTAACCTGTTGATTTGCAATGGCATCATCATGATGCTGCAGTTCAAGGCGGTTCCGAAGATTAGTATCCTCAAGTTCAAATAATGCCTTCTGTAAGTTTATCCTTTCCTGAACATTTTCACTGGTTTCACGACTTAAAACATCCAACCATGAGAGCTCATCATCTACAACTTTTTCAGCAGGTTTGACACTCAATTGAGATTCCTTATCAGCAAGTTCTTTTTTCAAATGGCAAACTTCAATCTGGGCAGTGAAGACTATTACATTCTTATCCAAATCGACAGCTGACTAATTTAACAAAAAAGAATATATGCAACAGCTTACCTGAAGACTGTCAATCATCCTCTGGTAATCTGACACGTGGGCATCTATTGTGCCAATGTTTTTCTGGGGAAACAAACAGGCAATTTTCAGTTTTATATGAGCAACACTGGTTACTTGTTGATGACCCTAGTCAAGCCGATGAGACATCATAACATTCAGTTACAAAAGATGATGTCCTGACACTGAAAAAGTCAATTTCCAACTTTCTAATTTTACTATCAGAAATCTTATTAGCTAATTACCAGAAGAGCAAATAGATTATGCAAAAGAAAAGGACAAACAACATGAAGAATAAACAAAAGTGATACAATCTACATAATCTTTGTCAAAGCAAAAACTCCATCAGACCATATGATCTAAAGTTTTTTGGTGCTTTTGTGGACAAAATATGATCTCACCTGAATATGTGTCTTTATTTCCTTTGCTCGGTCTGCATATTTCAAGGTATTTATGGTATGATGATACTGACTGTCAGCAGGGGATATTGTAGCAACCATCACAGTCTGAGAATTACCACTCAGACCATCTTTAAGTATACGAGTCAATTTGCTGTAAGATACTGACATTAGATGCATTACCAGCAAGTAATCAGGCTAAATTAACCATTAGAGAGCTTTCAGGAAGAATAAGCTAAAATTTTAGGAATGATACCTATTGCGGTAAGGGACATAAGCGAGACCCTTCTTTTTTTGTTTCCCCAATGCATTAATGCAGTTAGCTAAAGCAAGAAGGGAACGGTTAATATTGGCTCCATCTCTTAGCTTTTGGCCTCCAATATTGGTCTCTGTAGCTCTTTCACTGCCAGCAAGATCCACAAGTGCAAGTTTGCCTCGCATGACTTGATTCTTGTACTTGTTTCTCTGCTTTCTTTTTACAGTTATCTCCAGAACAGCATGTGATCTGGTTGCATAAGAAAATAAGGTGTCTCTCATAGCAAAAGATCGCACAACACAATTGACTATAAATATAAAATAACAATTCCAAAGCTGAAATAGTGATAGCAGAAGATATGACGTAATGGCAGCTAGAACAAGGTAAAGCAGTACAACTTTTCCTCTTGGCATTCCATGCCATGGAGCACCTAGCAAATTCTATCCCTTGTTTGTAATTCATCTTTACCATATATATTATCAAAGAACTCAGAGGTTGCAAAATCAAGCAATTAATAATGATAGATCTCCACTGAAAAAATCTTTAGAAGGCATTTAACATTCAATTCAATGAAATTATAGGACTAGCAACTCTCAGTACAGCTTTAGAAACAAACAAAGTATTAAAAGAATATTTACAAACCGAGATGATGTTGCATTAGCTTCTGTGCTCTCCGTTTTCCTTCTACTGTTGCCCAAGTTCAATAATTCAAGAATCTTATCGGCTGAATAGACCTGAGATGAAGAAAATATCAACAAGGGCTAAGAAGCATTTTGACCATAATACAAAGGAGGCATCCATATAATAACAAATTACTTTACAGAAACATCTCACAGTACTTTCTTAGTCTACACACACACACACACACATGCGGACAGATGCAGAGCAGTCAAACCAATTGTGACTCTATAATCAAGTATGTGGTGCTCTCCATTACGTGAACATGATCCACTGCAAAATATCATTTGATGTCAACATTAGGCTAATGAAGAGGCTTGTTTTCCAGGATGAAGCCTCCCAATGCAGCCTTGTTTCAAAATACTTTTAGATGCCATTTCTTTTAATCAGGTCGGTAAAGATGGAACCCTACAGTAAGTTGCAGCAGAATAACAACAAAGTAAAACAAGACTTTTTTTTATTATTATTTTTAATGGATCATCTGCGCCGGCCATAGAGGACTGGTGATTAAGTAATATAAAAAATATGATCAATTTAATCATTGCAGAAAAATGTTCAATTTCATCATTGCAGGGAAATGCTATCAGCAAATTCAGCACAAATTGATTATATTGAAGGCATAAAACTTGTATTATAAAGCACATAGGTTCAAAAGTAATGATAGTTAGAAACAGTTCAATAAGTCTATTTCACAGACATGAAAAAATATATAATATAACCATGGCAAAAGAAACAGAGTTCAACCAATGACTCCAATTGAATAAGAAGGAAGAATGAACCTTGATACATCTCTGTCCAACAACAATTATTCCTTGCTCTGGATCTTCTCGAAGTTCCAAATGACCTGATGATTTCTCGAGCAAATCATAGATAACCTAAAAGTTTGCATTTGTCAGAGATCAAAAAGTTGACAACAAATTGTACGCTCACCTATTATCATCTTTAATCATTAGAAAACATCTTACCTCATTGTGGACTTCAAGATAGGAACAGTAGACTTCAAAATCATCAGTGCTTTTATCCTTTTTTATAAGATCAAAAATCGTATGCAAGCTGAGAACCATAAGTCCTGGATCGTCTTGGGCCCCAACCATTATATATGTTTTACCACTGGAAAATTGTAATATGTTAAAAACACTGATACATCATCCTACAAGAATGCCAAATCAAGACATTTCAGGATTTAATATGCAGACAATGACCCCAACTAAGCACTCACATATCCAATTACTTAAACTTTTGGGACGTCAAAATTTCTTTTTCTGTAGTACTTGAGAAAATTTCAGATAATGTAAATGTCAACCAGCATCTGAAGAGAAATCCATGATCGATTAAGGAGCAGAAAGTCTTTCTACAGGCTCGCACGTCGTAGAAAGCATCAATAACCAAGTAAGAAAACTTAAAATGGGTGAAAGAGAGAGGGAGGGAAAAGAAAAAAGGAGGAGGGGGAGAAGAAGAAGAAGAAAGCCTCTTCAATACCTTCCAGTTGAACCATATGCAAAGACAGTAGCATTCAGACCTTGAACAACCCCAGAGATTATAGAAGATATACATCGCTTGTAAACATCCTGAAAACATTAGGCAATTTGAGAATAGCATCGAAATTAATTATGAACTTTTTTTTTTAAATTTTAGACTTAATAAACCGTCAAAAAGTCAAATTTATTCCATTATGGAACTCAGAATTAATTATCAAATGAAACAAACATTGCCTACCAAATTTGCACAATCAGAAGTAAAGGCATGGTCAAAACTGTACTTCTTCTCCTTGGTTCGATTCTGAATGCGATCAAGGTAATCCTTTGACAAGTCAGGATCCAGTATAACCACCTCCTGATTTAAATTAACATGTTCGTCATAAGAATCAAAGTCCAGATGAAATTTAAAAAATAAAATACAATATCAAAAAGTCGAAAACCTTATTGTCGTTAACACGAACAATATCGCGACCACGTTCTCTCTCCGTTAATGGCCTACACTTGACAGCAACCTGCAAACAAGAAATAACAGGAAATGAAAACTACAGCATGCATATACAAATGCCGGATTTAACTATACAAAGAACTAACCGTGAGAGTTGTGGTTCTCTTTGTAGCTGGAGCTCTAATGCTAGGCATTTTTCATTACCATGAACCAATCAACAATTCAAAAAAAAAAAATCTCCAGCTGGCTTAACTAGCTTAAAAACCCCAAAACTAACATCAAAAACTAGAACAGAAAGCTTAAATCTTTGAAAAGAGATCAAAAGAAGCTTCAATCGTAATCTTACAAAAACACATTTTAAAAAAACAAAAAGAAAAACCCATTTCTCATGGACTTCATTAAGTCACATTCCCTCAAAATCCCTAAAAAAGAAAACACCTTGAAAGAACCCAAAAAAAAAAAAAGGGAAAAGTGAAACAGAGATAGTATCAAAGAGGAATGAGAAATGCAAAAACCAGAACGCGTTTTTGCAGGGAACTAAGTAATAAGAAAATGAGAAAAATCTTAGTGAGGGAGAAAAGGAAAGATACGGTAGTTGGTGGTGTCCTGTACTTGTAGTGAGTAGTGAGCGCCATGTAAGGAGGGTAACAACAGTAAAGACAACAGGGAGAGAGAGAGAGAGGAAATCGAAGAAAAAGCACGAAGAAGAGAAAAATTTTGTTTGTATGTAAGCCGTAGGATTGTGGATTGATAATGCCCGTTAGATTTGTATTAAGAATAAAGATTATTTTCGGAGGGACACTCTCGGAATTTTATTCAAAATTGTTGCAGACATTGGTTCGTTACCAAACTTTGGGTGGGAGTTAGGCTTTTTTGGGGTTTCTTTATTTTTAATAAAAAAAAAAAATTTTCTTATTCAATCAATATTGAATTTAAATTAAGATTTTGTAGATCAACATGAATCTAGACTCGTATAAATCCATTTTCGATAATTAACTTATTTTCATAGTATTAAATCTATGATTTTATCTGTTCTTTAACAGTAAATTTGATTTTAATTTACTAGATATGGTATTAAATTTGAATTTCAATATTTGGTTATCTTATTATTTAGTTGTTATATATAATTTCAATTTCTTTTTTCAGACCATGAGATATCCTAAGCGAATTCGTACAAATAGAGACACTTTTAAGTCATACCATACTCAAATTAATCCTCATTTGAGCCAGATTAGCCCACGATAGAGATAAAATTATGTCAATATTGATTTTTTTTTATTTACAAGATTCGAATTCGAAACCTTACTTAAGGTGAACAAGTAATAAATCATTTAAATCAATCAATATTTATGTAATTTCAATTAGTTTTTATTAGTGAGTTTTGCTGTATTTCACATAAAAAAAATAAATCTATAATTTTATTGATTAAAGTGAAAATAATTATTTAAAATAGGATGAGTGAGTATTTTACAGTTTAATGTAATAAATAATAATTTTGAACTATAATTGAAACGTAAAAGTACGTTTTTTAGTAGTAAATTTGCATTTTATCAAAAGGTTTTGATTTTAACTGTGCATTCTACTCAAAATCCAAGCATCAAAGTAGACATTGGTTTTGACAACTGATAATTAATTTAAGCAATTAATTCTAAAAAATTCAGAAAAACAATATAAAAATTGGTATATATATAATTTTTAAGATGAATTTGAAAATCAAATAAATTATTATATTTTTAACCGTTTAAATTATAATTATTAAAGTAATTAATTATGAAATCTTTTATAAAAAAATTGAAAGTGGATGAGATAAAGTCCCTTTTTATATCCAGCTGATTGTTCGGCTTAGTGTAATTGGTAGGTAGGACTCTTAATGATCACGATGAGGTGTGCACGCAGCCCATCAAATCAGAAAAATGAAGAATCATGCAGAGAGAAAAAAATTTAATATTATCAATAAATAGAATGGAATTTTTTTATTTTTGTCTCTTTTTTAGGAAAAATTTAAGTTAAATATAATACTCCTACTACTAGAATATATAATATATAACAGATAAATATCCCAAATACTCATCGGTTTGAGAGGATTTCTATAGATTTATTTAATAAATATGATTAAATTTTTTTGACAAAAATAAAATAAAATTAAAATTAAAAACTTTTAAATTCTACTCGAAGAAAAGCTTAACAGAAAATATAAAACTTAACCCAATAATATTATTTTTCATTTGAATTTAATAAAAAGAGCTTTGATTTTTATTTACTGGTTTTAAATAAATTGGAGCGGATGAAGATTGAACAAAAATTGTAAATTTGATATGAAGGTGGATCGCCCATCACATCTCAGGACTAAATTCCTCCGTGAATGGCTGAATATTATTAATGGAAATTTTGTGGGTCTTATGCTATAAGACGTGAACAAAAAACTTTCTTGGCAAACTAAAACAAAGTTTATTTTCTTTTCATTATCATCCTATGTAATTATTTATATATATATATATATATATATATATATATATCTTTCCCTTTCACATCAGCTACAAGAAATGCATGATCTCAAAAGCAAGACAACCACAAAATATATTTATGGTTTATAATTAAGGTTTATTCTGATTCATTAAAAATAAAAAATAAAAAAAGAAGAAGTTTTATTTAAGTAGATTTTCAATTTTAAAAATAAATTTAATAACGTGATATATCTATAATATATGTATACTGAATACGCGCTGCATGTGAGCCGTTGAATTAAAATTGAAATTTTGATGTAACATAACAATCTAAATATGATATATGTTTAATATGCGCTTGCGCCCACATGGTATTGGAAGGAAGTTTTACAATTTGCATCAATTAAATTTTAGTTATATTAATATATATAGGCTATAAAGCTATGAGAAGAAAATGGACCTTTAACCGCTCAGGAAATTACTAAGGACCCAGAGGCAAACCCAAAAAGCAGAAATTAATGAAATATTCTATAAATGCTGAGAATATATATATATATGCGCGCGTGTAGTACTTACATATTTAAAACTACTCCCTTTATTTTTTTATCAGTTACTTTTATTATTTTTATTAAAATTAAAAAATAATAAATAAACTTAAATTTAATATTAAATTACATGATTAAAACTAAATTATCAAATTTGATTGATTTTGATTTTATTGAGAAAGAAAAATAAATTAAAAAAGTAAATTAAATTATATTAAAAATTTAAAAATAACAGATAAATAAAATTTAAAATTTATTTAAAAATAATAGATAATAAAAAACGAAGAAAGCATTAAATTATCACCTATTTGACGGTTTAAATGCGTGTATGTCTTGAAAAACATGACGCATCCATTCCTCTTGAACGGGGTATCAAAGGACATTCATTTATTTTTTCCTTACTTTTTTTTAATTTATTTTTTATGAAAAAAAGTATGGTCGGTAGTAGACATAAATGAGAAATTTATGACTAGTGTTATATAAAGACATCAAGTTGTTGACTAGTCATTGGAGAATACAGCTTTTAATTGTGTCCCTCAAATTCATAGGATTTATACATGTTTAGTATTCCGAATTGCAACGTATATTAATAAATATATTCAGTATTTCGAATTGGAACATAGATTAATAAATATGGACTGTTAAATTTAAAAATAATATTTTTATACTTTTTATTTAATGATTTATATTTAATGAATTACATATATATGATATACCCAACTTTCTTTTAAATGGGTAATGAATTAATGATTAAAAGAAATAATAATAATAATAATCGTATTTGTATTTGGTTCCATGTTGAAAGTAAGACCTCAATTTCAATGCCAAATTGTGAATACCTATTAAGTGTATTTCTTACTGTTATTTGCTTGTACTCCATAAAGAGAAGTATCAGTATTGTTTAATTTTTATTAATCAAACAAACTTTCAAAAAAAAATGTTGCTTTAGAATATTTACCCTAAATTAATACAATGACATGATGACTGGCCGAACTTTATGTGGTATGCTAAATACCTGCAAAAGCTAGAAAAGAAATCGGCTGGGGTTTTCCGACGAGGGACGTTTCAACGATCAAGTAAATATTCGGGTGATTAGATAGGATAATGAGGAAAAATTTAGGATTTCATACCTGAGTCGAGCTCCTTATATAAGCTCATTATCCCACTTTGATTAGGAAGTTACCGAGGAAATTCCTGTCCTAAAAGAACTCTAACTCTTCCCGAATGGGACAATCCTTCTATCTCATGGTTTCGTGAATTAAGCTCGGAACCAAATTTGAGGACCGGACCCATAAATTTGAATGAATCAGGATGCTGCTAGGCCCTGTTATCATGACACATAAAAATTATACACTTTAAATTGCATAAAAATAAAATTATAGCCGGTGTGAGTTAGGGCCTCCAACATATCGAATCACACACACATGCACACCACAAGATAGATTGGTCCACCTAATTCAAGGTCCAAATATTAATTTTTTTAACTGCAATTATTTACTTTGGAAGCTAGAATTATTGTAGTTGCTGACACTAAAAATAGATTCCATGAAAGAATTTAGATTGCACTCATATTCTAATTTGGATTATAATGTACTTTTCTCTTTAAAAGTATGGTTAATCTTAACATCTTAAGATGGAGGAGGATGTTGGCACGGGCGTAACATTAATTTTCCCATGATGAAGATTCAAATGAGAGGTTGTGTTACAATCGAATATTGTGGGCATTTATGGGTCGTTTAGCACTATATAAAGATAATAGGAGCAGCGTATTTTTTTAATAACAATTGGTTCTGAGAAAAATGGTAGAGTACTTGATTTCATAGCTGGTATTAGAATTGAAAACATGAACTCAATTATGACTAGGAGCAATTGTCCACAAAAAAAAAAATGTTGGCCAAAATACGGCAGCAAATTGTCTCGTAACGAAAGTTCAGGGAAAAAAACTTTTAAATTAAGCCGAATTGCAGTTTTAGCAATAAATCTTATATAGTGTTAACTTTTAAATTCGACACTATTTCAAAAGAAAAACTTTTAAATTATACATTAATTCATATTTATCTGAATTATTTTTAATATATGTATTGAATGTAATACGGGAATCATCATTTCTTATATTTTTAGTATATTTCTGATTAATCTAAATTTATAATTAGAATTATAGGTGATAAATGAACAGGTTTGGGTTGTGTAATGGCCTCAACGTCGGACTGATCGTGAATATTACTTTCCGACAGTGAATAGTATCTCTAGGCTGAAAATGACACCCGAAAGTGGAAAAAATTTTTATTGGACTATTGGAAAGTACTAGTCACGAGTATTTCAGGGTTGAAATTTGGAGTGAAATTGAGGTCAAATAGGCATTCGAAAGTCAAAAGAACAAAAACCGAGAAAAATTAGGAATTAGGATTTTTAATTGAATTTTTGACCGTTTTGGTTACTAAAAATAGCAAATGAAGTCTAAAAATTATCAAAAATTATATATATATAAAATAATATGTATATTATTTTTGTGGCAAAAAGTAAATTTTTTGGTCACACTGGTATTTTTGGAATCAGACCGATATGATTTAATTGGACCGATAAAAATTGAATCGGACCCAAAACGAACTCCGATTGGGCTGAAATTTTAGGTGTAGTCTATTTTTGATGTGATATGAATAATGAAATCAAATTTGAAGAAAATTGAAGTTAGTAAGTGAGAGAAATTAATTAGGGCTAAAATTGGGTAAATAATGGGCCTAAACTAATAAATAGTTCAAGCCCATTTAAGGCCCATTCATAAAAAGACCTATATAAGATGAGCTTCTCCAGAAATCTCCAGCAGCAACTCCTCTCTTCTTCTTCCCTTTTGGTGACCGAATTCTACCTCTCTCAAATTCCTCTCTTTTTCTTTCAATTCTTCTCCAATTCTCACCAAATCAAAGCCTCCTAAAGTGATTTCAGCCTCTCTAGATTGCCTTCATCAGCTTCAATCCTTGATTCAAAGAAGAAAATCAAGAGAAATTTAGAGTTAAAGTTTAGGTGTCAAAATTAGGTATGTGAGTTTATTGCTTTTTATTGGGTTTTTAGGTGCCTACTACTAATTTTGGGTGCCTAGAGTTCATTTTTGTTGTTAAATTTAGCATTTGAAGCCAAAATAATTGAGATAACATTGATGGAAATTTCAGTTTGTTAAGGATTTCAAGAAGAGGAGCAAAGTTCTCAAGCCAAAGGAAAGGAAAAGGAAGCCTAGGCAAGGCTAATCCATAGAAAAAGGTGTGTGACTAATAAATCCTTTTATTTCCCAATTAAATTAATGAAATTCCTTTAGGTTTCTTAAGAAAATTTTTATGTATTGTGATATAATTGAAATTAATGTTATATTCATGCATTTAGGAGTTATATATGCCTATTAAAGACTTTAAATGAAATTAAAACCCATGATATGAGAGACTTATAGTGTTGGCCGAATGGTATGTCATAAGAAATTAATGTAAAAATTGATGATTTTAATGATTTTAAGCTTCCTAATATTAATACTAATGTAAATTAATGAGTATGAATTTTTATCAAATTTATGGGAATTAAATGAATATTTTTGGAATAAATATTAATTAGGTATTAGTTGAAAAATATGACATTTAAATGAATTATGGCATAATTTAGTGATTTCATGATGAATTACTGTAAAATGGCTTGTAATATGTGTAAATAAGATTGACTGTAATGATAAAGTATTAATACTGTATTGACAAGTAATGAAAAGTAAGAAATTAAGAAAATATGTGCCCTTAGAAAGAGTCAGGCAGTAAAACCTAGTTCAGGATATAATTGGCTGGCCATAGGGATACATATACCGCGGTGCAAGTTATGGCGACTTGCTTTACTATGGATGGATCACTGATCTCTATAGTATATTTATCATACGTACTGTCACATGTCATATGTTATATGAGGAATGATTCTTGGAGGTCATTTCTCATTTTGCTGTGGCCCTGTGGGGTCCACGTCCCGCATATCCGGTCTGAGCGTTTTTTGCCGGGTCTGTACTAGGGGCATATTGATAAAAAAAAATGTTAAAAGTGTGGAAGAGAAGTTAAAATGAAAGTTTTATATGAAAAAGGACTAAAATGAAAAGAATTTAAAAGTTAGGGGTAAAATGGTAATTTTCCCTAAAGGTGAAATTAATTGATAAAAGTAATAAAAGAAATAAGTAATAAGGGTAAAATGGTAATTTAGTCAACTAGTTGGGTAAAAAGTCAACTGTATAAAGTTAAAGGACTAAAATGTAATTTTACATGAAAAATGTTAAATTAAGGATTAAACGGTAAATTATAAGTTAACTAATAAGGTAAGATAAGAAAATAAGGACTAAAAAGGGTAAAGTAGTAATTAATAGAGTAAAAAGGACATTTTTGTAATAAATGAAAAGTTCAAGGATTAACTTGAAAATATAAGAGAATTTATGAATTGAACGAAAAATTAGTCATTCATAAAATAATTTATTGCTTTTAGATAAGAAAAATCGATAATAAGTTACTTAAGCCAAAATTACTAATACACTTATATTATAGGGAAATACTATGATTTTTAGTCACCGCTGGGCATGTTTAATGCTCAGCACGTAGAATTTACTGCATGCAGGTACAGATAGTCTGGAGCATGGGTACATAAAGGAAAAAAAATTGAAGCTGAAGAGTTAAAAGGATTATTTTTGTGGCATGTATATACATATATATATACCTATCATGTTTTGTATATGAAGATAATACTGTAGCTATGATCGTATTTTGTATTATTTATGGTAGTATAGGGATAAGGGGGAATGAATGATATACAGGGGTTGCTTGATAATGTCTGTGGATGTGTTATATGATTTGATTTAAACTGTTGTGCCTCTGAGAGGCTGTGTAAATGTCTGCTTTTCAGGGGGCTAGCTAAGAATATAGCCGTTATATTGCCAAAATTTTATTAAATGCATAGTGATTCTGAATAGTTATAGGTCATTGAATAATGAAAGTTACTTATGCATATTGATTGTTAAGGGAATTAAAAAAAAAAATTTCCGACTTTCTGCCTGTCTAATAAGATCGTTACAGTAAGGGTGTTACAGGTTGGATCATAAATGGATAGATCATAAATAGGCTAAAAAATATAAGTCATAAATAGGCCAATGCCTAAATGAGTTTGACGGATTTGGACTGATCCATGTATTTAATGCATGTTGGTTCATTTCTCATTTATTCATCCATTATGATTTTATTTTTCTACCAAAATTATTCCAAAAATTCCTAAATATTATAATTAAAATGTTTTTAAAATTTCAAATCAATCGGAATTCGTTTCAATAGGTTTCAGGGCATCGGAACATTTTCGGCTAGTTCGAAAATCCTAAATTTTAAAAGTGTTCAAATTTTCATTTTTTACTTCTAAAAATTAATATTCATTATTTTTAAGATATTCAATGCAATCGAAATAATTTTCGAAAGTCCATGGAATATTTTCAAGTCTGTCAATGTTAGTTTGAACTATTTTTCGGTCATGTGATTTATTTTTGTTTTTGACTTTTAGAGAACTATTTGACTTCAATTTCAGCTCAAATTATACCACCGGATTTGTAATGAAATTTACTTTCTAATGACAATATAAAATTTTTCTGGGCTTTGGTAGACCCGAGATAGTATTATTCACTCTCGGTGTCGCTATTCACCATCGAGAGAACAATTCATGCCGGTAGTGGTTACAGGACGTTACAAGCAGCAAGAGTGGAAGGGACAGACAATTTTGAGAGAGAGAGAGAGAGAGAAGGGGCGGGGGGAACTAGACTGAATGAAAAGAGGAGGCCTATTGGACACCTCATACCCGACCCAATGAGTTAGGGAATTAGATGAGTTGTTTTTGAATTAGTCCAATTGATATTTTTATGGGTTGGATTGGATTTGAATCAGTTTTTTTTTTTTTTTACGAATTTGAACGAAATTTTGAATTTGATCTAATTTTATCTGGTGTAATTAGAATAAGCAAGAAAATCATATATTTGAGATGATGAATTCAATAATTTCAAGGATGTGAATTTTTTTTTTTTTTTGTAATAAAATCAAACATCTTTCTCTTTCTTTCTTCCTCCACATGGCTCTTAATTTTATTTTTCTCCTTATGCTTTAAAGAAATTATTTATTGAGTTAAAATTCAATAGCTTTTAAGCGTTGGGTACATATTAGATTCCAGGTACCAAATCATTTGCGGAATTTTCTATGAAATTGGAATGGAAGAGAACCAGAAAGAGTAGATAATGAGAAATGATAAATTTGTGATTTACTTTAAATTTAATTGGCAGCAGATGCATGAGAAATCTCACGTGAAAGGGGCAAAGAAAGCACGTCTCGTTTTCTACAACATCTACACACCCTATTTATTTCCTATCCTATTTAAACTCATAATTAAAATGCACCAATTTTAGTTCTTATAAGATGTGCAAATTTATTGCAATTCGCATATCATTTTGGCTCCGGTCTTCTCTGAGTTTGATAATCACACTATTATCTCATAGCTCTCTTTCTTTCTTTTGATGGTTCTTAGGCCTCTAAATTTATGTATGAATTACACAAATTAATCTCACTGGTTAAATTAACAATCCGGAATTTGATCTCTTGTATAAAATAACAACAATAAGAGATTTGAAATCATAGATAACTTCATCATAATTTTGTGGGCTTAACTCATGCTTAAACAGCAATTCACTATTAGTTTGATTTATACAACTTGCGGAGATTGTTTTGTCCGCATCAAATTAACACTCTCCTCCAAATAATATGTTATAGCCTCCATCTAGACATGTAAAGTTCTGAATCCATCCCAACTCTTATAGAAATGAATTCGAACCCAAAAAACAACCTGAGATTATTTGAACCAAAATAGGGTGACTGTGTTTGACAATTTTCTAGAAATATGCAAAAGCTGAGTCTGGCACTCTTCATTGTATGATTCTTGAAATTTCCATAAGAGATGTAGGATAGAAACTTTTAGCATAGAAACTAATACTCTTGCCATTACACACAGACAGAAAGAATGAATCCAAGATGACTCGATTCAAATCATCCGACCCAACTCATTAACTGGGCCTACCTCCAATTGAAACTCTTCTAATCACAAAGCGGAGCTCCATTTGGAACTCTTCAATCACAAAGTGAAGATCATGATACTTTTCTGAGGTCAAAATTGCGGTAACTACGCTATGAAACCAAGAAAAATAACATGTTGACGTTACGTTTAATAAAAAAAAATAAAATAAACAAGATAAAAGTGGGTCAATTGACGTCTCAACTCAATGCAAATGCACGTTTTATAGTGAACTATGGTTCTATGCATAAACCCAAACTTAACAAACCCGAAATGACTTGATCCAAAATGACTGAAAAAGTTACCGTTTAAAATAAATAAATTGAAAACGACCAACCCATCCCAACAACCCGTTTGCATGTATAACGTGAAGCTCATTCCTTTTCCTGTAAACACCAATTTTAGCAGAATAATCTTCCACATGAACCAATATGACATTAATTTTTTTTTTGCAAATTATTTACATAATGATTCGAGTCTATATACATGCATAACCTTAGCAAATGGTACATGGGATGAAGTACACAAGTTGTATGCTGCAGGATTCTGAACATTTATGCTTCACAAAAATTGTGTAGCACCTCAGCGTTGTTTTCTTCAAGCAATGGTTCCATGCTGGCTTTTTCCCTTGTCGAGGCATCATTATCCACACTCTTAAAAAAAACCCCTGTGGAGACATACAAGTTATGCAATCTATCGACATAAAACCAAGTAAAAAAGCAATTCAAACTGTAACAAACCATTAAAATGCACGGATGAAGGAAAAAAGATCCAAAGAGTTAGTAAACATTGGTTAAGGAAAAGAGCTATTGCATTTTAATTTTATTGCCAAAAGATGTGCCATTGTCATATTCTCCCGTTTATTTTACCAACTAAAAGCATTTCAGCATCCATATACAACAATGGTTTCAATTTTTTTTCCTTCTGCAGATGATTTGAGATCGGACAGATGCATAAAACAAATAATACTTAATATGGAAAAAAGAGATTAAGTACTCTGATGGAATAAGAAAAAAGAGCTGATTCAATTCTGGAAAGAGAAAAGTGAATCAGATTGTTTACAGATGCCAATGAGTTTTCCTTAGGTAAAAGGAAGGATCATCAGAATCGGAAATGAAAATAAAGAAATGCACATTGGTCAGTGGATCTCATTGACTACGAATTGCTTCTTATTATCTGTAACTTTTACCTATAAACCATATCCCAGCAGCAAGAAAGAACACGGTTGTAAGAATAAGTGCTGTTTCCCTCCAATTGTTGATGTGATCCTGCATATGGCATTCAGCAAATGTCAACAATATACTTAAAAATCAATTTTCTTACTTAACAATAAAGTTAAAAAAATAAATAAATAAAGGGGAATACACGGAGGCTATGTTGGCAAACAAAATTAAAACATTTGGCCAGGTTAACAGCCTTGGGCTAAACCTCCAAAGGCTAAAATGAGAAATCATTAGTGGCTTGGATAGAAATGACCATTAATTTTAATAATCTTGCAGAAAGACTGATGGGGGAAGTGCTTCTAGGAAAATTAAAAAGGTAACAAGCAAGATTTACAGCTGCTGTTAGCAATAGAGGATCAAGAAACAATAGGTGCATCTATTATGAAATCACACTTTTGTGATGTGACTTGAACATATCACAAAAAGACACTTGGATCTTCAAAAAATGGTTAAAGGGAATTGTGAAGCAAACCTGGAGAATGCCTACTAACGGTGAAGAAGGTACATCACCAAATATGTGGATTGAAACAGTCGAGATAGCCATAGACAATGGTCTCATCCCAGGGTTGACACAATGAAGAGACACATAGTTAACTGGAGCCTGTAGAAAAGAAATATCAAACTATTAATAATAAATCCTCGCACTAAAACAAAGCAACTGCATGGTTCACAAATGATTTCTCCACATCCACTCAGCAATTTGAATGTTTGCCAAATAAGACACGACTAGCAAGCAAGCAATGAGAAAGAATTGAGTTGCTGAAGCATACATACAACAACTAAGAAAAAGTCACTCCCATTCGAATAAAACATGCATCAAACGGAAAGGGGGGGGAAAACAAACGGAAAACATGTGTCAAAGAAATATAGAGGCAAGCAGGTTACAGCACATACCACAATATTGCCATATGATGAGAATCAAATGACTAAAATAAATTCCATAGATAGAAAAACCCTGAAGCTATGAGTACAAATTAAAACCACACATTAAATTCCAAGGTGCTGCGAAATATTTTAAACTGTATAAAAAGTCGCACAAAAGTAGAAAAAACTAAAAGCATGCAGCATGAGCTAGTGGGGTACATCCAATAAGAATAAGGGATTTGCATGGCACTTGAAGCAGAACTTGAACGCATTTCATCAGGTTCTGAGATAACAAAGTTCGCAGATAATATAACAATGAATGACATCCATATTATTCTCTAATCTATTAACAACAGAAACAATACCATAATGAACCAGAGGATATCTTTACATGCCCAAATATCATCAGTTTGTTCGGCAATGAGAATTTCCGGAGGTGAAACTTTTGTTCATGGAGATGAAATGCATTGAATGTCAATCAGAATGGGAATGACATCTCATGATAGTTTCCAATCCAACCTCTCAAGGTTCATAAACAAATAGAAGACAAGCAAGCCAAGCTCTGTCAACAAAACATGATCAGATATAACTGAGATTTTAGAAGCCAATTCAGTTGACAATAATATTACCTGTGTGGCAAAGACAAATAATTCTCCAACAGAAAACAGGACAATGAAACCAAACAAACTCCTTAGACAGAATGCACTGAAGCAAAACATTGCACCAAGAAATGTTGCTCCCGAGAGAAGCTGTCAGAGAAGCGCAAGACTTTATAATGCAGCAAACATAAGTGAATGGCAAGCCAGATAAAATATGCAAGGGCTAAAAGATGCCTCTTTATTTATGCTCCTAAAAATACCCCAAATTTATAAAATATTTTGATGAACTATCATTTAATTTTGTTTCGACAGTGAAGGTTATAAAACAGACATAAATAAATTAATATCGTTGATGACATGATATAAAGTTATCTTCACAAAGGAAAAGAAAAAAATCACGCTGGATTCAAAATTCTGAATAGCGTTTTGGAAAATGAGTAAATTTAGATCTCGTTTTTAGCCTAAATTAGTTTAATAAAGTTTACAAAAGATAGTGTTTCTTTTTCTTTGTTGATTGATTCATGAATGGTAATGAAAACTTACTTGAGAGGAATTGGAAATACTAAAGATGCAGTTTCAAATACATTTTTTAAAATTTGGTAGACTAGTGTTCATCTCCTAATTTATAAGTCCAATATCTTTAGGATGACAATCTGAACTTAGACTGTTATCTGTCAAGATCCTAAGAGACAGTTTATAACTCACCTTAAAAGCATTAGAGATTGTAGCATTCATGCGATCAAGTATCAAGCCTCCACCTAAGGTTCCCAAAATTCCACAAACAATTGTAATCCCTCCAAATATCGTGTCTGCATTACTCTATCAAGAGTTTCAAACACAATTAGTGCACCACCAACATGATGAAGAACCAAATTAAAGAAAAAAAAATTAGCAAGGACTTACAAGGACAAATAGAGAATGTCTTGCAAGGAAACAAGATCAAATTAAAATAGAGAAGATATAAGAATTAGCAGACAACAATACCATATGATAAATATTATAACCCGCTTTCGGTCCCCAGTATGAATATGCTCCAAGGACAAAGTTATATGATACATAACCTGACAATTAATCAACCAGTCAGTAACCTGAAAATAATCGCTGAAAATCACATATTCATCTCTAAAAAAAATTGAGAGCAGATACAAGAAAATGAAGCAAGATGTTGGATAAATATTTAGTTACGAAAGCCAATCAGATGAAAATGGAAAATAAAAAGCACCTAGAACATTTATAACAAATACTTTGTCAAGCAAAAGCACTTTCAAATCCTTTAGAAATCCCAATAGCTGATGTAATACTGGCAGTGAATCATTCAACCTGTAATGTAAAAGAAGACTGACAATCAGGAATAGCAAAATGATAAAAATCATGTTCAATCTTTAGTTCTTCATTCTCCTATTTTGGCTTTCGAATGCAAGTATGTACATAATTGAGCTTAATGGTTATTAACATCCGACAGATTACTGTTAAAACAAAAGGCCACCAACTCTCAAGTTCTTCATGGTAAACATTGAAAAATAGGATATGCTGTCAACAGGGAAACTTCATTCACCACCCTACCATGCCATAATCGAGTTTAATTCTACATTCTCCTATTTGGTTTTTGAATGCAAGTATGAGCATAAACAAGTTTAAAGGTCAACAGATTATCATTAAAATCAAAGGCCACCAACTCTCAAGTTCTTCAAGGTAAACATTGTAAAATAGGATATCTTGTCAGCAAGGCAACTTAGTTCACCACCCTAGCATGCCATGAACCACATTTTTATCACTTGCTGGACTTTGGTTGTGTAAACCTTTATTGATACACTTGTTCACTTGCAGACTTAAAAGATTATGACTTTGTGAGTTCTATCGTATTAAGATATTCAACCTTTGCTAAAATTTTATAATGTGCCATCACTTAATTTTTTTTAGTAACCAAACAAAAATAGAAATGCATATATTTTGAATTGTTACCTAATTATGAGGGTTTGGATTAATACAATACACAATTTTCAATGTTTTTGTTCATATTTTGAGGTAAGAAAAGGATGTAAGATATAAAATTATATGGGTAGAGGCAGCACTAATTGGTTTTAGAATGGGTATAGATGATAAAGGGGATAATTATACAGGCAACCATGCTATGAATTGCATTGGTATTGCTTGTTGAACTTTGCTTGTGTAAACCTTTATTGGTATAGTTGTTCATTTGCAGACTTGCAAGATTATGGCTTTGTGAGTTCTATTACATTAAGATATTCAAACTTTGCTAAAATTTTATAATGTACTAATGTAATTTAAAATTTTTTTATTCAGTAACAATATATATATATATATATATATATATATATATATATATATATATAAATGTAAATGTTTTGAATTTTGTACCAAATTATGAGGGTTTAGATTAATACACTAAACATTTTTCAATGTTTTGTTCATATTTTGCAGTAAAAAAAGGATGTAAGATGTAAAATTATATGGGTAGAGGCAGTGTTAATTGGATTTAGAATGTGTATAGATGATAATGCGATAATTATACAGGTAGTTGAATGTCAAGCTAAGCAAGAACAGGTAGGACAAATTCCCTAGGTACCTTACCTTTTGCAATCATTAAACAAGTGGTTGAATTAGGACAAAGTCCTCCAGTAACTGATGTACCACTATAGTAATTTGAACAGCAAAGACTAGTCATCATTAGGAATGGAAAGAAATAATAAATTGCTTTGGCATGAAAACTTCCATTCTATACTGTGCAGCTTTTGAAATTATTTACATTTGACAAGCATTGCTGTCTCTTTTTATGTTTCCTCAATTTCCAAATCTTCTCTTTTAGTTTTTGACTTAAGAAGAGAAAAAAAAAAAAAAATCAACCATTGCATAAAAGTTAAATGATATAGAACAGAAAAGACAATAGCAACTCACTTTGAAGCCTTAATTGCTTGACTACTGATCCCCTCATAACTCTTCTCTGTAACAAGATATGGATAACTAAAAGTCAGAAAAAAGGATGATTGCTCTTGCCATTAAAAGAAACGGAAGGATAGAAGAAAAGAAAGAGATATATTTCAACCATCCAATGTTTTAAGGAAGAAAGAACTTGGATATATATATATATATAAACAAGATCTAGAAGTCATAATTTTCAATTATCCAGTGCCAAGGATTCAGCAATATTGTGACCACAGCATGAATAGAACTTGCATGAAGCTAATAAGGAAAACAGTTTCAATCCTAGTGAAACCAGAGGCCATGATGCATAGCTTAACTACACTTCTTATCTCGGTTCGAACAAAGAATATATATATATTTTTTAAAAATATTAAAAAATAAAAAATAAAAAGGTCTATTTCATTCCTCCAAAAAGTATCATGCAAAAAATAACACACAAGTTACTTTTTGAGCAAAATATTGGAGGACTCTCTCTACATTAATGAATCATAACAGCAAATTCAATATTGAAGAAATACAACAAAAAGAACAATGATGAACATGTAGAACCTTCAGTTATAGAAGCAACTGTTTCAATTGATGTCGATGCCTGTTTTGATTCAGCAGGAGCAACACCTGGAGTTAGGAGTTGGATTTTGGGTCAGAGCAGACATTGAAAGTCTGAAGTAGACTAAACCAGATCTTTAAAGATAAGGTGATGTCTAACAAAGAAAGCACCTTTCAGCTGCAATGGTTTCATGACAAATCCAAATACAGCAAATGGAAGCATCAGAAATGCCTCTCCCCAAAATGCATAGCGCCAGTTAAAATGGTTTCCAACCTAAAATGTTTCAAGGAAATGCAAATGATAAATCACATTCTACACAAAGTCGAGCAGAACAATCAAGAACATTGCTGAGCACTTTATTGGCAAACATGGCTAATAAACTTGGCTGAAAGCTCATTTAAGTAACTTGTCATCAAAATTCATTAAGACCGCCAATTTCACTTTCAGTGATTGGAGCCCTTCTCTTCAAATTTCATTGATCAAGCCCTATCTTACAGCCATCAGGAAGTGATACATACACTTGCCTTGCAGAAACAAAAGCATGCATAAATATTTTAATATTCTGTCAGCGAAACCCTCTCTCTCTACTACTTCATCTCTTTGATTCATTTCAGAAACAAAAGCATGTGTAAATATTTACAATATTCTATCAGAAAAACCCTCGTACTACCTCCATTTCTCTTCAAACTTGGGTAAGCTGCTAGAAGGGAGACAATAACAAGATCCTAAGGCAAGGCTTTCTGACCCAAGAGCAAAACAGAGAAACTGGCCGTGAGAGCAAAAAACCACATACTGGATAAAATTGGAATGAGTTCATGAGATGTCAGCAAAGTATCCTCATGAGATTTCTTCTCCCTGGTAAGGTGCAAAAGATTGATGGACTTGTCATAGAAGGCCAGTATCAAAATTGGCAATGATGATGGTCATCATGTTCCAATATGTGGGACGGGCTGGTAAACAGCATACGAGGTAAGAGTGACTCACTTCCACACCCAATCTCCCATCCTTAAGATTAGGGTAGCGACATGCGGTAGAGAAGGAAAGAGTAATGCTAATCTGTTATTGGGTCGCAACAATCTATTATTATTTCCTCTTAGCAAAAGGGAATTATCGGAGCATGTATATCAGTCTGTCACTGCAGCTAGATTTAGTCCTAATTACTGAAGTTCCCAAGAACAAGGAGGGCTCTAATCATCAAAACTGAAACTGAAGGACCTAATTGAATTTCAATGGCAATTTAAGGAGCTTAAACCAAGATAAATTTCTCTCATTTTCAGCAGAGATGCTCTGTGAACAGACTAAAATTTGTAACTTTTATCCAACAAGAACTCATCCCAGACATAAATAATCCTAAACAAAACTGGCCAGCAAGTATACTTACAAATCCACCATAAACATAACCCAAGGCAACCCCTGTGGGTATGCACATGTAAAATGCAGCAAGCCAGGATGTTTTCTGGAATCATGAGAAACATTTTCAGTAAGACACACAAGTTCAGCTTTTCTGGACTTCTTAAAAGGTGAAATAAGAAAAATTAAATAAGACCTGAGCAGCAGGAGCATTATCATCTATAAATGGAGCTGCAAGACTTATGAACGAAGCCTCACCAACACCAACCAGCCTAAAAAGGAGAGTTTCACACTGTCAAAAAACGAATACAAATTACAAGAAATGCAATACATGCATGATTGAGAAGGGAGAGAAAAGAAAGCTCTTTGAAAGCACCAATATTTTAAACTTACATTCGGCATATTGCAATAGACCAAAAGTCAATTGAACTACCACACCCAGCTGTTGCAAATGTCCAAACAGATAATCCAACTCCAATAAGCCTAAAGGGATTATGACTGCAAACCAACAACAACAACATAAGAGAACTTGGAGCCGATTTAGCATTACACTAATACCTAAACACCAATAATACAATATTTACTGCTATGATTAAGGTTAGACAGCTCAAAACAATAAGAGTAAAGTTTAGATACCTCACTGATCTCATTCGTTTTGATAAAAAAAATTCCTGAAGGACTTAATGCATTGCCATGCATCTAGCACAGATAGAAGATAAACCCAGACATACTAAAGTTGATTCCTAATGCCAAAGGCTTTTAACCAGATCTGCTGCATTATAGTGAGTTCCACTTCATTTTAACTCCTTTATCGGCATGGAACTAGATTCTGCATCTTGTTCAATTTTCTCCATTTTCCATTTTATTAGTTCACACAGTATGCAATTCAAGCCAATGCCAAATCAACTGTATAAATTTATATAAGATGCTCTCCCCAAGTGTTTCTGCCTTAGCTCTAAGGATGCTTGCCTCATTGAATTCTCCTAAGCCTTGAAAGCAGGTCATCCCATCTCACCAAGCCCCTAGGTGATCCCTCCCCTAAGCCTGAAAAAATAAAAAATCACTAACCGGACCAATAACTATGATGAACTATCCAGAAGCTAAATTATGCGTAAGTGGTGTCACAAGCTCCAGGAAAAGGAAGCCTTCAATTCTTATACCCCAAGAATGTCATATTTTATTGTTTTAAAAGTATCTGCTAATTCTAATAAGCGTTAGAAGAGAAAAGAAAATGAACTTGTAACTCAAGAAAAGCTAAAAACTTGATTGTGGTCGTGCTCTCTCTTGTCAACCTTGTGCAACAACTTTCAAATACAACCTATGAGAATCCACTAATTCCAAATGCACTTGTAACTCCAGCAAAAGCAAAACTTTAATTAAGCTCTCTCTAGTCAACCTTGGCAACACCTTCCAAACGCAACCCAACTAGATTTATTCTGCTCTTTCAGAATCCTCTATTTCAAACCACTGAGGACTGACACCTATAACAACAATATATATATATATATATATATATATAAGGAGAAAGCATAATAATCTTTAACTGAGATTCTATCTTACGAAAATCAGAAAAGACAGTTCCAACATATTTGTTCTGTTAATCAAAGCCTTAGTTCATGCACTATTCAGGCACTCACGTTTTTGCTAAGGAAGCAAATATTGGAGAAGCTATAAGAAGTCCAACCATAAATGCAGATGATAGAACACCATCCTGAAAATTGTTTAAGTTAAAATCTCCCCTGAAATCGAAACATAAAGCGACAAGTTAAACCAAGAAGGTTAAGGATAGAACATGCTTAAACAGCTAGCCAAAAGTCAGTTGCTCAAATATGCAAAAATGTACAATCAGACTGCTTAAGCCCTTTCAACAACAAGCATCAAAGAATAAAAAGAGGGGAAAAAAAAAGAAACAATCTTACTGAATTCCGCTACCAGAACTGCAAATTCCTTCATCATCACAAGTCTCGTTGCTTCCATTTACTCCATTGCTTGCTATAGCTCCGCGATCCACGTAGTTTAACATATTAATTACACAAAAAATCATGAGTAACCTGGAAAAATAAAACAAAAAACAAGAACAAGAATTAGCATCCACCGAATCCATTTCTTTCATAAGAAGGCATAAGACGAACGACGAGTATCAATATATCACATTTGATAGTTGTTGTGACCTCTTCCTTTTTATTTCTCTTTTTTTTTTTTCCTTTTTTGAGGTGGGGGGTACGAAACAAATTGTATATTTTATTTGAGGACATTTTTGTTTTTGACATCCTCGCAAATGCTCAAGCTAAATTTTTGTTTTTGACATCCTATTACTCAAAAGTCAAACTCGTTCAGTTTACTTCTGCAAGCTTTAAGGTCTAAAGCACCATTATTTGTATGAAAACTTGAAACAATTTGCATACAATTATGGTTCCTCTTTATGCATAAGAAATTAATCCTTCATTCTCATCACAATAAAAGAAAGGAAAATTTTAGGACAACTTCAAGCTCCAACAGTAAGCATCTACAAGTTCCATATGTGACTAATTTTCTGCTACTACAGAGATGGCTAAATATCTACATGTGAACAAATTGCCTGAGCATCCATATGACACTTTGTTTGAAAAACCAAAGGCCCCATATGGCCTTCTGAGTTGTCATATCAGGACTGGCCAAGGGTCCAATCTCCTCTATGAATCATGCTACGGATTGGTAGTGCATGGCAGGACAGTGTATGTCCAGCTGCTCAGGCTTGGTGTAATGTTGGCTGATGAAACCAGGGTCTTGTTGAGGTTACTTCCTGCAGGAGACCTTAACTTTTCGTAAGCATAAAGAACCAGTATTCACATCATCTGCAACTCCCGACTGCTAGCTGCCACATGTCATATTGTATTAACAGAAATCCTCTGATACACTGACCCATGCCAGCATAAATCTCCCGAAGCTTTATATGCCAATACCAGATAATACACCTTTCCAGGTCACTCATATTCCACAATGTTGAATGCATCCTAATAATTATAATGAGTGGAAACAATACCTTAGAAGTTGGCTCAGCAATAAAGTTCTTAGAAAATTCCTTAAGTCACAACTTCAGAAAATCCTGCTGAGGTTTAACACTATAGTTTTCTTGGGCATCCATCTAAGCAACCATTGAACTCCCAACCATGTCAATCACTTATCCAGTTCTCAAATGTCCTGAACTTTCTTTTTAGTTTCTCTTCCATTGGGTCCACATTTTCATTGATATGTGAAATCTGGAAATCTTTTAGAGAAAACTGATTTTGGAAACTTATTTCTCATAGTTCGATGTTTACAGAGAGATTTATATAAAAGTACTTTGTATAATTAATTATTAACTGTTAACTAACAACTATTAGCTACCTCACTATTAATATCTAGCACCTAATCTTAGGCGATGATTGATGTTTCATTTGATTTGTAGTACCATGAAGAACAGGAAAAAAAATTGAAAACCAAAGTTTCAAGATACTATATGCAACACTTACAAGGACATTAGAAGAATTTTTGGAAAGCCCCAGCTTTTGCTGCAATTCAAGTTTGCAAATATCCTTCCCCTTCATGTCATCTATGTTATAGTTTTGGGGAAGAAATATGTCTTCAGAGGGATCCCAAGTGGATTTATCAAATCCACAAGGAGAAACAAGTAATTTATCCCTATAAACAAGAGCAGACTAGAGCATTCACCACAATAAACAAGGAAAAAGAGAGCTGGTACACATGTTTTGCATAAATATGTATCCAAAAAAGTACCAATTAAATGCAATCAACAAAAACAATATTATGAAGAAATCAACTTGTTGTGGTGAGAATTTTTGCTTTACTCTGTATAGCAGAGGCAAGAAAAAACATGAATTCAACAAAGGAATGTTGAAAAACTTACCTGTGAGTAGATAATGTAGGTTCCAGTCCATGGCTCAAATTACGAATAATCCTGCTTTTGGAATGTATGGATGAGACTATCACAACTTTATTAGAGTATACAATGCCACCCTGAAAAATTTATTGCCATAAAAAAAGGTATTCAATTGATGCCAGATAGAGAAAGGTGCAAGATCTGAAATCAACCAATATATGATATAAAATACATCCTTGTGCAGCGACATATGAAGCTTTATTTGGATGGCACACTGTGATGATCCTTTAGCTCCAGTTGAGAGTAAGAACTAGCAGCAGAAATCTAACATGACCACTTCCTAACATTGTGAAACATGTAAGAAGCTCTGCTGGTAGGTCCTCTTTATATTTCTATTTTGCAAATGTTTATCTCTCCAATTCTTTGTTCCAAATAACAATATTATTTCTTTCTTGGAAATTTTCACTTTCATATCTTAATAGTAAAGAGATGACAAAATTTTCTTTCTTGCTCTTTTTGTTTGGATCTTTGCCATGTTTAGGTGGAAGGATGAGGTGTTAGAACTCCTATTTAAACTTCTCTTGTAGACATTCTATCCTTTCGTTCTTAAGCCATAATTTAATTCATCCAACAAAATCAGAAAGCCACGATGCTGCTCAACATAAGGTTTTGCTTTTGTCTGAGGAGCAATTAGAGGTTTGGCAAAAGAAGCCTACAAAAAAAAAAAAAAAAAAAAAAAAAAGGAACTACAGAAACTTCCAGTGAACTGTGAAAATATCACCATGATGGATGAGAATCTCTTCAAAAAGTGAAGAAAAAGATGTTTGCCATAAAAAAAAATGTTTAATGCTAAATCTGAATTGGTGTATTATTTGTGCAAGTGTGTTGAGACTCGTCACTTGTTTCTACTTGCTACATTGTGCAGTGGCTAGGACAACTTGGAATCACCTTTTCAAATATTTCAGAAGTTAAGAGACTTCTGGCTTAAAATAGACAGGATTCGGGGACAGGAACAATGCCAGATCAGAGTAAAATTAAGCTTTTCTTAGCTGCATTATGGAGTCTTCAAATGAAGAAAAATCCACAAACTTAAAAAAATCAAGTTAGTATACTATACTTCTTTCTTTTAATCCATAAAATCAATGTTGTTTGCAAAAGATAAAAGGTGTAAAGGATATACTATATAAATGGAGTGAAATTGCAGACAAGGATCAAGAGTTCTCAGACAAAATCGATGTAAAAGAGATTACATTCATAGAAAAAAAAATGTTACCTTCAGAATATTGACAAATTGTGTCTTGGCACCATCTTGCAAACGATCAGGACGGTGAAGTCTATCAGGATCAAGTCCGCAGAGCGCTAGTTTATCGGGTGGCTCAAAGCACTAGAATATCATACAGTAAAGCAAATTATAAAACATTACAATAAAAAGGATAAAGTGAGAACTAATAAGACCAGAATGAAAGAGACAGAATGTACCTGCAAATCCAAGTTTTGACATGTCAACAAAATTCTGGTACCTCCAAGCCCTACACATGCAGAAAATAAGTTGTGACAACAAGAATGTTAACTGGTTTGTCTTTCTTCTTGTCTATTTCTGCAAGTAATAGTAAGTGAAATGCGAAAAGTATGGGTCTCTAATAGAAATATGCGGTCAATGCATCCATTATACAATGCAATATGACTTTTGTAACGAAGTCTGCCCTTTCTTACCCTAATGCAAATAAAATACTCATGAAAATGAGTTCCGGTGCTAAAGATATTAATGTTCCATGGAGTACTGAACATTGTGGTTGTGGGCTCAAGGTCTGAAGTTTTCATTTAGAACCACTTGTAATTTCACCATACATATGCTAAAATCCAAAGACAAAAAGAGTTGTCCTTTCGACAAGCAGTATAGTTTTTCACATCATTCCTAGGGTTCATCTACTCAGGACTCCAAGTTGTATGACGTATAAATTTCTATTAGAGCAAGAATGGCCAATAATAAGTGCATAATATTATAGAATTGAAAATTAATTTAAATATTTTAAACTAAAGGAGCCTAAACAATTTTGCCAGCCATTCTTAGAGGAAAGGAGATGCCATCTGGCTCAAAGGCATATTGTTTAAAATGCAAATATCATGTACTGCTGATTATCATTGGCCATTCTTGCTCTAATAATAATTTATATGTCATACAGCTTGAAATCCTAAGTAGATGAACAATGGGAATCAATGATTCATGAAAATCAAAAGAAAGGTGTTGAATTTGCACCTGTTTAACAAATATATCCCAGAAAAGTGGTCCAACAATAGCAGTCTCCCAGTTGTGTATGTGTAAAACATCAGGCTGCTTTCCAGATTTTGTAATATAATCCAATGAAGCACGAGAAAAATAGGAAAACCTAAGAGCACCAAATGGATAACAAAAACAATATTAAAAATAATCAGCTAGAAAATGAAGAATGTAATAAGTTACTACTCTGGCCCAAACATCAGTATCTGAAAGAGAGCACAAATTACTCTGGCATGAAAAGATCAAGCAGCCTACTGTTGCCTTTCAAATTACTCTATGTTGATTTCATAGCTTAATATGTCTTTAGCAGGATATAAGTTGATTATCAGATTGGCATGACCAGTCTTCTCCATATGTCCATGTACATTGAAGCCATGTGAAAATCACAAGTCAAATCAAATCCAACAAAAACTGAAAGCAATAATAAAAATGATACCACTAATAACGAAAAGTAAAGCCAGCCAACATCTCCCCAATTAACATCTTGGTATCTGCAGGTGAGGGTGTGATTTCATAGATAGTGTATATTTCAATGATAATAGATGGCCCAATTTTATTTGCCGTGAGCAGATAGGCAAAGGTAAAGAAGTTCATATAATCAGAATGAAGTATAAATATAAGAATTTGCTGAACTGTACTGTGTAGTCCAGTTCCTTATATTGTACTCAAAGGTAGAAACTGGAAAAGAAAAATCAGAAGTCCTCTTGGAGGGGCAACTGGGGACCATAGCCCTCTCAAACTATTGGCTAGCTTGATTATTGCATTATAGTGATTGATTGTCCCAGAGCCAAAAGCTTGATTTTTGGTTAAAATTTCAATTTTCTTCAGCATGGTCTTAAAACTCTAGAGCACCAAATTGGTACTTCCCTACTCAGAGAGTGCAGAGTAACTGTCACTGCCGAGTCTAAAAGTACTTTGTTGTTAGTTTTGCCAATCCATAGCGTCTGGTCACTGCAGGAGTTGCATGAAGCGCAAGTGCCTCAAAAGCTTTCTGTCACTCGCCTGCACATGGAGGCGTGTGTGCCTAAGTTTCATCTTTCAATCAGTGTTACTAGAGTCACCTCATCCTGTACAGCGCATGTTTGTGCCTCACTTTGTCAGCTTAGGTATGATCTGAGGTGTTTTTTTGGTATTCAGTAAGCTCCTGTGGATTTTTTTGCTGTGGTGTTATTTAAAATATGGACTTCTTTTTTTTTTCCCATCTCCATTGGAGTTCTTTGATTTGGTTTTTTGGACCCTTAAAGTTGGTATTCTTACTTCCAAAGTACTTTGTTTGGATATTCTAGTTCTACAAGAACTGGGAGACAAAGAAGATTGTGAAATTAGCTAAGGTTATCTCTAATGAGGAAATTCAAAGCCTAACGCATTTCTTGACCCACCTAACTCTTTATCAACAGTTGATACCACTGACTTTATCAAATCAGGTAATTCCTTTCGTGCAAACCTTGATACTTGTGCATGGATTATAGACTCAAGAAAGACATACGAATGGCTCTTGCAAAGGGCACTCTCCATGTATAATAGATAATATGAAAATTTTAGATGGCTTTTTTCCTCTTATGTCAAGAGCAGGTTTTATTGACTTTTCTTCCAATATTAGACTCTTTCATGTTCTTCATGTACATCGTTTTCCCATCGACAACTTATTTGTTAGTTTCAGCACCAAAGCCCTTAATTGCGAAGTTCAGTTCATTTCCACCCAATGTGTCCTAGATTGATTTGGGTTTATTTGATGAAAGCAAAAAGTGATGCCTTTTCTTGCTATCAATCCTTTAACAAAATGTTTTGTACACAGTTTAATGCTAAGCTGAAAATTTCCGACCATAGATAATGGTACAAAGCATGGATGATGATTTTCGAGTATATTTAGAGTCCAATGGGATAACACATCAAACTAATCATGTTTACACTAATGCCCAAAACGGTGTTGCAGAGAGAGAAAAAAAAACAGGCATCTATTTTTCCTAATTCATTTGGTAATGGGAAAATGACACCGGATTCCAAAGCTATATTGTTGAAGTTATTCTTCCCTTTATTATTCATGATTCATTATTTCAAAACCAGTGCTGCATTGTGAAACAAAACCTACAACAAATTTATTTACCTCTTCTTTTACCATTCCTTAAACATTAACCCAACATTAAACTGTTTATCCTGAATATAAAGCTTACGAGTTGTGCCATTGGATTTAATCATTAAACAGTTATGAAGATCTAAATATAATAGTAAACCAAGCCATTTGTGAAAAGGTTAAAGAAATTCTTTGACTCACCGTTCAAAGTCATCCGAATATCCATATATCTTCTCTCGGTTGAAGAAAGAGGAGTAGTGCAAAGGTTGAATAAAAGTAACTCCAATGCCATTGACAACTCTGAATATGACCATTAAGAATGATGTCACTATAAAGTGCAATTATACTGCAATGCAGATGTAAAATTTCACTGATTCAATAATTTCTTTCCAGAACAACTATGGACTGAAATGGAATAAAGGGAACCTCATTGTAATCATAGTATATAAGAAAACAATCAAAAACTCACCCAGTCCAAATTTTGTTTCCATGCAATTGACCATTAAAATAAGAATAAGACTCTGCCTCAATTTCTCGTAGCCCTTGAATTTCACTGAGGTTCAGGCATGCGTACCTGTTTACAGAGTTATATTCCTTGAGGATGATGAGTAATGATTTTCGGGATCACAATCCAACTTCTGATTAAATAACATATTATAAAAAGAAATTGTAAGATAAAGTATGTTCACATAGCTTTTATGAATATTATTCACATGTCAAATGAAGGGCTAAGGAGAGAGAACAAACGAGCCCCTATCATTTCTTGTACTTATTGAGTTAAATAGTGCAGTCCCACTGAAATGACAATACCGCGAGGATAATTTTGTTGTTAGCGTAAGTGCATCATTGAACATCTGGTATATTATAAACATGGAAGACGTAATTACACTGCAGAACCTTCACACCAAGGTGAAGGAAATGCTGAAACCACTAAATCATATTAGCACCTTCTCATAACTTTTTGATAAATCCTGCCTCAACAAACTATGATTATCAACTATATGCACAATTGGATATGAAAATAACAATAACATGCCTGCCAAATAACTAGTGTGCTTACAGCAGTTCAAACATATAAATGCAGGATTCATTGCTATCTAGTTTTTTATTAAAAATAATAATAATAAGGTATCGCTCCTTGAACACCATACAAACAGCATATAAAAAAGTTGAATAATGCATCTTGGACTTTGCTGAGCACATTCATTTTGCAACACATTATTGACGTGAAAATTTCAAAAAGCATGAATACAATGCTTCTAGCAATGTGTTGGGGTTTTCACTGTCTCAACAAAATAACTAACAATAAAAGCATGGTGAAATGTTAATCCAATTGTGGAAATACATATAATGTTCCCTTCTAAAAATAAATTCATATATGGGAATATTTGCAGAAAAAATTACTCTGAAGAAAAAGTAGCTGACATAGATGAAAATTTAAAAAATGCACAACCTCACTACATAGAAAAATCAAGGGATAATGTGCATTAATTACTTTGGCAAAATAACCTCTACCAAGTGGCCCTTTTTCTGTAGTGCACATGATAATCCAGTCACATACGATGCCAATGATCCAACCTCCACCACTGGTGCCATTTCAGTACATATGTGGACAATGTGAATTCCACTCCTGAATTGAATTATAGGCAGCATATGTTAAATGTGCAATTACATTTTTGTTTTGAGCCACTCTACAAAAAGAGTCTAGCACAGATCTCTAAAGTAACAATAAATAAAGAAACGGTCATATTTAAATAAAATTACTTTTTGCTTCCATATGAGAAGAGATGAAGTTCTGCAAGAAGCTCAGCATCACTTTTCTGCACATTGTCAAAGAACATATCAACTACACTAAATTTGTAATCCATGACCGCCTTTCTCAAATCAGATGCCTCTGCAGCGTTAATCATGCCACTGAGGACCATTGAATCAATCCGAAGCAGCAATTCCCAGCACATAGATTGTTTATCTGGATCAGCAAGGACACCAGTGAAGGCATTGCACAACTTTAGACCCTGATTTGTTTACAAAAACTTGTACAGAAATCCAAACAACTTGGGTGCTGAATACTGCTCCAAAAAGTCTCAAGTGAAATATGAAAATATGGTTACATCTGCAAGCTTTCACGTAAAATTAAGTCATTAATGCTGGGAGGACCCAGTAACACAACAAACTCCTAAATGACCTATTTGCAATCATTTCTGAAGAAGGTAATCAATTATTTGGAATCGAATATTTCAAAGACATGAAAAAGTAAAAAGGAAAAAAGAAAAATCCAGCACCAACAGCTTTTTCACTTTCTTGAACTGTGATGAAATACTTGAGGCTTCAAATAGAAGGCATATTAACACCAAACTATCAGCAACAAATCACTGCCTAGACCACCAAAAGCAAAAAAAAAAAAACAGTGTGATATTAATCACCTTTTCCAACAATGGATTCCTTTTCTGCCTCCAATTGCTCTATTCTGCCAAGCAACACTTCTTTCTCTTGATTTGCTTTGTTGAGTTCCTCAACGGCCAGAAGACGCTGTCTGTTTAAGTAAAGAATATCTGAACATCATCACAAAAGGCACCAGCAACAGCATCAGTTCTTGTTCATGTCTCAAAATGATATAGATCAAATAAAATTTAAGATCGGAAACAGCAATTGTATAGCACTGGAGAAATAGGACAATCAAATATGAACTTACTCTGCTGAGCTTCTTTAAAGAGCTGCCATATGCCATTGGTTTTTGTTTCTGATTTGAAATTAGATGGCTAAGACATTTCCAGCAAGACAACAAGAAAAACCTTACATAAGCCATATATGCTTAATGATAATATGAAAAGAAGTTGTAGATGTATGGAAGAAGCCAATTTGTACCTGAGACATCTCTGCATTATCAGGACCTTCTACCCTAAAAATAAGAATAATTAATAAACTTATTTGACGAGAGAGTTTTTCATATAAAATATAACATCCAGGATATACTAACTCTAATTTTGAGGATGTATTAAATAAACCATTGGCTTCGCCATTCTTCCTGCAAAGAAGATTAAGTACTTGAACAGCCAGGACAGTTTTGCTCATCCTAAGCTAAAAAAGAACAAATATAAGGTTTATTGAATCTACATGTACTACACAAAAGTTTGATGACCTTGCTTTTTTCAATAAAAGAATCCTTTCAGCTAAATTATACAGAAATCTTCGGTAAAAGAACCACACAAAAGGAGCAAGAACCATGTGAACTGTATTTGTAAATAGAAAAGTACAGTCATGTCATTTACAGCTTAATTCTTACACTAAAAAGGACGACTATATTCTTCCAAGCAAGATGCATAGGCACTAGCAAGTAGGAATAAGTTTAAAATTCAAACAAACAAGTAGAAAAGAGACTACAGTCTACAGAAGTAGAGTTCTTGCTTTCTGAGTGATCAAGCAGAAACCAAGATATACAACCAAAAAAAAAAATTACTGAGTCGCATTTTCTCAGCAACATTGCAAACTGGAACAGGACAATCAAAATTCAAGCAAAATTGAACGGAATTCGACGATCAATTTTTTTTTTAGACTCCATCAATTACCTTAAACAGCAAATTAACGAAGTAGCTTTAACGGGTCTCCGATTCAGTAAGTTAGGTGCGGGCAAACGAACGGGTGAAAGGATCGCGGAGTTTATCAAAATCTCCATTGTTTCAAGTTTCTGCGGAAGGCGGAGAGGGAGAGGGAGAGAGAGGAGAGAGGATGATGATGTAATGTCCTATTCCCGATTATCGTTATCTCAGCAACGGGCAAAGTAGATTACACTTTTTTTCTATTGGAGTGCATTATATATTAAACTATTATTAATGCCAGACCATACTAAACGGTGAATTTCCATTATTAAATTTCCTTTCTATGATACAGAGAAATAAATTATGAAAGTCTTTTTGGCAAAATTAATTCATTTAGGGCATGTTCGATTTACTGTATTGTATTAATTTATATAATATTAATTTATATAGTATTAATTTGTATAATATTAATCTATATTATATTATATAATATTTAATATAAAATTATATTAATCTGTAATATTATATTATATTATATTATATTATATATTTGATATATAATGTCGTAATATATTATTTTTTAAAAAATTAAAAATAGATACAATTAAATTATTTTTATTGTAACTAATTTAGATAAAAAAAATTATAATTATATAATACAAATTTTAATACATCAATTTTTTTATTAAAAAATGAAAAAAAAAATAATGAAAAATGATTATATATTATTAAAAAGTCTAGTATTTTTAAAATTAAAATTAGATAAAAAATTAAAAAAATTTAAACAATGAAATTGATGAAATATTTCAGCAAAAAATGAATGAATTTATCAATTATAATAAAATTTTTATATAATAGCTATTAAGTTATACATTCAATATTATGAATTTGAAGATTTGATCGCAGTGTGGTAATGGTGGTAACGGGACAAAGGTGGTAGCAGTAGCAATGGTGATGGCAGTGACGATGGTGTGGTGGTAGGAACGGTGGTAATGGCGGCGATAGTTATGGCAATAGCGGCGATGGTGGTGGCGACATAGCGGTGGTGGGGGCGATGATGGTGATGGCAGTAGTAGTGGTGGTGATGACAGTAGTAGTGGTGATATCAACAATGGCGTGGCGGTGGTATGTGGTGGCGACGATGGTGATGGCAGCAGCAGTGGTGGTGGTGGCGGTAATATAATTGTGGCAGTGGTGGTGGTGATATCGGTGGTGGCGACGATGGTGATGGTGATGGCAGTAGTGGTGGTGGTATCGATAGCGGTGGCAGCGGCGAGAGTGTGGCGGCGGCGGTGATGATGGTAGCAGCGAGGGTGTGACGGTGGCGGTGATGGTGGTGGCTGCAACGGGGATGTGATGGTGATGGTGGCAGCAGCAATGGTGATGGGATGGTATTTAGTATTAATATAATGTTTACAATATTACCAAAATTCAAGGGTTTATGGTGTATTATTTTATACAGTGTATATAGGATAACGAGTGTAACACTCTTATCAGAACAATATTTTAGTCCCTAAAACTTTTGTTATTACTTTCAAAGCTTTGATTCATTTTAAAATCGATTCCATAATTTTTATCACATCAAAAATAGATAAAACACAAATTTTCGATTCAATCGGAGTTCATTATCAGTCCGATTTCAATTTATCAGTCCAATCTAAAAATACCGGTGTTATAGAAAAATTTACTTTTTGCAGCCAAAATAATCTATATATTATTTTAGGCTTAACTGAAATTTTTGATAATTTTCGGAGTCCGTTTACTATTTTTAAATATTTATACAATATTAAGTCAGTTTTTCGATAATAAAAATTGACTCGCTATTTTTTTCGTATTTTTGACTTTTAGAGGCCTATTTGACCTCGATTTCACTTCAAATTTTAACCCCAGACTCACCATGACCAATAATTTTCGATGATCCAATAAAATATTTTTTACTTTCGGGTGCACTTTTCTGCCCGAAAAATACTATTCACTGTCGGAAAATACTGTTTACGACTAACCTGGTGTTGAAGCCGTTACAATTCCCCCTACTAAAAAAAATTTCTTCCTCGAAATTTACTTATATTGAAGAGTAAAGGATATTACACAGTTATCTTATCGAAACTTCTTTTTCATTCAATAATTCCAAAGAAAGAATTTTTGCTAATAGAACCCATATACTTTTAAGCCACCAATCTCGATATCAAAACTTGTTATCACTTTCCTTGCGCAAGTCATACAATCCTGTGTATAGATTCTTTCACATTTCAAATCAAATCAACTTAAACCTTACTTATTTCTTTCCACTTAATTAAATCCAATATAAAAGACTCGTCATTTTCTTTCTGACAATACCTTGAACTTGATACCACCTCTACTAAGAGCAAGTACTTTTCACAAACACTATGCTAATATTGAGATTATCGCGAATCTCTTATCTATCATCTTTTCTCTTAAAAGTATAGACAATCCAATATCAGAATCTCTGATCACATTATCCCATTTCTAGTCAGATATCATTACAAGTCGAAGCAAGTCCTGAAGGCATCTAATGCTTCGCTTTCATTTGCTGAAACATCAAACATTCACTTACAATATCTGTCACATTACACTTTCAACCTGACTTTCAATACTAAGCTTGAAATCTTGATACATCTGATAATTTTCAAGATGCAAAGTATTACTATCTCAATGAGCTTCAGTAAGAATCTTCAACTTATTCACAATGACTATCATACAAACATTCTCTTTCTGAACCATTTTGTTCCTACCCAATATATAATATCGGTTTCACTTATCATTTAGCTAATAATGCCTCATCTGGAACCAACCTTAATTTGACATTCACAACTCGCATTTAAGTACATTCACCTTATCACATACGGATTCCTTTGCTGAGGGTTCCAGCTACTTTATTAACTTTTCTACTGTACCCGGCTAAATCCAGGAATTCCACATTAAACCACATGTTACATTCACTAAACTGAGTAAATAGTTACTTTTCTTTCAATACTTGCAGACCAATTCTCAAATAATTATCATATTCTTTCTGCGTCTCATAATATATCAGATGGTGATTACTTAAATCCACTAACATGAATCTAAGTAAAGGTGAAAAACTCTTTCCTATCAATTCACAAAGGTGGTCGATGCGTTACCAAATCTAACTGACATGACCAATAACTTATAAGGGCTACATCGGATACATAAAATAATATTGAGTACACTGTTTCTTATCTCATTCTTAGGTCGTTCCTATGCTCATTATATCCTCTGTCAGTTTCATCCTATCAAGCGGGGCCTATACACACAATATGATGCAGATCGGATGTTGTCAAACAAGATGAAATGCTATGCAATGAATGTATGATTCCATGTATGCAATAAAATATTGTCACGTATTCTCATCTAATGCAGATGTTACAACCCATCCCGATACTATGAAAATGTACAATCAAATTCTCACATCTATAAAGGAATCACTGACAGGTATATAGAGCATCTTAAACAACCTCAACTTTAAATCACTTTGCTCAACGACCATTTTAAATCATGACAATCCAACAAGATATCTCTGTGTCCTATACCATTTATCTGAACCCAACATACAATCCCTTTTTAACTTTCTTACACATTCTTTATTTTGTTCTTCTTTAAATTATTTCTCATCCACGTAGACACTTAGGCACTCTACTTTACACTCAATTTCAGTCAATACTTCATTTTCTTACATTGACTTCCAAGAAGTCTCAAGCAGCAATACTTTTATTCTCACTCACTACTGTATTTACTGTACAGAATCAATCCTTTCACATTCGACAATCTCGGTCAAATATCAACTTTTTTACATTTAAAACTAAGAAGGAAGCGCATACACATCAGATTTCTAACACTTATCCACCTATAATTGGCATGTATATACAAACAAACCTATCACTTAACCTTATTCCACTCCGATCTTAGAACCGCTTAAACCTTTGCTCTGATACCACTAAATGTAACACTCTTATCAGAACAATATTTTTCGACGCGCAGCTTAGCGGTAAACGGTAAATTTTTTTTTATCAGAAATTTACTTTCAATTTCTTTCACACTATTTTCATTGTTTACCAACATTTTTTGTAATCATTTTACTTTGATCTTAAACTTTTCAATTTACTTTACACTACTTTCCTTGTAATTCAATTACACATTGACTTTTACTTTTACGATTCTTACTTCTACTTTTACTTATCTTTTGTCCTATACTTATGCATCACTAGATGTAGTTGTCGTTTTATTTAACGAGTTACATGGATATTCATGTCTTTAATGGCAAGTTTTCTCTTCTTAGTTCCATTAGGTAATTCAAATACAATTTTCACCATCTATTCTTTTAATTCACTTTAATCTTTTTCATAATTTGCACGAGAAATTCCAAGGCTTATAATCTTTATTGCAAGGTGATGTAAGTATTTTGGATCACTCTGCATATAAATCTTTATTTTCTTTTCTTTTTAAATGAACATTTTTCATTTTAACTAAACAATCGTTTTATCTTTTGACCATTTTACTTTACATTTAATCTTTACTTCTAGAATTTATTATTTAGTCATAATTTTACACTTAAATACAGTATTGTCATGTTTGACTTTAAATACATAATTAGCACTTTTTTCGAACCCTTTATTTTCTTAAAATAATCATTGGTACACAAATTACAAATTCAATCTCATGGATCTTTTCATAAATATTTTATTTTTATAACCATTTTCTTGTCATTATTGCTTATTAATTACAAGCCTTTGGGAACAATTTCAATGTCATCCCAAAGTTTTCATTTTCTTTCAATCAAGTTCTTTTTCATTTATAATATTTACATTCAATTACTTTCACACTTCCAATTTATTCCTTTCAATATGCCCCTAATGCAATATGACAGGATCTCAAAAAGGATATGCGAGACATGGACCCAAAGGTCCCACTAAACGGATAGAGAAATGATCACGGAAGATCAAGTCTCACAGATCAGAAAACAGATGCACTTTCACTTTACACTGAAGCTATGGAGATCAAAGATCCTACCCATAGCTAAGCAAGTCGCCATGACTTGCACCACGGTATAAGGTGTCCCTATGGCTAGCCAATTATATCCTGAATAAGAATATCACTACCTAATTATTGCTAAGGGCAAAAACAATTAAGAACTTTCTGAAGGATTTTCAAACTTCAACAATTTTAATTTCTTTTATTTTGCTTAAAACAGTGTATTTTGTCAATCGCACTCTTTTTAGTACTATCGACTATACAATAACTTTTTCTTTTCGTTTCCTTTTTCTTTCTAATCACTTTTGCGTAAATTATTTGATAATAATTCACTATAAATAATTTAATTATTTAGTTTTTTGATATATAGATATATTTTTTCATATTTTGTGAATTATATCAGAATAATTCACTCTTTTCTTTCTTGGCACTTATCGGATTATTTATTTACAATTCAAAAATATACTTTTACAGTCATTTTATTCACTTTATGACTCTTAGTCAATCTCTTACTTTTTCGGTCTAAATTTGTAATTATTTAAAAATTGTAATACGTTATACGGGTTGTGAATTATTTATAATAATTCACCATTTTATTCGAATTATTAATTATTTTGTAATCAGATTGATTCTTTGGTACTGTTCACTTATACGGTTACTATTCACTATATGGTTACTATTCACTTATACGATTATTATTCATAAATCGTTTACTATAGTTAATTTATTCACTATACTTTTTATTTTCTGTAAATTTATCATTTAATCTCTTCTTTTTTTTCTTATACAAAATGTACATTAAATTATCAATTTTAATTGTTTATTGGATTATTTCTCAATAATTCAATATTTCAATTACGTATATTTTATATTTATTTTCTAAATTAATCCATACATCACATAAATTTCGTAAAAATTTATGTGAACATTGATTTTCAATTATTGTCGTATTTTCTTATTTCATGAATTATTTTAACATAATTCATCATATACCATACACTTAACAATCCTCTAAATTTTCATAAATTTCATTAAAAATTCATGGCAATTTATTTTATGCTTATTATCATTATAATTAACAAAAAATTCTCTACTTTACCAATTACATTATTCAATACATATTCCAAAATAATCATATAAATGTCTATAAATTTCATAACAATTTATGGATATATATTATTTCATCTTCTATCAAATTAGGAATTAATTTCATTAATTTACAATACAATAATTCATTTCTTTAACAAGAAAATTTCTTAATAAATTTTCTTAACTCAATTTATACCCTATAATAGGCTTAATTAAAATTTAATTAACCAATAATAACATTAATTTCAATTTTAAATCAATAATTCAATATTTTTTCTTAATAAATTTAAAGGAAAATTCAACAAAGTAAGGAAAAATTAAAAGATTTCGTAGTCACATACCATAACGGTCGAATTCGCTTCGATTTGCTTAATAATTTGCTCACCGGATCGGTCGCCGGAGCATCGCCGGAATCTCGCCGGTGACAATCCGACACTAGCACCTTGTAGATCGGGATCCCATCTTTCATTTTTTGGTGGTCACGAGCCCAAATTTTTTCTTAGTTGGCCGGAATCTTGACTTGAATCATCCGTCAAACCCATTTTCGATCTACCGATCGCCGGCGTTTGAGGAGCGATGGAATACATCGAAAGACTCGCCTCGTTGTTGGGGTTTGATCGATGGTGACGGTGTCCTCATCCGACGCCTTGATTCACCGGAACGAACAAAAAACCTATTTAAATTAAAAATAGAAAAACTCGACGATCGGACCACCACAACAGAGGCCGGACGCCGGTGAGAGCGAAAGGGCACGCCGTTCGTCGTCGTCGCGGTGGTGGCCGACGTGAAAGGCGGCCGGTGGTTGCCGGTCTCACCTTCCCTTTTCTTTTTCTTTTTTTTTCTTTTCTTTACATTTGGTCCACGTTTTTTGTCTTTGTTTATTTCTTTATTTTGCCTTTGTTTATTTGCCTTTGTTTTGTAAGATTGTGGCCACAATAAAATAAAAGTACAGCTGAATTTCTTCATCTTCGCATTCTGCTTCTCCGTGTATCAAGCTCCATCAACACTTCAAAACCTGCACGCAGTAAACATTACGTGCTGAGCACTAGAAATGCTCAGTGATAACTACTAATCCTAGAACTTTCCAATTTCAACATAATTACATAAATTATGCAAATTTTTATTTTTTTATCACATCAAAAATAGATAAAACACAAATTTTCGATTCAATCGGAGTTCATTAGCAGTCCGATTTCAATTTATCAATCCAATTCAAAAATACTAGTGTTATAAAAAAATTTACTTTTTGCAGCTAAAATAATCTATATATTATTTTAGGATTAACTGAAATTTTTGGTAATTTTCGGAGTCCGTTTACTATTTTTAAATATTTATACAATATTAAATCAGTTTTTCGATAATAAAAATTGATTCGCTATCTTTTTCGTATTTTTGACTTTTAGAGGCCTATTTGACCTCGATTTCACTTCAAATTTTAACCCCAGACTCACCATGACCAATAATTTTCGATGATCCAATAAAATATTTTTCACTTTCGGGTGCACTTTTCTGCCCGAAAAATACTATTCACTGTCGGAAAATACTGTTCACGACTAACCTGGTGTTGAGGCCGTTACAACGAGACTTATAGTGTATTATATTATCCCTATATTAATTTTTCAAAAAATCTTTCAAACACCATACTTATATTAGCTTGTACTATATTATATTATCTCATGCATAATCCAATGAACCAAAC